>VZTH01009505.1:0-27833 GCA_013397815.1 Aleadryas rufinucha | reverse complement strand
ATGGGACAGTCTGTGACCATGGACACTGAGCCTTGGGGCAGTCTGTGGCCATGGACACTCATCCATGGGACAGTCTGTGACCATGGACACTGAGCCTTGGGACAGTCTGTGGCCATGGACACTGAGCTGTGGGGCTGTGTCCCCTCTCTCTTCTTCTCTGGCCGCCTTTGTCCTGTCAGTGCTCACTTGATCCAAGCTTTTCCTTTTGTTCTCCACATCTGGCTGAGGCAGGAACGCTGCCAGGGCTGGGGGGGAAGGGTGAGATGTGGGCGAGGGGGCCACGAGGCTGCTGAGTGCTCAGGAGAGCCACGGGAGCTGGGACAGGGATCTGGCAGGAAAGGGACACGGAGCAGCAGCTGCCTCAGCCAAGCTGGGGCATTTCCTAGGAACTCCACAGCCATGTCCAAGCCACTTCCCATCCCCTCCTGCCTCTCCTTCTGCTTTTATCTGGGTCTGCAAACTGACAGGGAGATGGGCTGTGCCTCAGAGCGCTGCACCAGCACCGGCCCAGCCACACGTGACTGGGATTCAGCAGTGTCCAGCTGAATCCAGCCCTGGGAATGGACCCTTTGGCAGTGTCCAGCTGAATCCAGCCCTGGGAATGGACCCTTTGGCAGTGTCCAGCTGAATCCAGCCTTGGGAATGGACCCTTTGGCAGTGTCCAGCTGAATCCAGCCTTGGGAATGGACCCTTTGGCAGTGTCCAGCTGAATCCAGCCCTGGGAATGGACCCTTTGGCAGTGTCCAGCTGAATCCAGCCCTGGGAATGGACCCTTTGGCAGTGTCCAGCTGAATCCAGCCCTGGGAATGGACCCTTTGGCAGTGTCCAGCTGAATCCAGCCTTGGGAATGGACCCTTTGGCAGTGTCCAGCTGAATCCAGCCTTGGGAATGGACCCTTTGGCAGTGTCCAGCTGAATCCAGCCCTGGGAATGGACCCTTTGGCAGTGTCCAGCTGAATCCAGCCCTGGGAATGGACCCTTTGGCAGTGTCCAGCTGAATCCAGCCCTGGGAATGGACCCTTTGGCAGTGTCCAGCTGAATCCAGCCTTGGGAATGGACCCTTTGGCAGTGTCCAGCTGAATCCAGCCTTGGGAATGGACCCTTTGGCAGTGTCCAGCTGAATCCAGCCTTGGGAATGGACCCTTTGGCAGTGTCCAGCTGAATCCAGCCCTGGGAATGGACCCTTTGGCAGTGTCCAGCTGAATCCAGCACTGGGAATGGACCCTTTGGCAGTGTCCAGCTGAATCCAGCCTTGGGAATGGACCCTTTGGCAGTGTCCAGCTGAATCCAGCCCTGGGAATGGACCCTTTGGCAGTGTCCAGCTGAATCCAGCCTTGGGAATGGACCCTTTGGCAGTGTCCAGCTGAATCCAGCCCTGGGAATGGACCCTTTGGCAGTGTCCAGCTGAATCCAGCACTGGGAATGGACCCTTTGGCAGTGTCCAGCTGAATCCAGCCTCGGGAAGGAC
This sequence comes from Aleadryas rufinucha, assembly GCA_013397815.1. NCBI lineage: Eukaryota > Metazoa > Chordata > Aves > Passeriformes > Aleadryas > Aleadryas rufinucha. Next base: position 26,366 of record VZTH01009505.1, on the reverse strand, counting down.
GGACCCTTCTCCTGGGACACTGCAGCATTTCTCTTTTCTCTCCAGCCCCCATCCCAGCAGGACTCAGACCTGAGGAAGCTTTTTCCTCAGCTCCATTCCAGCCCTGCTCTCCGTGGTTCCAGCTGCTCAGGGAGAACCTCACACACGGCACAGCCAAGAGGGAATTCAGGACAGGGAAGGGGTTCCAGGGCAGTGCATGCCCTCCCCAGGACCCAGGAGATCTCTCTTTAACAGAAGAGGATGGAGAGCATTTTTCTGAAGCAAAGAAGAAAAATGTTTCTGTTTCTCTTGGTTTCCTATCAAGCTGGAATTAATACCTGGAAGAATATCAACATTTTAAGATCATAAAACACTGGGACTGGCTTCTTTTGCCTGGTTTAAAGAGAGGCCCTGGAAAAGATATGATTCTTAATGTTGTTTTGTATGGGTCATTAGTAATTCAGACTTTCCATAAACAAAATCCCGGTTTCCCCTGTTGTTATGAGAAGGAGGAGAGAGAAATAAAAGGAAATACAGAAATAAAGAAAAGAGAAAGAAAGAGAAGAAGGAAAAGCGCTGGGGGGGAGGAGGAAATTCAATAAACAACTTGTGATTTGATACCTAATTCTCACTCAGAACTTGTAGGAGGTACTGGCCAAATGAGTAACCTTCCCAGCAGCCTTTTGTCATTTGGGGTCAGCACTGGTTCTGGGGCTCACTGGGGGTTTTGCCCCTGCCAAGGTAACCCCCCAGTTCCCAGGTGGGTTCTGTGACAAGGCAGGATCCTGTGAGCTTGAAATATCCNCTTTGGCAGTGTCCAGCTGAATCCAGCCTCGGGAAGGACGGACCCTTCTCCTGGGACACTGCAGCATTTCTCTTTTCTCTCCAGCCCCCATCCCAGCAGGACTCAGACCTGAGGAAGCTTTTTCCTCAGCTCCATTCCAGCCCTGCTCTCCGTGGTTCCAGCTGCTCAGGGAGAACCTCACACACGGCACAGCCAAGAGGGAATTCAGGACAGGGAAGGGGTTCCAGGGCAGTGCATGCCCTCCCCAGGACCCAGGAGATCTCTCTTTAACAGAAGAGGATGGAGATCATTTTTCTGAAGCAAAGAAGAAAAATGTTTCTGTTTCTCTTGGTTTCCTATCAAGCTGGAATTAATACCTGGAAGAATATCAACATTTTAAGATCATAAAACACTGGGACTGGCTTCTTTTGCCTGGTTTAAAGAGAGGCCCTGGAAAAGATATGATTCTTAATGTTGTTTTGTATGGGTCATTAGTAATTCAGACTTTCCATAAACAAAATCCCGGTTTCCCCTGTTGTTATGAGAAGGAGGAGAGAGAAATAAAAGGAAATACAGAAATAAAGAAAAGAGAAAGAAAGAGAAGAAGGAAAAGCACTGGGGGGGAGGAGGAAATTCAATAAACAACTTGTGATTTGATACCTAATTCTCACTCAGAACTTGTAGGAGGTACTGGCCAAATGAGTAACCTTCCCAGCAGCCTTTTGTCATTTGGGGTCAGCACTGGTTCTGGGGCTCACTGGGGGTTTTGCCCCTGCCAAGGTAACCCCCCAGTTCCCAGGTGGGTTCTGTGACAAGGCAGGATCCTGTGAGCTTGAAATATCCCTGCTTGCAAACCTGAGCTGGCAGCCTGCTGCCTTCTAAATCACACGGAGGGGTCTGGAGCCGGTTTCAGGAAGCTGTTAAACTCTCTTCTGGGCTTTGTTAGGCAGCCTGGGCTCAGCCTGAGCGTGCCTGGTACTGCCAGGAGTGCTGCAGCAAAGCTCGGGGATCACCCAGCTGCCTCCTGCCTCTTACTCACCAAACGAGCACTAAATCTGTCTCCTTTGGGGATAAAACATCACCACACCGAAACCATTCCCAGCTGTGTCTCGTTCCTAAAGCCAGAGCCCTGATCCACGGGTTGCTCACACACCCTGCCGTTCCCAAGGCAGTCCTGCCACCTCGGCCACTCCATAAAGAAAAAACTGGGGACTGGAGCTCTTTTCTCCCAGATTAGGAGGAAGACTTGCATTGGTAAGATCATCACTCCACAGGGGTTCTAAGGACCTGGTTTCTTATTGCAGAGGCAGCACTGAGAACTGTGGGCTCTTGAGGCTTACCTTAAAAGATTTTGTGAAAAGCACTGCAGGGTGAGAAAGTCTGGAGCAAGATCCAGTCTTCTGTCAGGTCTCAGTACTACAAACCATCCTAGATCTGGCTTTTTTAACTCCCAGGAACAGACTGGTGCAAAATGGGGTTTCCTTCTGAAGCCAGTGAGGAGGTGGGATTTACCCCAAAGGAGAAGGACAAACATCAAAACTAGTGACAAGTGACATTACACCGAACTCCAGCTTTACCAGGGGCAGTTTCCTCCCCTGCAGACAAGTATCCTGCCTAAATTCAGCAGGAAAAATCAGCAGAAAACCCACCTAACTTCCTTCGATGCTTTGCCGTGGTTTGGTCTATCCAGATGTCAAAGCAATGGTTTATATTTGTATTTATACAATCCTGTTTTCTTCAAGCAGCCCAAAAGCTGGACTTAGTGAAGAGAAGAGGAAACGAAACATAACGAAGAATTTAAAATAATTAAATAAATAAGAGCTTATTTAGAGTGTGTATATATATATATATATACATATACAGATGTAATATCCATAGCTCTGCATATGGGACTGTGCATCTCAGGGCCCACAGCACAGAGTGGTTCTGCCACTTCAGCCTCCACTGAAATCTCACTCATTAATTTTCTCATCACTTCTCATCTGTGCCCAGCTCTCCAGCCCACCCACAACCCCGATAACACCCTGATAACACCCCCTGCTCTGCCAGCTGCTGGGGCTTGACACCTCTGACCACGCCATGAAGGGCTGACCCAGCTGGGGGAACCACTCAAGAGGAAACAATCGGAGCAAATCCTCCAAAAAAAGTGAAACAAGATGATACAGGCTCTGCTGCTGCTGCCTTGCCAAACTCGAGCGTGGGAATGAGCTTAATGGTCCTAGACTCTGCTCGTGCCAGAGCTCAGGAGCGTGGCTCTCCCAGGGATGAGTGGGCATGGGAATGTCAGCAGCAGCAGCCCTGATGGCTTTTGCAGGAGCTGCTCTTGGCTCACTCCTGCTGTGGGATGGGGGTCATTTCCAGGAAGGTCTGCTCGCTCTTCCCGCTGCCTTGCTGGAAAGAGGGAGTTCAGGCTTGGAGAAACGCTGAGTGGCACATCAGAGACACACCTCAGCCAGGCTGGAACCCTTCATCTGGGGGCTGAATAACAAAACCTACTGGCTACGAGGAGGGGAGAGAAAAACTCAAATGAAAAATGAAGCGCATTCTTTTGGCAGCAACAACTGGAACAACTGATGGAGGGCAGGGGTAAACACCCCTCTGGAGAGGGAGAGTGAGCCTCAGCCTCCAGAGTCCAGTGACCTGAGCAGGATCTCTCTGCCTGCAGCTTGGGCAAAGAGGACAGGGCAGGACTCAGGACAGGATTTTCCATGATGTGAACGTGAGAACACAGCTTGATGGCTGCTTTCACCTTCCGTGACTCGGGACAATCACCCTGAGCAGTGCTCATGGCTCGAGGAAGTGGGAATTGCTGTCCACTGAGTGTTGTCCTACAGTGTTTGGTGAGGAATAATTCCTGCAGCGTTGGGTGAGGAATAATTCCTGCAGCGTTGGGTGAGGAATAATTCCTGCAGCATTTGGTGAGGAATAATTCCTGCAGCATTTGGTGAGGGATAATTCCTGCAGCATTTGGTGAGGGATAATTCCTGCAGCATTTGGTGAGGAATAATTCCTATAGCATTTGGTGAGAGATAATTCCCATAGCATTTGATGAGGAATAATTCCCATCCCCACAGCCCCTGGCGCTGGGTTTGCCTCGGCTTCTGATGTCAATGTTAAAGGCACAACTTTTAATTCTGTCTGGGATAAATCCTGCCCTGGATCAGGTTTGACTGCACCCTTCAGGAGCTGCCTCAGGAGCTCAAGGGCCAGCCCTGCTTTGTTCCCCCAGCCCTGAGCACTCTGCAGGCTGAGGAGCAGATCCCAGGCTTTTGGCTTTGGAGCTGTTAGTTCCAGGAAACAGAGCTAATGTTTAGGTTAACTTTTCCATGGCTGTTAATGGAAAACCACACTGCAGCAGAATGTGTGGAAAGGTTACGGTTTGGTTCTCAGGCTCTGCTGCCTGTCAGGGGAAATCTGTGAGCTGGGACGTTAAGGATGGGTTAAACAGCAGCTCCTTGTTAGTGCCTGGGTGGCTTTGGGTCTGCAGGGACAGCAATCACCACGTGGACACGTGTAGGGGTGACCTGGGGGGCTGCACAGCTGGTTTTACTCTCAGGGCTGAAAAGGGACCGTGTCTGGTGTTTAAACCAGGGGGATTTGAAATCCTATCTGCTGGTTTCTGCTCTTTGTTTAGGAGGAGGTTTCCAGTCATGACGCTGGAATCAGACAATTACCTTATATCTGCATTTCTTCATCTCTAAAATAGGCTCCTAATTCAAAATAAGGCAGGAGCCAGGGGATTTTCCAGGGTGACAGATTTTGCTCGTGTGCTTTGTGATGTTCCTCATTAATCAGTAATACCTGGCCATCTCCACATCACCTTTCACTGTGGCTACTCCATAATAAAACACATTTCATGGTTTCAGAGAACTCGCTTCACAGAGCCATGGGATGGGCTGCAAAGACCTTAAGGCCCAGTGCCACCCCTGCCATGGGCAGGGACACCTTCCACTGTCCCAGGGTGCTCCCAGCCCTGTCCAGCCTGGCCTTGGACACTTCCAGGGATCCAGGGGCAGCCACAGCTGCTCTGGGAAACCTGTCCCAGGGCCTCCCCACCCTCACAGGGAAGAATTTCCTCCTAATTTCCTCTTTGGACGCTGCATGGGAGCTGTGCATGGGAAAATGAACCAGCAAGAAAAACTGTTCCTTGTGGTTAGGGGAGGATTTGAAGTACATTAACAGAATATCCCAGCTGCTCTCCCAGATTCCCTGTTTGGAGTTCAGATGAATCAGTGCCACCACAGTGTCCCAGTGGTTCTCCCTGTAGCTGCCCATGCTTCCTCTTCTCCGTTGCCTCGGATAAGGCTGAATTCCAGGTTGAATTTACACCTGCACAGCTCCTGGCACGATGGGTTTGGGTTTAGCTGGCACCTGGGGCACAGTGAACGGGGCCCTGGGGTGTGTGGCAGCACTGCCCCAGGCTTTTCAGCCCAGATTTAACTTCCCTGCATTTCAGCTCTGTGTGGGAAGTGAGAGACAAGGAGTTAAGTACACAGCATTCTCCAGCAGGCAGGGCAAGTCAAGGGAAGGAGACTTGATTTTCTAAGGGTTTGAATTTGCCAGAAAGAAGAGACACCCCAATTCCTCGGGTGGTGCAGCAGCCAGTGTTAATCCCTCTCTGAAGCACTCCATTATTGCAGCAGATTAAAGTTATTCAGAGACATAAGAAAGGACAGAGAAGAGGGAAATTTTACTGTGCAATTAGCAGAGCTCTCCTTCTCCATGGTGCTTTTCCATGGTGAAGGTTCAGGAAGTTTGGCTGTAAATGCCTTATTTCTTACTCTGACTGCTCTGTTTATATAAAGACCAATTTTTATGTCAGCACATGCACACACACATTTTCCTTTCCTAGTGAAAAGAACAATTGGGATTATTTTAATAGGGACATTTTCATGTATTTGGTGGCCTCACCCTCTCATCACAACCCCCCACCCTCTGCACCAGAGCCCTGGCTCTGGGACCCACCGTGCTGTGATTCCACCAGTAAACTTCCAAAAAAACCTCTTCTCCCTCAGTCTTCATTCATTTGGGTAGGATACATCTTTACACATCATTACACATGGCTTTGTTACACTTTTCCTCTATTTATACCCTTCCATATCTATATTCACCTACTCAAGCACAAAACAAAACCACAACTGATGCAATGCAATAACAAAACACAGTTTGCTCCCTGATTGAAGACTTCCTGGCCAAGTCTGAGCTTGAAACACATTTTGATAATCTCATAAATTCCCGACAGAACAACATTTATCAAGGAAGTGCAACTGGCACTTCAGAGAAACACGAATTGTTTGGGTCCTGTGAGCAATTTGCACAAATAAGCATTCCGGTATTCCATGATAAAAGTGATAAAGTTCCCTAAAAAATGTATGTATTTTTACATCACCTCTCTCTGATGATGTTTCCAATGTAAAAATAACCTCATTAATGCTGACAAGAATGCAAACCTAGTCTCTTGAAAATGTGAGAAGACCACAGGAATCCCATGTGATCTCACTTCCTTGCCTTATTGGAACCATCTGTGTCTGTTGGTAACCTCAGACCCTCTGTCCCCATGTCTGACTCCAAAAACCAGGATTTCATCATCTTTTTTGTGCATCTCAGCCTCTCTGGGTGCACTTCAGAACAGGTCCTGAGCACCTCTGTCTTTTTCTCTTGCTCTGGGCTCGGGGGTGAGTTGTTCAAAGCCTCCTGCACACCAGACCCAGGCTGGCTCCCTGGTTTGTTCCTGCTGGGGCAGCCGGGGGCTGGCAGGGGCTGCAGGAGCACTGACAGTGCCCTGCTGCTGACAGGGATGCTGGGGCTTTGCAGGAGGCTGGGGCCGTGCTCTGGGCAGGGATCCCTTCCCCTGGGGCCGTTCTCCTTGGAGAGGCCTCAGCTCTGCCTCCAAACGCCCCCAGCCCCGGATCCCACAGTCCCTGCCCAGCCAGGGCTGTGCCTGCTGCAGTGGGGGAGCAGCCCCGGGACGAGGCATCCCCACCTCCACCAAAGGGCCCGGGGCGTGAACAGGCAGGAGGCAAAGCCAAGGGACAGTGTGAGGTCCCAGGGAGCAGGAGAGGACCGGGATCCTCGGTCCCACAACATCTGTGCCACGTGTATGAGCCGTGTCAGCCGCTGCCCTCGCAGCAGTGCCTGGTCCCAGCCCTGACCCTCGGGCCAGGGACACCTTCCCTGGCAGTTTCACGGATCCCTGGAAGCTGCGTGGGCTGCAGCAGATAAACAGCAGCAATTACTCAGTGCAGGGCTTGAGGTGGAACCCGAGTTTTGTTCTATGCAAGGAATCTCCTGAACAGCTCAGCTCATGGGCTGGCGGGGGATAAAGTCACTGATTATAGCAAGGGATTGCTTATAGATGAAAATGATGTAACCCTGGGATTCAGTCCAACTCCCTTCCAGGCTCCAAAGCAAACAGAGATGCCTTTCAGTTATTTTTCATCCGGCTTCACTTTTTTATCTTGATCAGTGGGTGAATGAAGGAGCCCATTTGACAGCACTGGGTCTGAAATCTGCTTCCCTTTCTTCAGGAAAGAGGAGAAAGAAGGAGGCACAAACTGCTATCAAAACAGCTCCTCCTTGCAGCTTTCAGGAGTATCATAGGTCAAAGGCTCCTGTGTGCAAACCTCAAGCTCCTCTTTACTGGCCATTCGTGTTGCCTGCAAGGGTTTGAGTATTTCTCCAGCCTGAGAAGGCTCCACGTTTGATCCGGTGGCTCCCTTTGAGGCCGCTGGTTCCTGTGGAATGCTCTGCTAACCCCTGCTCCTTTCATTCCCAGGGCATGCCCACGGCTGGCAGCTCGTCCAGGGCTGGCACTGTGGAGCTGCTGGGCTGTTGCTGGATAACTCAGAGGTGTTTATTCAGCTTGTGGGATCCACCCGGGGCAGCTGCATTGAAATGGAGCTGATGGGTCTGGCACTGCTCTGGGCACCTGCCAGGGGGACAAAGCAGAGCCCAGCACTGCTGGGGGCACCTGGCATGGGAGGGATGGGTGACCTGGTCCCCTGCAGCACCAGCATGAGGTTGGGCAGTCAGGGAAAAGCTGGAAAGCTGCAGCTGCCCTGCCCTGAGCAGCAAGACCTCAAAGCTGCAGCTGCTGGAGCTTCCTGGAGCCCCTGCCCAGCGAGGCTGGGTTTGAACCGGGCAGCAGGGCTGGAGTTCCCAACCATCTGAGCCCCACACCACGGCCTGGAGCTGCCAGGGGCAGCTCTGAGGGGCCCCTCTGCTGCCAGGCTGGGGAGGGCACTCCTCCAGCTCTGCTTCCCAAGAGAACAGGACCAAATCCAGACCTGCCCCTGGACACCCGGAGAGCCCGGGCTCACCGCTGGGCACTCTGCAGCCTGGAGAGGACCAAGCCTGTCCTTGTGCTCCTGGGCCAAAGGAGCTGTATGGAACCACAGGGAGAGGCCACAGGAATGCACACATGGGCCCACCACTGCCAAATCCCCTCCACAGCTCGGCCCTGGCAAAGCCTGCACTGGGAACACCGGGCTGGGAGAGATCCAGGTGTCTGTGTGTTCATGTGCAGGGCTGCCTGGCTGGGACTGTCCTCCCTCAGCAGCTCCTGCTCCAGGAGGATTCTGGCCACACAGCTCTTTGCACAGGTAGGAATTTCCCAGTGTAACACCCAATCCTTTTCTTCTGCAATGGGGCCCTACAGACACAGGTTTCATTTAAAAAAAGATTTTCTGTGGAATTGCCCCTTTTCCTTGGTATTTTTTTCCCTTGCAAGGAGAGCAGACTGCTCGTGGTGCCTCAGGACTCTGCTCTGAGGGCACTGACAGCTGCAGCAGCACCAGCAGATGTTTCTGTGCTGCCATTCCCATCACCTCAGCACTGACCTTCCCCCTGGATTTCCATGCCCACCAAAGCAGGAATGTGTTTTACAAGATAATATTTGATGTTTGCTGACCTGGGAGAAACCACAAGCCCTGAAGCAGCCTGAGTGAGGCAGCCTTTTGTATCCTAAGGGTGCACATGCATTTGAATTTCTCTTAGAGGAAGAGTGGCCCAGAGGAGAACAGAGGGATCTGGAAGGGATCCAGTAGGGCTGAGAGTCTCTTTATTCTGTGAGGTGCAAATTTTGCAACTATTTTTGCAACCTTTTGCTTTTCCTTTTGCCTGGTTTGGCTCCCAAGGCACAGCTGTAGTTTTTGGCAGTTCAGTTAACAGCAATATTGCCTCATCCCTTCTTGGTCCCTTGAACTGAAGCCTCTACTTTTGTAAAGCCAACCTTCCTAATGCCCAGTACAATCCCTTTCTAGGAGAAAGTGAAGTAGGGCAGACTAAAATTGGCATCCAGATCATGGGAATGTCTGTATCAAGATGGGAGATGACTCAGAAATCGTGCAGCTGAGCCCAGGATGCTTCTCCTCAGTCTAAACCCGAAGTAGGGAAACAAAACCCACACATGTCTGCTGAACAGGAAAGGGGAAAACCTGAACTAATTCTGCCATTTCAGCTGTGCAAACTAATGAAAGCCATTGTGGTGTTTTACAGAGAGTTCTCAGGCTGGTTTTGCCTGTGCTCTTGGGGGGGATCTCACCTGGGAGTTGTGTCACTGCTGTGACGGGACAAACACAAACTGCCCACTTAAACCTGGCAGCGATTACCAGAAGGGGTTTGGTGCTCTCTAACACTGTTATTCACAGAAGCCAAACACCCAAGCTCACAGTTCTGTTGACACAGAGGAAAACCCTGCAGAAGGGCCTGGAAGTGCTTCACATCTACCCAGGGGAGTGCTCAAACAAAGGAGTCACCTGGAGAGGACCGGGTGTTTCAGCAGCTCTAAGCCTGGGTGCATTTTCAGCCAGCTCCTCTTCCACACTAAATTAGATTGTGCCCAGGTCAGAGATTCTTTACAGCACAAATCAATCATAAAGGGCTTGACTGACTCCAAGGCTGGGTCACATCACACCTGTGTGGGCTGATTCTGCTGGTGCTCGTGCTCCAGGAGGAGTCAGTGAGTCCGAGGCTGCGTCACTGCAAAGGCTGGAGCCTCTGTCAGCTGCACCAGGAGAAACTGCTGCAAACTGTGAGGGTTGCACTGCTCTGGATTCTCCCCAGCATAACTGGAAGTGGCATCTGTCACGTAAATAATTTTAGCTTGTTGAGTCAAAAAACTCATTCACAGAACAGGCATCCTTCAGGCCCAGGTTCCTGAGGGAGAATTGCCAGGCACCAGCAATCTGTGTGTTCCCGACTTTTCTCCCAGAAATCAGAATCAGTGAAGACATTTTAGCAAATCTTCCCTGGGAAGGAATAAAATATTAAACCTTTTAATTCACAAAAAGGTCCTGTATTCAATAAAAATGCCCACAGGGAACCAAATGCTACAGGCCCACGATTCTCCACCAGAAAATTACATTGTTGTTTCATGTGCAGTCGAGTTTCTTGAAGCCTCCACAGTGCTGCAGTTCCTTACACTTTGGGACAAATGTATTCCTGAAACAGTTCCAGGCTCTTTGTTGATTCATGTCAGGGGTGTGTGACTGACTGCATAAGACATCAATCTAACTGACATTTTCCACCATGAGGGGAATTGAACGAATGAAAATCACAGAATCACAGAATATTCTCATATCCAACCTAACCCTCCCCTGACACTGCTCCAGCCACTCCCTCGGGTCCTGTCAAAAGGTGCAGGACCATCCCTCACTATTCATTAGAATTTCTCCTGTAGCTGGTGGAGAGCAGCTCTGTGCTCTGAGGGCAGACTGTGCTGGGCTCTCCCACAGGGATGTTTCTGTCCCTGCGCCTGCACGGTTTAGGCTTGAAACCACATCAGCCAAACCCCACGAGCTGTTTGCAAACAAAGCTGACACATGTGACTGAGGGTTTGCCTCTAGGCTGTCAGCAGTGTCTGCCTTTGGCCCCACAGGTAAAGGCAGTCAGAGGGTTCTGCTGTTCCCTGCTGGAAGGAAGGGTTTGGAGGCGCTGGTACCTTGTCTCCTGGCTGGGGACGCATCACGGACACGCGGTCGTATCCTTTCCGCAGCAGGACCCAGAGGGCATCCAGCTTCCCCTGCAATGAAAGGAAACAGGGTGTTTGTCATGCTCTGGACAAAGTGCAGTGCCCAGACCCAACAGGTTTTACCCCATCATTTCCAGTGCCTGCAGAAGATGCTGGAGATGGATGTTTTCTCTCACGGACACTTGCTGTGAACCTGCTGCAAGTGCAAAGGAAGAGCACTCAGATGTCTGACAGATAACAGCGTCTGACCTTCCCAAAGGTAATGTGTGACTCAGACACCTTCTGAGCTCAGAGAGAGACTAATGGTACCTCAGCTCCAGGCATCACAGCCAGCAAAATTCTAAATCAGCGCAGGAAGCGAGCGGCGAACTCACGCGACGCCTTTCCGAGCTGCCGCGCCTCCTGCTCCGGCTGAGCAGCTCCTCTCCAGCTCTAGGTGACCACTGTGTCATGAGAAAGAAATCTCATTTATGTCTCAAAACAGTCTGCTGGGGAGAACTGAGTGAAAGCCCATCTCTGTGCGCTGCCAGGAGAGCTGGGCCCCAGCCAGGGCTGGTGCGATGGCCAGGTCATCTCTCCTACAGCCACCAAGGGAGGGCTCACCCAGGCTCCCCAGGCCCTCCCTGTGTGGCAGCTCACATCTGCGCCTTTTCCAGGCAGTAACACCTCTCTCTCCAAGCCCTCCAGCCCCACGCTGAGCTCAGAGGCAGCAGCTGTCCCCTCTGGGTGGTCTCACACCCCACACACCCAGACACAGACCTGGGTGAGGTCTGCTCGAAACCCAACGTGTTGAAAACCTCTTGCAGACAGAGTTTGGCCGATGTGTGGTCGGATCCTCCCTGCCATTCCCTGCAGCGCAGCCCAAGCATTCATCCCTGACTGGAATTCAGGAGCCAAGCCTGAGGGTGCTCCCCAGATGGGCTGAACAAGGCCAGAAGGAGCAGCCCGGGGCTCTGAAATGCAGAAATATCCACCAAATCGCCTGCTCTGAAGCATCCATCTGCTGTGAAGCATTCCTGCTCTATCCCCAGTCCAACCAGCCAGGGTTTCCTTTCCTAAACGGACTCAGCTCCTGGGAGAGCTGCAGGAGGGTTTGCACGAGGGCACACCTTGGCTGCCTCGGTGCAAGGCTACAGACAGGTCATGGGTCAAGGTTATTCGATCAAACTCTCTTCACAGTCACTTCATTTGACCCCTGGTCTGTGAAGAACTCAGTACCCTGAGATTTGTAGGAATTTCTGGAGAGGGTTAACAGCAGACAGTATTCATTAATGTTTCCATGAGTATTGCTCCAAATGCTCCGAGTGCTGTGATATTGGAGCAGGAACCAGGAGCAAAAGCCCTGCTAGCAAACGTTACTGTGCCTGCAGAGATAAGCTGCTCTGAGAATGTACAGAGCTGTCCCTTGGTACAAAACTGCTTTCTGCAGATAAGAGCATCAAGCCCAAAGACCGACTCCTGACTGGATCCAGAACTCCCATCTGATCACTCCTTCCTGGAAAAAAAGACTACAAAACTCTTGTGATAGCAGAAATGCCTTGTGTAACTCTAGTGGGACAGGACTAACAGATGGAAATGTGAGCTGGATGTTGCAGAGGTGGTGGGGAAAGAATGAGGATCCTCATTCAGAGTAAGGCAGCAGATTTTCCTGAGGCCCTGGTCTGGCTGTGGGAACTCCAGGGTCTGTGAGGGCCAGACTTGACACCCGGGGTGTTTTTGGGGTCCTTTGTGACCCCAGGTCTCTGGTGTCAAACTAAAGGCTCCCTTTCATGGGGGCAGAGTCCTTCTCTTCCCTTTCCAAGGAACTATCAGGGCCATAATCCTCTCTGGGATCTCTGTTCCTCAACCAATGTGTTCAGCCAACGGTTCAAAGCTTATTTGGGAGCTGGAGGGACACATGGGTGGAGGCAGACACGTAGAATGACTGCATAGAACTTGTTTCCATAGGATAAGGGGAAAAGACTTCCTAAGGTGAGAGCCAGGAAAGTCTGTTATTCTCAAAGGAAGAAGCAAGAAACTTCTCTGTCAGATTCTTCTGCATTTGGACAGCAGAACTCCTTAGGCCTGGGGGAACCCATCCCATCTATTCCAATCCATCTTTCCTCTACAGCAGAGCTGGTTGAAGCTCTTGATCTCCTGTCCACTCTGACAGCTTAAGAAATAAGTACCTTTTTCTTCCACTTCTCCTTTACGAAACCAGAGGCAAAGCGACAACTTTCCATGGAACAAAAAAAGTTCCTTTTTACTCTGCAGTCCCAATTTCCAAGAGCCTACCAAGATTTCTTGGGAAAAGCCAAGAGCTCCATCTTTGGGAGCCTCAGGGTCTGCCTGAGACATCTGGGTGGAAGAGAGGGAGTGTGCATCACGGAAAGGATGATGCTTGAAGAAATGAAATGGCAACGCTTTCACTTGGAAACAGAAACCCTCCTGTGCTCTCCATGGATGGGCCGTGTCTCCTGTCTGGAACTCCTCTGCAGCTGAAGCACGAGGTCACTTGGAGAAAAAAGAAAGGTCTGAAGGCAAATAAAGCCTTGAGTCCTACTAGATCTGAAGCCCAGAGAGAAGAAACAGTCAGGGCAGACGACAAACGAAGAAGGGCACAGCTCCAGCCATGGAATTTCCTCTGAATTCACGGTTAATTCAGCACTGCATTGACCCTGAGTTACCTCAGTGCTCCTCAGAGCTGCTGGTGTCCAGCAGAGGCACTTTTGGAGCTGTCTGTAAAGGGCAGCCTCTCTGGCCAGGCTGCTGTGCCACGGCAGCTTTGTGAACGGAGACAGGAGGGACAAAGGCTGGAGAACCGCCAGGGACACGTGGCCCAGGAGATGCTGGAGTGGCCTCCAGGTGGGATTCACCTGAGGGTTCCTCTGGAGAGCAACACTTGTTGCTTCAGCCTTCGGTTGTAGCCAGGTGGGGATCAGTCTCTTGTTCCAGGTAACAAGTGACAGGACGAGGGGAAACGGCCTCAGGTTGTGCCCTGAGGGGAGGTTTAGGTTGGATGGTGGGGAAAATGTCTCCATTGCAAGGGTTGGAAAGCCTGGCCCAGGCTGCCCAGGGCAGTGGGGGAGTCCCCATTCCTGGCAGTACTCAAAAAACGTGTGGATGTGGCACTCAGGGACGTGGTTTAATGGTGAACGTGGTGGTGGTGCTGGATGGATGGCTGGACTCGAGGATCTCAGAGAGCTTTTCCAACCTTAACGATTCCATGGCTCTCTGATTCACTTCCATCTATGTTTTGTGCTGCCCCTCCCTGCCAGATGAACTGAGGGTTTGGCGAGTTTCTTAAGAGGTTTTCAGATTTGTCATTCCCCTTGGATTATCTGAACTGACTTTTCAAACAGCTGAAATGACATTTTAAAAGCAGGATAATCCAGTTGGCACCGTGCTGAGAAGTAACAGCAGCAAATCAGAACAACAACAATAATAGCCCCAATCTGTTAAGTGTCAGCAGCCACATTCAGTAGCAAATAAATCTCTGGGGCATTTAAAAAAAACAATCTATTCACTCCCAGCTGTCTACCTGCTTATAGACATGATTCTGGGAAGACTGAAAAATAGAGGGAAGAAGAACTCCATCATAAAAGGCAGAACATTCTAAGCAGGGGCTGGTACTTGTGCAGTGTGGAGAAGAGGAGGCCTGTGGCCAGCAAGATGACTGGTCCTACAGTGTGAATTTCCTGGCTCTGTACTGGATTCAGGCACCCTTGGTTCACTGCTCCTGAAGTTTAATTCCTTGCCCTTCTCCTTTACCCATGATTGTTTTAAGCAGCTTGTTACAGGCATGTTTCTGCTTCCCAAAGGGGTGCTTCAAGCAGTCCAGCAGAGGTGGGGGGATTTAGCATCTGCTTTAACCACAGCACACTCGGAACATGGGGATGAGGGGAAATTCAAGCTGAGCATCAGGAGACATTTCCTTGGGTGAGGGTCTGGGGGTCTGTGAAACGTTCCCCCCAGCAGTGGTGGGAGCCTCTCTGTTATTTTAAAACCCAGCCTGGACAAAGCAGGACGGATCCCAGCCAGTGCTGCCCTGGCTGAGGGCTGCTCCCACCTTCCCTGCCTGCCACGGCTCCGGGAGAGCTTCCTGCAAATCCATCTCCTGTGCTCACACCTCCAGGATGTGACTTTCTGCCAAGGCTGCTGACGAATTTTGCCAATTTTGCTAATTCCTTACTGCCCAGAGAGAGCAACAGCAGGACTCTGCTCCACAGGAATGATCCTTCCTGGGCTTGATGAGTGCTGATGATTGTCCATGAGGAAAGTGTTGGAGGCAGTTATCCTGTCTCCGTACACTTTTTGGGTGCAGCTCAGTGAGGGGTGTGGTGGCAATTAATAATTAGGTAAATTCTGGTCCAGGCTGCTAAATACTATCCAGATGTGGAACACTGCAAAGTTTTGGGAGTATTTGAATACAGTGTTTTGGATTGGAAGGGTCCCTATCCTGTATACAATTGGAATGGTAGATAAGAGAGATATTTCTAAAGGAATTAAGAATATATATCACCCATGAGATGCTGTTAATATTTGTAGGCGCCCTTATAACTGAATTCTTGTTGTTATGGAGCAAAAACTGTTCCAGAGTCAGCACTGAACCTCAGCCCTGCATGCATTGAATCTTCTCTCCAAGTCTGTCTTGAACTCTGGAGAATTTCCATCCTGGACACAGATCTGCAACAAGCCTGATTCTTCTTTCCAGAGCTGATTTCCCATCGTGCAGAATAAATCCTGAGAATTCAGTGAAAGTCTCCTGGGGCTGTGATCCAACAGCATCAACTGGAGAAGGGGAGAAACTCAGCAGAATCTTCTGTGGGAAAAGGCCCAGCTCTCAAGGAACGAGCTCAGGTGGCTGCACCCACCTGGTTCCAGCTGCCTGAGCAGGTATTTGGGGCTCTTTGTCCTAAAATCGGTGCTTCTGTCAGCTCAGTTACGAAAACCGACCGTGCTGCGTCCGGGCTGGATGAGGTCATTTCCAGGAGCAAGGAGACCCTCCCAGGTGGGCCTGGAGCGTTTCCCAAGCTCACTGAGGCACAGTGACAGCACAGCTCGTTCAGGAACATGGGGCAGCCCTGTGGGCTGGGGCTGGGGCTGGGGCTGGGGTGTGCTGCATCCCCCGCTCGGAGCTGGGACTGCAGCCCCCACCTGTGCCACGGTGGGCAGGAACAACCTGCACCGACACATGCTGAACTCATTGCAACACAGCTGCAAACCACTCGCTGGGAGGCTCTGGTTATGAGATGATAATCTTCCAGCGGGGAAAGAGAGAAGGTGCTGGACCAAACTTTCAAGGAGGTTCACATTTCTGCATCCTCCGGAAACCACCGTGGCTCCCCTGAGCATCCCTGCCTTTCCCACCCCAGGATCTGAACCAGCTGCAGGATCAGGGGCTGAGGAGAGCCCAGACACGAGGCTTGCCCCGGTTCCTGTGGGCACCACCTGGAGCAGGTCAGGAACCAGAGGCAGTGCAGGGTGGGACATCGCCAGCCTGGCTCACGGCTTTTGTCTGACCCCACTGGCTGCTGCTGGGCAGGAAGGAAACAGGACAGTGATGCCTCTATTTTCCTCCAGAGAGGCACTTTCTCATTCCTCAGCATCAAGTTTAAGGCAAGCTCTGTACACTGAAAGGTTTATTCACTGTGTTGCACACACCCTCTTTGCAAGTTAACTGCCCGTGGAGGGATTTTAAGACCCTAAACCAGCACCTCTGCTCTTCAGATCCCAGCTCCAGAGGTGCAAGGTTTGCACCTGGATATGAATGGGGTGTTTTCAGTCTTTTCTCAGCCTGGTAACTACAAATACCCTGGACTGAAGAGAAGAATCAGCATTTCCCAAAAGAGTTAAACCTGAGAAACAGGAATGTGGAATTATTCTTTTCCTCTGCATTAGAGAAGTCACACAGTCGTTGGTCCGCCCTCCTTTCCCAAGAACAGCTGAATTTCTTGCTTCTGGAGCCAAGAACTCAGCTCTCTGACACTGGAGTGCCCTCACACCATGCCTGGGTGATGCAGTCCATGATCTGTGTGCTTTGCTCCTCTTAGCCACAAGATTCAATCCATTCTGCACACATCCAGCAGCAATTTCCTTCCTATTTTCTCCCCTCTTTCTAAGGAAAGAATCATAGAATTATTGGGTTGGAAAGGACCTCTGGAGATCATCCAGTCCAACCCCCTGCCCAGGCAGGGCCACCTGGAGCAGGTGACACAGGGACACGTCCTGGAGGGTTTGGGATGTCTCCGGAGTGGGAGACTCCAGGCCCTCCCTGGGCAGCTGTTCCAGGGCTCTGCCCTGCTCCATGGAAAGAAGTTCTTCCTCTTGTTGAGTTGAAAATCTTGTGGTTCTTGTCCTGTCATCACCACCTTGTCCTGTGCCCACACCAATGGAAAGAGTCTGGCACCATCCTCTGACACCCCTTTGAGATATTTATATGCATTACTGAGAGCTCTCCAGTCTTCTCCAGACTGAACAGGTCCAGCTCCCACAGTCTTTCCTCACACAAGAGATGCTTCAATCCCTTAGTCATTTTTGGAGAAGATCCTATTTATTCCCTACATCTCAGGGAGTGTGCAGTCTGGACCTCTGCACTCTGTGAGCACTTCCCAGAAGCTGCCACGCCACAGGAAGAGATCAGGATCCTGTTCTGGCCTAAGAAAGCAACACAACTCCCAGACCTGCCCAACCAGGCGGGGAACTCCCATTGCCCCACGAGGCTCCTTCCCACAGCCCCTCCCCAGGCACACGCTCAGGGGGCTCCCTCAGGCACAGCAGCACTCGGGATCAGGGGTTTGTGGACAGATCTGAGCCTTGGATGTGGCCACACGTGACGACAAACAATCTCCTGCACACACCGCAGGCAGCAGCAGGCAGGGCTGGGCTCACCTTGATGGGCGAGTACCACTTCCGAGGGGACGAGGGCCGGCGCATGCTGCTCCCGAGGTTCCTGGGCTCAGGGAACTCGTATTCCTGCTCTGGCATCTTGACCCTGGCGTTCTTGGCCTTCTCCAGCTTAGCACCTTCCTCCGTGGAGCCCTTTTCTCCCCAGCGCACCTGGAAGGAGGGACCGGGCAGTGTCACATCTCAGCAGCCCCTGCTGCAAGAACAGAGCCCTGCCTGTGCTTTCCCAGTGTCCAGATCCAAGCTAAGGGCAATGCACAGGCTGCCAGGTTTGTTTCTAGACTGCAGCCCAGATTTTGAACTGGCCCTTCGTGGTGGTTTATGAGAAATGTGGGAGTGGGGAAGGTTTTCAGAAAAACTGAAACCATTTCATTGTGATTTGTGTGGCAGCGCTGCCCCGTATCCCAGGCGTGGACCAGGATGTTGCTGTACTAGGGGACAAAGATGGTCCCAAACTTCAGAAATCTGTTTGGCTCTCAAATATTCCCACAGAAAAATGATCTGGACTCAGATGTACCAAAAAACCCCAAAGCAGTTGGGTTGCTCAACCAAGCTCAGCCTGTCTCCTGAGCTCCCTCCCGGGCAGATTGCAGGGTGGGGATGTCACAGCCCAGCCCCCAGCCCAGATCCAACCCTGAGCTGGGATTTCCTCACCTCCATGCGTTTGATGCCACCCACTCCTCGCCCACCGTAGTAAGAGGCATCGACTGTTGGCCACTTCTTCTTGGGCAGACCATCATCATCTTCCTCCTGCAGAAGAGCAGCAAGGGGTGGCACCGTCAGGGACAGTGACCAAGGAGGGAAAGGAACCAACAGTCCCAGGCTGGGCTGTCCTCTGAGCCTGCAGGGCAGGCAACGTTCTGCTCTCTCATTATTTTCCAGAGGATGGACTCTCATGAAAGGACAATGTTTCATGACATAAACACCACCACTTGAAAGGGACCATCCAGCTCCAGCAAGAATGAGATTTTGGGTATTTTTCACCTCTGCCACTCCTTCCCTTCACCTGGGACTGGGGAGAGGCAGCTGCTGCTCGTGGCTCCCTGTGCTGCAGGGACCCTCCAGGGCCCAGGTAAATCCCCATATTGGAGTTCAGGCCTCACAGGATGCAGGGAAAGAGTAAAAAAATGAGTAAATTTTCTCCTGAGTGATGGGAAACTCGGGGTACCTTTGGAAACAACTCCAGTGGGAATGCCCAGGTTTATTGAGAGGAGCTGGCCAAGAGGAATAGGATGGAAAAGTCCATGGAAAAGTCACAAGAATGGAATTAGCTCCTGCAATGAACCTGTGCCTCGGCTGGGGAAGCTGCCTGTGGAAGTCCATGTGGCTTCAGGGAGCCCTGGGGCTTGTGCCACAGAAAGTCAGGCCCTGTGTGAGAAATGAGATTTAAATTCTGTGTCCTGCCCTTGCTCGCTGCAGGCACATCCCCAGCCCCAGAGCCAAACGTGCTCAGCCCCTCAGGGTGACATTCAGATGTGGGCAGATGAACAGATCAAGAACATTTCCTTAGGTTTATTTAAAATGAGTCTGCCAAAGCTCCAGCAGGATTCAAGGTATTTTAAATTCTCTGCTGCACTTTGTAAGGTCAGAGTGTATGTGGAGCTCTTACAGTGCCTTTCCCTTTAATTTCTACAGTTCAGGCTGTGAACTGGCAAAGCAGAAAAGCAGAGTTCATCAAAAACGTGAAGTATTTCCTGTGAAAAACGTGGAGAGAAAAGAAAAATGGTCCCTCTCTCTTTTTTCTTCTTCTTTCTTTAATTTTTCACAGGGATTTGGCTAAACTCCAACACTTAGGAGCTCTCCAAAACTGGGAAAGCCAAGAATACTTTGAAATTGAAACTCCCCATCAGGAAAACTGAAAAACTGTGTGTGTATGGGGGGGGAAATCCAAGAAAAACTACGGTTTTCACGGCAACCAAAAGCATTTCAGTTTATCAAAACACAGAAACTGGGCTGCAAAATGTGTCCTGATCTAAGGGAAGGGTGAACAATTGGTCACAACTACCAGGTTCTTCTCTTCAGAGCTGACCTTTCTCTCTGGCCTCAGGGCAGAGCTGCTGAGGCTCTTTGCTGCAACCCAAGAACTCGATATCTCTGCATGAAGTTTTCCATGAGGACTTTTTTTTTGTTAAGAAAGAAAAAATAAGAAAAAAAAAAATTGGAAGCGAAGCCATCTAAATATTTTCCTTCAGCAATTCTCTTTCTCTCTCTTCAGTTTAGCACAGACTGGACTTCTCACAACAGGAAATACCAAGGTTTAGGAAATCTTCTCCACAAGCCCTTAAAAGCCCCGCGAGCCCCTTCGCGGCGAGGCGGGAGCCAGGACAACAGCACACGCACGGAGAGGCAGCGCGGGCGCTGGACAAACAAAGCAGTCACAAGCTTTCTGCAGAACCAGCCTGTTTACACGCTTGCAAGGGCAGGGCAGGTTTTGCAACACGAGCAGAAAGCCCCCACCAGCGACGTGGGGGCCCAGCAGACACTCGTGGCCGATGTGCTCGCCACGCACGCGAGGAGCTGCAGGAGCTGGGAACGGGGCATCGGGGCAGGGAGGCAGCAGGGAGAGGGGAAGGAAAGCAGGGAAAGCAGGGAAGCAGGGAGAGGGGAAGGAAGAGGCACCCAGTCCCCACCATCCCCACACCCAGCACCCCAGCTCGCCGCCCCGTGAGCCAGGGCTGAATCCTCACATCCTGCCTGCTTCACCTGCGTTTTCCTACATGTGGCTACACCGGGGTTTGTACCCGAGCAGCTCCAGCTCTGACCCAGCTCCAGCCTCAAAAACAGCCCCGGAAAATTCAAGTGCATTTAAGGATGCTGGAAATTGACTGTACAGCACTTGGCAACTTTCCACCCCCAAAATCTGCTTTAGATGGAGCTAGAGTTTCTTTTAACAAATAGGAAGAAGCAGGACAGAGCTGCATTTCACAGTCAGGGATCCAGATTCATAAGTGCTGGATTGCAGAAAACAAAGATCTGTGTTTATCTCAGAGGCCAGGCCAGGCTCTGGATACTTTGACCCTGACCTGAGGGAACCTCATCTGTGGGTAACACAAGGATAATTCAGGCTCCACAAGGGACATCTGAACCACTCAGGGTAAGAATTCAAACTAAATTTGGCCAGATATTAAAAAAAAAAGTTTGGACAAGTTACCCCTCTCCCCACCCTTATAATTATTTTCCCAGTTGTCTCTGCAACGTCTGAATTTTGTCAGAATTCAGCATTTATAGAGAGCTCTGCCTGCACCAAGGGCTGAGCCACAACACGACAATCATTTCTCTGTGAGAGATGTTATCATCGAATTCTACAGCTGAGAGGACACAGAGGCAAACCCAGCTGTCCTCAAGGCTCCCTTCTACCCCTGCTCCCAACACTGGAGTCATTCCCAAGTCCCATGGCCACCTCTCAGCTGCTTTGCTACACTTTGGGGACACCTTGCTCTGTTCTCAGGGAACATTTCCTCCCATTGTGGAAAGTTTTGCTTGGTTCCTTGGTACCTCTAAAGGCTCCCCAGAATCTTCTCTTCTCCAGCCCGAACAACTTCAGCTTCACACGAGCTCAGCCTTGAGGCACAAACATTTATCAAACCAGCCTTTGGTGGCCTTGATCATCACAGAAATTCCCCATTCATCTGTGGCCCGGATCCTTTGAGGTCCTGCCTGAAGTGAAGTCCTCCAGGAGCAAAGCACTGCTGTGGCCAGGTAAGAGGGAGGCCTGGGTTTGGTGAAAGAAGGATTTGAGCTGCTCCCACCCCAGAGCTCAGACACCGAGCTGCAGGGAGGTGTAGGTCCCATAAGGTCATGGGAATCCACACCAGTGCTCCCAGTGCACCCCGATGGGATTAAACCCAACTCCTGCAGCTCTGCCCTGCACTGGGCCTGCCTGGATATTCCACATGAAATTGGCTGTGAACTCCACGCCCTCACGGTGTAGCACCTGCACCTCAGCTATTGCCACTAACAGCCCCATCGTTTTTCTTTTAAATGCCTGCCTCTTGAAAGGTTCCTTTTCTCCTCTTCCCATATTTCCACAACTCACTGTAAAAGGGAAGGAGAAGCATTGGCACACCACTGGGACCTGGCTTCATTTCAGCAATAGCAGAATAAATTTCCTGCCTTGGTGTCTACAAAAAATTCCTATCGCATCCTTTCTCTGGAGCTTGTTTTGCTGTCTCCCCAGCAAGAGCTTCCAGGAGCGAGGAAAAACAATTTGGAAAAGAATAATGATCAACAATAGTTGAACAGCCTGGTCTAGTGGAAGGTGTCCCCTGCCCATGGCAGGGGGGTGGCACAAAATGATCTCTAAGGACCCTCCCAACCCAAACCATTCTGTGACTCCATGATAATAAGTGAGGGTTCAAGCAGCTCTCCAAGCAGCTGAATCTCCTTTAGTCGCTCTCTGGCCTCAGGAATGTTGTGGGAGAGATCAGATCCCAACAATTGGTGTGGATGCAGCAGAACAGGGCTTCCATCCCTCGGCTGAACAGCAGCTGCTGGGCAGGGAATTGAGTCCCTCCTGTCCACACTGCCTCCCAGGACAGTGACAATGACCTTCAGGGTCTGGTGCCAGGGCTGCTGAATGGCCCTTTCTGTCCAGCACCTCCCTGTGTGTGTTTGCTGTGCTGTGTGTGGGTAAGAGGACAACAGACGTAAGAATTATCCCATTACAGGCTGGTTGGTGGCTTGGCTCCGGTGCCACGTGAGGGATGTCCCTGGATGTTGGGTGACAGAGCAGCAGGGAAAGAAAGGGATGGAGTGATGAGGAAAGGGCAAGCTCTGGGCATCTGGGTGATCTCCTGCCTGGCTTTGCCAGACTTCAGGGAGCTCTGTGTCCCTGGATTGCTGCTGTGGGAACAAGTGGTGCCTGCACAGATCCAGCTGTGGGTTTATGCTCTGCTGGCAGGGCAGGGCAGCAATGATGCCAGTGTGTGTCTCTTGGGATGCTTGGAGGGGCTCCAGTTTAGCACCCTCTGACTGCAGCCAGTCTGTCCAGGACTGACAGCAGCAGAATTCTGGCCTGGGCCAGGGAGTGAATAGGGAATTTTTGGAAGCTGCAGAGCCCTGCAGTTGGGTTTTTTGGTGTATTTTGAGGATGGGTTGCTACAGTAGAACCAGCTTCAGCCTTGTGGTGAGTTTCTGCTCTGAGCAGGGCAGAGCTGTTTCAATAAACCCAGCCTAAAGGTGATGGGGCACAGGAGTAAAAGCAGCTGTCTTCCTCCAGCAGGGCTAGAAAAAGCCTTCCTGTTCACTGGAGGTAGAAGAATGTGGTTTTGATCCACCTTCAGTGGCTAATCACAGGCCAGAAAGGTGCTCCTGGCTCCTCCAGGCACTCACCTCTTCCGCTTGGCATTAACTCAATCCTTCCTGGCCTAAGTGAAACCATCTGTCCTTCCCTGGGCTTCACCCTCAGCATCCCGAGCTCCCCGAGCAGCACAGCAGGAGCTGACAAC
Source organism: Aleadryas rufinucha (assembly GCA_013397815.1). NCBI lineage: Eukaryota > Metazoa > Chordata > Aves > Passeriformes > Aleadryas > Aleadryas rufinucha. The sequence continues at coordinate 3,301 of VZTH01009505.1, read as the reverse complement.
ATTTGCAATTTCTGAATGAATTAATTGGGAGTTTCTGGCCAATAATGATTTCCTTGACCAACAGTGAAGTGTCTCCAACACGTCCCAAAGGGCCTGTGAAACAGAGTTCAATAAAACCTTTGGCGGGTGTGACAGCAAAGGCTGCTTCCCCCTCATTGTTAGAGTGTAATGCATTCTCCTTCCTCCTGTGGGCCTCAGCTCCCAAACCTGCTGATGCAAGAATTCCTTGACTTTTTTTTCAGCCAAGACTTTTGTGAGAAGAAGAAAATCCAACTGTAACCCTGCTGCCGAAGGGACCAGCAGTCCCTCCCGCTGGAGAGGAGCAGCTGCTGGTTTCCTGCAGGGGAGAGGGATATCTGCAACACCCAAAATACCTGGATTGCAGAAAATCAACTCCATCTTCTATTTGTTTACAGCAAAGTAGAAAATCTGGAGGCTTTGACCTTCTGAGAACGCATCGCACTACCACCAGCCCCACTGTGGACCAGCCTCTCAAGGAGTAAATGCACCAACAAAATGCATCTTGTCAGAGCTGCTGCTCTTTTTTCACTAGTGGGAAGCTCTTCTGTCTGGGAAAAAACAGTACAAGTCACAGTTTCAAGCCTCACTGATTTCTGAGCACTGCCCTGATGCTGTACAGCTTCTAAAAGAGTATAAACTGTTTTACTGTAAATACGTTTTCCTTTCTAAAAAACCTTTGGCTGCTAAATGTGCACATTGGCTCTGGGATAACTGAGCTTAGTGGATGTGCTCTGGTGGGAAGCTGATACCATTAGAGCAGCTGGCACGCTGTGGAGATGCATGCCCCATCCCTGCAAGCGCCCCAGGCCGGGTTGGACGAGGCTTGGAGCAACCTGGGACAGTGGGAAGTGTCCCTGCCCACGGCACGGGGTGGAATGGGAGGGTCTGTAAGGTCCCTTCCAACCCAAACCAATCCATGATGGTTGTAACCAAACCCTGCCTTCTCAAGGTCCCCAAAGGGGAGAACAACACCCGAAAGAATGTTCAGATCCCCTCTCGGACTGACGAGGCAGCAGGTAAAGCACAGGTCCTACTGAGTGCCAATTTTCCATCACTGTGCAGGGCCCTCTCAGGGTACAACCAAAGCCTGGACAAGCTGAATTTCAAGCTGCAGCTGTGATTTTGCAGTAACTGCTCTGCTTTTGCAGCACTTTCTGGGTTGACAAAAGACTTCCTTATAGGTGACGCACGTCTTCCCTCTTAGGGGATGTAATTTCCCCCTGCAGTTCTTGGCCAGGGAGCCAGCATTCCAGAATGATGTATTTTAATTAATTTCAGCAATTGAATCCCTTGGCTTGGAGGCATGTGTGATGCAGAACAAAGCATGTGCAATTTGAGGTTAATATTTTTCTTTTCATTCAGAGGACAGAAGCTGACAAGGCTGGTGGATTTTCACACAGCCCAAACAAAAATCTGCTTAGGGAAACAGGCCAGGTGCCTGCAGAGAGAGGCACAGGGAGCACTGGATCCAAATGCAAACCCCCCTTGGGTCTGGGAAGGGTCTGATTTGGAGTTTGCTTCAGGCCTGTTTTGAAGGGGGCAAGTGCCCCAAAGGGGAGGTTCCAGGGCTGGCCCTGGGTCCCGCTGCCCTGGGCAGGGCAGGGAGAACCGAGACCAGATCCCTGCTCCTCGCAGAGGCCTGAGCTTTCCTGAGCCTTGGCTCAGCCCACACTCCCTGGGCCAGGCTTCATGGAGAGCAGAGAGGACCATTTCACAAGCTTTTCCACTTGCACGCTGAAGCAGGCAATGAATTTGTCTCCAGAAGCAGAAAGCGAGGCAAACTACCCCAGCAAATCACCCTGAGCACAGACCTAAGTGTAATTTTACTTGCATATTTAGGAGGAACTGATCCAAACCCCAGTGAAGTCAATGGAAAAACTCCCACTGCCATCAGAGTGCCTTGCACAGAGCCCAGGGACTGCAGTGAAATCCCATGTGGAAAACACCGGGAGCAAAGCAGGAGCACAGAGAAAGAGGCAGATGGAAAACTGGGCACGTTTCTGGGCACAGTCTGCTCAGGAATGGTGGCAGAGCTTTAACCATTTGTGACAAGATTCATCTAAAACCTGCAAGCAGAGTTAAGATGGAAGTTTTAATGTTGATTTGCCATTTGTTGATTACTCTCCACTGAAACTTGCCTGGCTTGTGCAGCCCCACTGATGTTGAGAGGGTTTTGCTGGGGTTTTACGTCTGCTCTGAATGTGCCTCAGGCAGCGCAAGGACCGAGAGCCTCCTTTTCTCACAGCAGCTGTGCTCTGAGGGCTCAGCACTGGGGGCTCCTGCCAGGAGTGGTTATATATCCCAAACCACCAAAATCGTTACTGTGCCATTCCAGGAAGGCAGCTAAGCATGTGTTTAGGTTCCACTAACTTCAGAGTTAAACACAGGCTTAAGGGTTGTCGTTGTGTGAATCACAGTCTAACTCTGCAGTGCTGTTCTGACCCAGGGAGGCCTTGTCTGAGCTGTCCTCCTCCCCTACCTGCTCCGTGGAGGCACTGAACTCACAGATTTAATCACCTTTTGTGAGGAGACCGAACAAAACCTTGTCCTAAACACCGAGGAGAGCAGGGATCAGTGTCACTCACCTCGCTGTCTTCTGCAGGAGGTGGGGGAGGCTCTTTGATGATCTAGAGGAATTAAAGAGAAAGAGAATCAAAAATTCACACTTTGTTCTTTAGCACAACTCAAATGTCACCAAAAAGAATCCAAAGGAGAAAACAACAGGACGTGCTGCTGGAACACCTCTGTCACAACACTCTGTGATCACAGGGTACCTGTGGGTGCCACTGTCACCGAGGGGGAGCAGGAGGTGTCCCAGAGCCCTGCCATGGAGGCATTCCTAACGACAGCTCCACACTCACATTGCTCATTAGGTCACCCCTGCCCCGTGTGAGGCAACAGAAAATTCAAAGTCTTACATCCCTGATTCTCCTGATCCCAGCAGTTGCCACAGTCAGCGCTGGCTCTGAGCATTGAGGCGTCACCTGAACAACCACAGCAAAAATCTGCATCTCCTCCTCCTGCCCTCTGCACACGTGTACAAATCCTGCCTCAGATAATTTACAGTCTGAACAGAGGCCTGGAAAGCAAAAGCAGCGTGAAGCAAAATGCCCTGGGGACATTGCAGAGCAGTGATAACCCTCAGCCTGTCTCCCAGGCCATTCTTTCTTTTTCATTCCAGAAGGCTGTGCCACCTCGTGCTCTTCACATTCATGCTTTTCCCATTAGCAGGTTAATATAGTTCACTGTCGTAAACTTTAAAAAATATAAATATATATAT
>VZTH01009480.1:7437-35713 GCA_013397815.1 Aleadryas rufinucha | reverse complement strand
TATATATATATATATAGTATAAAAAATTGTATTATTTATATTGAGATGGCTTTTTCAGGAGACCCTTCTTTGTTCTGGCTCCTTGGTTACCAAACTCATACCTTGAACCTCAACACCAGAGCCAAGTGTCTTTTACTGGTAACTAAAATTTGGCCTCCAGACATGTCTGAAGCTCTTCTCTTTCCATACACAGCACGTTGTGGTTTCTCTGTGATTCAGGGGGCTCTGATCCCCTGGGGGAGGACACCCTCTGGAAGCCAAGTAGAGTTTAATCTCCCTGCAGTGATGAAAGTGAATCCAAGAAAAGTATTTGAGGTGTTTTTCCCTCTCATTAGGAATGGAAGACAGGAGTCTTCTGTCTTCTGGGTACTATACAACCAGCATGAATTATTTAGGACCAAGCATCTCTCCGATAAATAATTTTTTTATGTGGGGAGATTAAATCTGAATTTTTTTAAACAATATAATAACAAAAGCAATTTCTCTCTCGTAAGTCCTCATATTTCACACAGCAAAGAGATCCCGGGCATCCATTCCTGTATTGATCAGCAAATAGGTCCTTGTATAGATTTAGTTCACCCAACCTTGTTTAATTTTGGATTCATTGATTCAATGCAAAGATCTAGATGAAAAGCAAGTGGGCTGTTTCCAGTGCTGGTGATGCTATTTTTAAATAAATCTAGTGCATGCTAAAATAAATATGCAAAACATTTTGTAAGGCCGCGTACGGGTGGGGAGACCAGATGTACTAAAATATTTAACAAACTTTTTCCTGATTTCTCGAAATGCATGTTTTATTTACTAAGCACCAGTGGAATTTAATCTCACCCTGTATTTGCTCCGCGGCTGTCCTGCACCCATTGTCTGGGGTGAGCAGGAACGTGGGGCCTTGGAGGAGCCATCTGTGCGGTGACATTGGTGGCACATTTAAATGCAAAGCTCATTAACCGTGTCTGGGATTTTTTTGTTAGTTTCTCCCTTTTTTTATGTTCACGTTCCTTACAAGAGCAAGAGATGAAATACCCATCTACAATTCCCTTTCATCTCCAGGCATGTTTGGTTGGTTTTTTTTTCCTCTTCTGTTGCTCAGATGACAAAGTTTCTCATTTGGAATTTTATTTGATTTCAGAAGATGAGAAAGAATTAAAAGCGTCTTCAGGAGGTTGGGCTCACCTTACTCTATCCAGGATCCTTCAGAAGGAGGATGAGTGACTTGGCAAAGGCTCCTGCCCCCACGGGATGGAGTTCATCCCAGGGTCAGAGCTGCATCCTGGGGTGACCATCCTGCAGATCCTACAGATCCCAGCCTGCTTTCCTGGGGAACGGCATCCCGCTCTGGGTGTACGTGCCTGTCTCCTTGAAACCCTCTGCTTTCAATCCAATCAAATTTAATTGAATTGTGGTTTTGATCACATCTGACGGTGGCAGAGGTCTTGCTGATAATCAGATTCCCATGGGCAACATGGAAACGGGGTGGTGGAGGAGGGAGGAGAGATGGGGGCTTGTGTGATGCCACTTGGTCCTGTGAGAGGACCAAGGTAAGTGACAGCAGCCAGGCTCTGTCCACTCAGGGGTCAGGTCACGTTTTGGGGACAGGTGAATGAACTGCACGTCTCAGTGGGGGCTGAACCCAGAATGGTTTGGGTTGGAAGGGACCTTCAAGATCATTCATGGGACACCTGGGACACCTTCCTCTAGACCAGGTTCCTCCAAGTCCCATCCAATCTGTCTTTGAACACTTCCAGGGATGGAGACAGAAGAGACCTATGACAGTGAACTGCCAGAGGAGGATGTGAGGGCTATAGTTATGAGTGTACATGAGGAAAGAGATACTCCTGCAAGGACCCTGCAGTGTGCTGAAGGTGCAGGAGATAGCAACAAGCCAAGAGACTCAAATATCCTGGCCAGAAGGATGGGAGAACATTGCCAAGACAAGCAGGTGTCCAACAGAGCAACTCTGGGCCTGGAGGAGATGGGGGGAATCTGGAAAGGAACGATGAGGAAAAGATACTGAGGTGTAAGGTGACAGCTAGAAATAGAAGGGAGCAAGTGATATTTTTATCAGAGGTATCCTGGGGAAGGCATGAAGGAATCCAGCCCTGAGATTTCCCCAGCTCCTCGTGTTCAAGCCTTTTCTCTCAAACCCAGCATAAACCATCTTAAAGGCTCATCTCAGCTCGCCACGAGAGAGGACGGCACGGGGCATGGCAGCCGGGCACTTCCACTGGTCCACTGGCTTGGTTCACACCTCCACTGGTTTGGTTCAGATCAATAATGAGCTAATTAGTTGCTATGGAAATGTAATGTGGGAGAACTTTGGGGAGGAGAAATTATAGGTAATTTTTATTTGTTTGGGCCCTGTTCCTATAGCAACAGGAGAACGTGTCACTGACTACCAGTTGGTTTCCATGGAGTTGGCTGCTAGTTCTGGGTTATTAATGCCTCCAAGCATAAAACAACTTACCTAGTAGGGCTGGTGGCTTGTCCTCCATCATCCATGGGAACTTTGCAGTTTGCCAGAGTCGGGGCCTGGCTCTCGCAGTGGAATGTGCACGCTCCCAAAAGTTGGGCTGGAGCGTTCGTCATCTACAGACGTAGCGCTGGAAGGATCGATTATTCTACCCCTCTCTTGGATTGAAGACATCGTGGAATGAATAATCCATCACCTCATGGCTTGTTCTACCCACAGCATTGCCTGATTTTTAATTGGATTTTCTCCGTCTTCGGCTTCCAGATGCTTGGCGTTGATCTGCCTTTCTCTGCTAAATTAAAAAGTCTTTTAGCACCTGGCAGTTTTGCTGTAAAGGGACTTACTGTAATTAAGTCACTTCTCATCTCACCAGGACTGGTTCTCCTGAATGAAGCCGTTTGTTTTCCTTCAGCCCCTCACCTGACGTGTCCCCCGTTTTTGTGCTTCTCCGAACAAAAGGGATGTGGTGTCTGCTTCGCAGAGGGCTGGAGCTCTGTCGAGGGACCTCTCCAAACTCCTCCAGAAACCGAGCCTTGGAACCAGACCAAACACTCCTGAACACTGAAGAGGCTGGATTTGGGGGAGATTGGTTTTATGATAGGTTGTAATTTCCCTCCCACCAGCTAACTCCTCAGCTTTCCACGGGTGATAATTACCCAGTAGGAGCTAAAATGTCTCTCCCCACTCCCCTCTTATCAACCCATTCTCCACTTTGAAGGCATCACCGCTTCTTTCCAGAATGTCCTGGCCAATCTCCTCAGCCAAGCGAGCTCGGAGCGCCTGCGCATCCTCTCTTGGTTTGGAAGATGGTGCAACATCCACCACCTCTCCTCGCGGAGAGCGATCTCGCTCCAGCTTTGAAGGCAAAGAAGTTGATCAGCGTGTGGATAAACCTTTAATGGTATTTGGCTGAGTGCACCGCGCAGTCGGAAGGGAGGCACGAAGCAAAGGGCAGCTCCTCAGAACCAGCCCTTCCTTGGATGTCTTGGCAAGCTCTGCTGCTGGCCCCCAGCTCCGCATGCTGTGCTCGCAGCTGCTCCGTCCCTGTTGGTGAGGCACGGCCCAAATGCCTCAAAGCGAGGGTGCAGAGGGGGATGGAGGATGAGTCTGTGGATGAAGGCTGGCTGTGGAGATGGGAGAAAAGTCCTGAGCCACCCAGGTGGGGTCTGGCTGGTAAAGCCAAACTTTCAAGATGGAAGGAAGGCTTCATCCAAGAGCTCCTGCATGTCTTTAGTGTCACTTGATTTACAGATAAATTATGCAAGAAATCCCTCTGCAAACTCTGTGTTTGTTGTTCCATATGTTTCTTTCCAACAGTGGTACCCATGGAGGGAGAGACTTGGGAAGTTCTGTATTTAGGCAGCTGGCTACAATGGCTTTAGCAACTGGCTGTTGGATGGAGAGTGTGAGCTGGGTGAAGGGGGCCCATCCAGCACACCAGGAACCCAGCTCTGCATTGGGAATCCAGGCTGGGGACCCAGGAGATGAGGGCAGCGGGTGCCCAGGAGGTGACGTGCTGGGAATGCACCGTGTTGTCCCTGCCTGTGGGCAGCTGCTGGGGTCTCTCTGTCCATATCGGTGTCGTGGCTATAAATAACAGGGATGTTCTGGGTGGTCACCTCCAGCCTGGCTGTGGTCCATGACTCACCAGCTTCCTGTCCACAGCAACGCTATGGATTGACTCACGGCTATGGGAGTGTTTCACCCTGAGCCCACAGCCCTTTGATTTCACCAGACACCCTTGTGTGTTTACAAATGACAGATCTCCATTTCAGGGCTGTGAAAACTGGTGACATCCTGCAAAGCCACGTGGCAGACGATGCTTCACCCTGAGCTTCACCTGGTTCTCCTCCTCCCCTTCCCTCATGTGTGGCTGGCAAGAAATGCTTCCTGGCTTGGTTTGAGCTGCAGCTCTCCCAAATCAGGCTTTGCTTCACCTATGTTGTTGCAGCCCATTGCAAAATCAGCGTTTTCCCACCTAATGTCCCAGCCTTCCTGAGCCTGGAGCAGCCACGGCTCTGCACCAGAGCAGGCATGTGGCCTCATGGAGGTGAGGGAAGGCAGATGATGTGGGCATTGTTCAGCCACCCAGAAGCTGTTTGAAGCAGCATCTGAAGAGGGGTCTGAGCATGGAAAGTACTCAACACCTGGGACGGTGAGACCAGCCTTTGGAAAATGGCTTTGAGTCACAGAATCATGGAATGGTTTGGGTTGGAAGGACCTTAAAGATCATCTGGCCCCAACCCCCTCATCATGGGCAGGGACTTTATGTCCCTGATGACAGTGGAGCTGTGCTGCTTTGCTCTGAGCATCTGTCACCATCACGGCACAGCGGGGGAAAGGATGGTGTGTGCCATGTCACAAGGTAAGGCTGGTGCCAGCTGAGAGAGCATCCCCTGGGGATGTGAAGGCTCCTGGCATGTCCATGCAGGCCTCCTCTCCTCCAGCCCATGCCCGTGCTCTGAGGGACGTGGTGGAGCCACCTCGGAGGGGTGTGATGGGAAAGGGCGGCGCGGCTGTGGTGAGCGCTGGAGATCCCGCCCGGCTCTGCGGGGACTGTGGTGGGAGGAGGACACAGTGTTTGTTTATATGACACACGAGCACATGCTTTTACTCTGAGTAACCTTCTCCTGCCAGAGAATGGGGCCTTCTACCATGTCCTGTGCTCCCAGGGAGGGCCATGGCAGAGCCGTGGAGCCGTGGGTGTCGTGTCCTGGAGTGTGGCAGCCACATCCAGTACCTGTCCATGAGAGCTGGCAGCAGGAAGGTGGCCATGGGGGAGCTCCATGCTGGGACAAGCCTGAGTGGCTACTCCTTGTCATCCAGTAGCTCTGCCATGACTGCATCAGGCAGGTTTGGGTTGTTCTCCACAAAGGAGGCAAGACCTGTTTGGGTACGATGCTGTCCCAACCTCCTGCTCCAGGTTTCTGCTGTCCCCAGCCCTTTGTGACGCCTTCAGCCAGCTCTCTTGGGAGGTTCTCTAGTGCTGAGGTGTCCAGAGGGGCTTGTGGTGAAGCCTGGGATTCTTCCCACCACTTACCTCAGGACCCCTGAAAGCCCCAGGATTTGTCCACGCCCTAAAGGTCAAGCAACCTTTAGAGCAACTGAATTAACCACAGAATGGTTTGGGTTGGAAGGGATCCTAAAGATCATCTCATCCCCACCCCCTGCCATGGGCAGGGACACCTTCCACTCTCCCAGGCTGCTCCAAGCCCTGTCCAACCTGGACTTGAACACATCTTCACAGTCCACTCATTTTTCAGCCTCCTTGTTGGTTTTAACCAGCCATAGCTTGGACCTGGAGCACGCTGTGAACCTGCAGAGCTTGGTCCTGGAGCAGCTCAGGAATGGGTGGGGAGAAGCATTTCTCCAAAAGCCTCACGTGTCACCTCACAGCTTCAGTCTAAAATAAAACTGAGGAGCCTGAAGGTGTGTTATAACGTCAGATACTGGAGTTTTGTCGGAGCAAGCCCAGGCTGGATTAGTCCTGGATGAGAAAGCCCTTTTACCTTCAGGAATGGCCACAGCAGACCCAATCCTGCACAAAGCACTTGCTGGCAGCCTCCTCTCCTCACCAGCTGTGGCCAGGAGGAGGTTGCATGTGCAAAGGGGTGGGTCTCCTGCAGCCTCCCGTCCACTCCCTGCCCGCTGACGGCCTTGCCTCACTAGGAACATGTCTTTCCAGGTGAGCATGGCAAGGTGTTTCCTGTGGAGCCACTAACCAGTGGTTGAGCAAGCATTGCTGGCTTGAAGGCAGGTCCTCCTCCTTCCTCAGTCCTTTCCCTGCTCTGGATCCATCTGTGGGGAAACGTCCTCTGTGAGCTGCTGATGTTCCCCAGCTCCTCAGCCTCACCCACAGGAGTGGAGATGTGGTGGTCTCCTCTGGGCTCTGGCAGCAGAAGAGGGTGGTGAGGGCTGGCTCCAAAGAGGTGAGATGATCTTCCACCAGTGCTTGGGGGGTAGGAGCAAGAGGAGAGCTCCAGGAGCCATCTCAGGAGCTGACTGAGCGTGAGTCTGTGGGGATGGGATGGGTGAGCACAGGCAGCTGCTCCAGCCTTGCTTCACCTCCCACCGAGGTCCAGAAGGCTCCTCGATTGCCAGGAAGGGTCATTTGGACGTTCAAAGCAATGATCTACAGCAGTCCATGTCTGCTGGAAGTGTCCTAGGGGCTCAGGGGATGAAGCAGCCATCTCCCATGGGACCTGGAAGGGTTAGGAGGAAATCTGGGTGTTTTTCTGCAGGGCTCATCTGCTCCCAGCGGCAAAGGGAAGAGTGGATGTGGTGGCCTGGGGGTTATCTCGGTGCTTGAAGGGACTCAGGGTGGTTTCCTGGTCTAGCTCGGGGTGCAGCAATGCGCTCCAGCCCCAAGCAGGGCTTTTCTTCCTGGCTGGGCAGCAAGGCCAGAGCAGGTGCTTGTTTTTGGAGGAGCTGTTTCTGCAAAGGGATTTCCTTGCTCTGTCCTTCCCCATCTCACCACAGGCTTTTCCATGCATGCTCCTGGGGGCTGTTTGCAGCATGCTGGGCTGTCTCTGACAGGACTCTCTGGACTTTTGGACTTCTAGGATTTTGTTCTCGGTGTATGGACAGGTCATTTTGTGTCTCCTGTAACCTGCAGGGCAGGTTGTCCTGAGGCTGGTGGCTCTCTGGGGATCCCACCCTCTGTGTGTGTGCGCCAGTGAGGTGCTCACAGTGCCCAGGGTTCAAGGGGTGCTGCTGTGAGGCTCTGACTCTGGGCAGGACCCACGAGGCTGTGTTCCATCTCTAGGACACCGTGCTCCGTTCTCCCTTCTCCATCCTGTTTAAACTTTCATCACCCAATCAGCTTCTGCAACAGAGCAAACATTGTCTGGTAATTAATCTGCACAGATGGGCTTTGTTTGAGCAAGCTGGTGTGCACCGGCCGCAGAGGAGGGTGCAGCAGGGGGCTGGGGTGGGGGCACCTCGCCACGCCCTGCTCCGGGCTTTTCCCATGTCCAGGAGATTCCTGGGATCACCAGATCTTTTGACCAGTGCTTGGAGCTGCAGGTGGTCCAGGACATTTGGTTTTGTTGAGAGAGAGATGTGAGAAAATAGGTTTTGTGGTTGTGAAACCCTGATGGAGCCAGGGAGGGAGGAGGCTCCCACTCCTCTCTCGGGTGTTTCTCGCCTCCTCTTGAGCTGCTCCATGCCCTGTGATCAGAGCAGTTGGCTTTGAATGTGGAAAATGTCAAAGATCTCACCCAGAAAACCGCACAGTAAATGGGAACCTGCATCTCCCAAGAAAAAAAAACCTTCTGGAAGCCCTCAAGTGCTTCAATACCCTTGAATTATTTTTGCTCCCCTGGTAATTGTTGCCTCAGTTTGTGCTGAATTGGCAAAGTACTCCTGTTGCCCCAGCACCTCATTTTTCAGGTGAATCACTGTTAGCTGATGTTTTTTGCTGCAGTGGTGGCCTCAGGGGCTCACAGCACCATGTCCACAGCTAAGGGAAGAGGAGGCAACTTCCCAACCCCATTAGCACCGGCTCCAGCTCATTGAGAACTCAAGGCCCTGTGCATTTTTGGGGACAGGCTGGAAACGTGGAGCTCTGTCCTGAGCCCTTTTGTGACCGAGCCCAGACTGGCATTAGGGAGGGAGACGTCTCCCCCACCTACATCTGCTGGCTGCAGGTGACAGATGCCAGGGAGCTGGGCATTTATTTATAAACCACAGCAGAGCAGAGCAGCACTTCCCAGCCTCAGAGACTTCCACCTGCCTGGCAGCCAGATCCCAACCCGAGCTGCCCTCCTCCCTGGCCTCGATTCTCTTTCACTGCCGGCAGCTGGGGCTGCTCTTGGTTTTAATAGAGCATTTCTAGATTACAGCAAGTGACAGGAGAGTGATTTGTGATGGGTCAGGTTTCCTGCCCTTTCTCTTATAGCCCTGGCTTATAAAAATATGCTCCCGCTGGGATTGCTTTGGATCCATCCTTGTTGGCCGGTTCAAATCTCTCTTTATTATTTGTGTTAGGAGGGCTTGGGAAAGCTTGCTGCCTCCTGGTGCCAGTGCCCAGCAAAGCCCAGTCCTTGCCATGGCTCCAGGATGGGGAAGGCTGATTTCCATCTCTGTGGAGATGAAGGGAGGTGCCCTGGGACACTCAGGCAGGGAAGGATTCGCCTCGACACCGCTGGAAGTGAGGCCTCGGCCATCACACAGCCCAGTTTCACAAAGACTCATCTCATGTGCCCTGTGCGTGCTTTGCCTTTATTTAGAGGTCCTGATCTCACTGCCTTCATAAAAATCCCTGGCTCTACAGGGGATCTGTTGGCTTTGGTGTGTGGCATGGGGCTGGTTTTGGTGGGGGTTGATGTCTCAGTGGGCTGGGAGCCCCATGCTCTGGTGGCCATGGGGCTGGGGGAGCCAGGAGCTCCTGCAGATCCCAGAGACATCAAATGAGCAATTAACTGAGGCTGATGGAAGGATCTGAGGAAAGAGTTCGATGCAGGAAACAGCACAGATCACACCCACGGTTCCCCACCACCCCAGTGCGCCCCACTCATTCCCCTGTGGCTTTTCCCTGCTTTGGGAGATCTCAGAGGGCCTCACAATCACCACTAAATGGAGATTTTTTCTGGGGAATCAAGACTGTCCCTGCTTCCCAGACAGGGATACAGGATGGGATGAGATGAAGCTGTTCCCCCAAGGCCATGCAAAACCTCAGCAGCAGATCCGAGTCCCAGCCTCCAGCATGGCTGCAAATCCTCCTGCTAATCTCTGCTCTGCTGAAGAGCACCAGGGGATTTTTAGTGGTCCCGTTGAGATTACTGTCATTTTTCTCTCCTTAGTTCCTCTCCACCTTGGCAGAATCGATTTCCTTTATTTGCTTTAGGCTTTCACTGTGGCAACAAAACTATGAGAAGATCCCTTTCTTCTCCAGGACCCCTCTTAAAAATCCTAGGAAGCATCCTTAGCACGTACAAGTGGATGCAACTCTGTTTCCCAGTGCCAAAGGTGCCAGTTCTTCCCTTTGAGAGCACTTCAAGAGCTTCCACTCCAGCTTGTGGGAGGTACAGCACAGATCTCACCGAGAGCAGAACATTTCCAGGACCTTCAGGAAGACAGAAGCACGGCAGGACGGGCAGAGGAGGCCACCAGCCCCCTGGGTCGTGCAAGGGAAGGAGAAGGCACCTTGCAGGATGAGGGAGCTGGGCTGAGCTGATGCTGCATCCATCCCAAGCAGGCTGGATGTGCTGGGTGCTGGCTGCATCCCTGTGCTCTGCTGGGGCTGGGCTGCCGAGCTGGAAGGAGCCCAGGGAGAGGGAATTGGCTGGCAGAGGATCCAGCAAGCAGCAAAGAGTTTGTTGCTCGTGCAGGAAATCACTGTGTCCCAGAGCCCCGGCCTCTGCTGAGGGTCCCCCTCATCCAGGGATGGTGTGGGCAGAGCTGTGGTACCCAGACAGCTCAAAACCAACTGGGAATCATGGAAATGCAAGTCCTGGCTGTTGCCAGCTGCAAGGGGCCTGTGCTGCAGTGTCCCAGCATGGCACAGCCCTGAGCTCAGCTCCTGGAGCCTCTGCCTGGGCTCCCAGGGCAGGGAGTCATCCTCTCTTGCCAGTGGCAGCACTTTGGGTGGCTGAGACACTTCTGCAACGGCAGGACCTGGCTTTGAGTCTGATTCTGACCTGGCAAAGCCCTGCTAATGCAGCTCCTGGATCGGAGCCAGCAAAGCCGGGGTGGAATTTCACCTTTCTCCACAGAGGGAGATGCTCAGACTTGGATATGTGCAGGAAACATCTCTCTCCTGCTCACACATCGCTCCCATTCCTCAAGCCAAGCAGTGATGGGAGCTGCTCTCCCTGCAGGAGCTGTGGGGTGGGATTGGCTTGTGGCACAACCATGGGCTCAGCCTCCCAAAATCACTCCGGAGTGCAAATCTTTGCATGCTGCAGGCATGACATGGATGAATATGATGGGTTGTTGGTTGGGATGGAGGAAACACATATCTAAGCCATGGCAGGGTGGGCAGGCAGAGGAGAATGTTCAGGGTCTCATCTGAGACCCGGAGCTGTGAGCAGCCTCCTCTCTCCCCTTGAGCTGTTCCCAGCCCTGTGAGCATCTGCCAACAAAGACAGGTAGGGAAAAACCTCCACTGCCTTTAGAGGATTTTACAGAGAAATGGGGAAACCGAGACAGGGACGTGCTGAAACTCATGCCAGGAATTAATCTGAAGTGCTTGGGCTCCCTTGGCTTACATATCCCTCTGTCCTGTCCCTCTGGACTAGGGGAGTCAGGGACAAGGTACAGTCACGTTTTCATGAGGAAAACAGAGAGCTCCATGTCCACAGGCTGGATATGCAGCAAAAACATTTGCAAGATGGAAAGGGTCTGGAGAGGCTGGTTTCCAGGAGAGGCTCTTGGATGCTGAAAGACCCAGAAATGCCAAAAAATCCAATGGCTGTAGCAAACCTAGAGATCCAGCAGGTCTGAAGATGCAGAAGTGGATGCTTTTCCAAAGAGAGGGAAGGGGATTTGGGGGCTGGGAAATCTCCCTGGCAGCTATGCCATCCGTCTAGGAAACAGGGTGCCAGTCTGAAGGAAGCAGCCCCAAACTAACTTCCACCCCCCCGATTAAGCAGGAGGAGACAATAATAAAAGCATAGTGTCCCGACAAATATAATTAACAGGAAAAAAAGGAGAGATTTTTCAAAGTTTGGGTCCTCAGCAGCGATGTTTTATTCATGGCCCAGCAGGGAAGTGCTGGCGGTGCCATTAATTATGGGAGCTGCCGGGTGCTGTGCCTGCTCCGGCGAGCTGGGCTCGGCTTTATCATCCTGACACCTGCAACGGGGAACTGGGGCAGCCTGGGGAGCCTGTGGGGCCACCATGCTCAGGGACAGAGCCTCGCTTCTCCTCCCTGCAGCCATCCTCACTGCTGGATGTCCTCAGCCATCCCGAGGGTCCTGCCACCCCACGCCGTGCTGGGGGGACGAGCACCACATTCCCAAAAGAGTGGAGGTGGATTGAGGGTGGACAAGCAGCCCCAGGGATCACCACCCTCCCTGTGGCTGAGAAGATCTTGGCAGTGCCACTGAAGCAGCTCAAGTCACGGCTTAGTCAAAGACCCAAATCAAAAGGGATGATGATATGAAAAAGCACATTCAAAGCACAGCTAAAGAGCTGGTTGGAACCATCCCTGGTGCATCCCTGGTGCACCCCCAGGAGCAGCTCACAGCTCTGATTATTTCCTATTCTGGGAAATCTCCCCAGTAACTTTCCAGAGAGGTAATAAATAAAATATTTAGTGTTCAGCAAAGTAAAGCAGGTGCAAGAAGAACACAAGCGGGAGAAGGGACCTGGGAAGGGTCCCTGGGGGGGTCAGCTGCAGCTTCCAGAGATGGGAAGGAGAGGGACCAGCACAACTGGGGCCAGTCTGGGAGAAAGGTGACCTTGCATCAGGATATCCCTGTGCATAACATTTATACCCCTGGAAGTGTTCAGGGCCAGGCTGGATTTGCTTGGAGCAGCCTGGGACAGTGGAAGGTGTCCCTGCCCATGCCTGGGGTTGGAACGAGATGAGCTTTAAGGTCCCTTCCAACCCAAACCATTCTGGGATTCTATGACAATATTGCCATGAAAGAAACTTCTCCCAAAATCTCTTTGAAATAAAAAAGTGGTGAAACAAGGCATGAAACTGGGACAGTGACCTGGGGGTAGAAGAAGAGGGTGACCTGTGGCATCATTAGATCCACTCCAGGGCCGTACCCAGCGGTGCTGGTGCACCTGGTTGGTGGCATCGCACAAAGAACAAGGTCTTTTGTGTCTGCAGTGCCTGAAAAGGCAGGTGACAAAGCAGGAGAAGCTTTGAAAGGGCAGGAGCATCCTCAGAGGAGCAGATGCCGGATTAATGAGTGAAACAACCTCTGGCTGCCTGGCAAGGAGGGACGATCCCTGGGAGTGCCAGACAGGGGGTGGCTGGGGACCCGCCCGGCTCCTGCTGTCACCTGTGATGTGGGGAGCTGGTGAGGGGGGACAGTCCTGCCTGGCTCTCGGGGGAGGCTGCTGGGACCAAGCTCTGCATTCACCCACCTCTTTTAATCAAGGTAATGCTCAGTTGTGCCCGGGCCCAGGCGGTGTCACGGGAGGATTGATGACCTGGCACACCCAACCCCGGCTCCGGCGACAGCCTGGGCTCAGATGGCCCCGGCCATCCGAATGCAAACTGCATTTAATTTCTGGAGGAGATGCAGTAAGGGAAGGGGCTGTCTGAGCACTCCTGCCTGCATTCTCAGCCCCAAATCTCTCCTGGCCCTGCTACCCCATGGGCAGGGATCCACCAACCCCAGATCTCTTCTGCTCCATGGAGGGATGGGCTCTGCTCCCACCCTTACGGGTTATGGTCAGATTCAGTGATTTTTTTAGGAGAAAATAATGTGTCTAAAGAGTTTTATCTGAGGGATTCCATCCTACACTCAAGGGGCTCGTATCCCCCAAAGCACAGAGGGACCCAGAACCCCTGGGCTGTGTGATCAAGGAACCAGCACCAGCTACTCAGGGGGATGCAATTAGCTTAATTGGTGCGAGTATTAGAGAGAAGATAGTGTGCTCTCACCCAGCTGAACCTAATGAGAGGAGAGGCATCCTCCTCCCCAGCCTGCTGGTTGTATATAGGAGGAAAGAAATGGGGTGAGTTGGATGCTGGATGAGGGTTGCCTGGTGTGGGATCTGGTGGTGGTGGTGGGATGAGTTGTACCTGTGCTCAGCCCCTCGGTGCCTCCCCCAATCCCCACAAGGGGGTCTTAGTGCAGCATCTTCGGGGGAGGTGGCGTGGGACAGTCTGTCACCGCAGCAGGGCTGGGCTGGCTCCCAGGCATGGCAGCTCCATCTGCTCCTGCAGAAAGCCCTCCTGTTCCGCCTCCGCAGCCAGCCAAAGGTACCTCGGAACCCTTGCTCGGAGCTGGCTCCACGCAAAGCCGTGTGCTCTATAAAAAGCCACGCTCCCTGGGAAGAACCCCCCCTCTATTAGGATTTTTTTAGAGACACCTGATGATGAGCAAAGCCCCCCTACAGTCTGGAGTGGATGCTCTTGGAAAGCAGATCTGGGAAGAAAGGATTTGTGAGGAGAAAAGGACTTGTCCATGGGGGCAGAGGGGCAGGGACCTGCTCCTCGTGGACTGAGCTGTTCAGGGTTAATCAGCAGCAGCACTTGCCTTATCCCTGAGCCCTTCATCTTGCTCTGAACGTGTCAGTCCCTGAAACTTTAATGCCTTTACACTGATGCTTTAATTATTAAGCGTGGAGGTAATGGAGAAGCCAAGCTGGAAGAGGTGGCTGCTGTGCAGGGGTGCAATCCTGCATCCCAGGCATGCAGGAGGCTGCAGTGTGGATCTGAGCATCCCAGGGCTGCTGTGCTGAGCAACACTGATCAGACTCTGCTCTGGCTTCATTCTTAGTGCTTTTTGGAACTTCCCACGTTATATTCCTGCTCTGCAGGGACCACGGAGGGTCTCAGTATCTCCTGCTCTCTGCCCTTGGTGTGCTTGCCTGGTGAAGTTTGCCAGAGGGGACGGATGTTCTCGAGGGACTGACAGAGGAGATGTTTGTGATCCCTCTGAATGAATGTCTGTGCCGTGGTTGTCTGTAATTTGGGTGAGAACTGTGAGCTGTGTGGCTGCTTCCAAGGTCCTGTCCCAAAGGGAACTGTGTCAGATTGAGGTGGAGGGGAATGAGCTCGTCTGCAGCCACGATGGGAGCCTGATGGTGCTGGGGAAGAGCCTCCCTCTAGCTACAAAACTGCACCGTGCTTGCCAAAAAATGTAAAGCTCTTGTGCTAACAGGGTAATTAATTAATTACAGCTCATTAGAAGAATTACAATCCCATTAGCTCCTTTGGATCATGATGGGGGGGAGCTGATCCTCAGAGGATGAGCGAGGGCACTCCAGGCTGCTGAGAGCTGCTCTTTGCTCTGGGGAACCTGGGGGTGCTCTGAGGCTGATTTGTGGGGATGGGATCCTGCTCACACAGCCCCTCTTGGCAACCCCCAAACGATGGCCCTCTGCTTCCAGGGAAGCATGCACTGAAATTGCTCCTGTCTTCCCAAAACAGAAATGCCAGCGCTGCTGTGTCCCAGTCTGCTCCCAGGAGCTTGTGCTGGGTGTCAAACCCTGCTCTGTCCTGCCGTGCTCTGCCTGCATCCCCGTTTAGAGATGCCTCATGAGACTCTGCCTGAGGGGGGGAAGGATCAGGGTAAGTGTCTGATCCCATGTGGGACAGGTCATGGGGTCCTGGCACCGCAGCTCTCTGCTCTCTCTGGGAGCAAATCCTCCCTCCTGCCCTCCTTCTCCCCTTGAAATCCCATTAACGCTTCCTTTATTCTTTGCTGCATGTTGCTGTCACTCGCCGGTCGCTCGGTTCTTTGATCCCTTTAATTTATTATTTTTATTTCACAGAGTCTTTTATTATAATTTTTTTTTATATATATGAGAAAAAGGCTCTATCATCGAGGCTGGGTGAGCGGGGACTTCTCTGATTAAATATAGCAATGAGACGTGCTGCTCACCACGTGCCAGCCCTGGGGTGTAGTGCTTGTCCTCCCAGAACTTGAGCTCTTTCCCTCCTCCTCCTCCCTGCTGGGACATGGAGGAGTTCTAGGGCCTGCCACGAGTCCAGATGAATTGCTCCAGACCTTAAGCCCTGCCTGGAACAAACACCAAGTTTCCTCAATTTCCGTTCCCCGAGCCTGGTGCTCAGAATCTGGGCGTTTCTGTGATGCAGTAACACACCTCATGAATAAAGATTAAGTTGATTAAAAAGGAAAACCCAGAGCAAGGCTGAGTAAAAGTGATTTGCAGAGATTAGATGCTCTGGCACATCAGGAGTTCCCTAAAGGGCTGAGCTAACATGTTCAAGCATAAGAGCCTTAAGCCCTCTTCCCTGTTTTGTAACTAATGGCTTTGGGTTGGGAAGACTGACTCTCACACTTGATAATTGTCCCTGTGGGACACACTGGAGTTTTGTGCACTGCTCCAGAAGCCAGCATCCCCTGTTCCCTGCTTCCCATGTGATGTGCTTTGGGCAGTAGTTGCACAAGCAACTCCCTTCCCAGTGGCCAGATTTGGGGGAATGGAGCAAAGAAGGGGGATGAGCCTTGTACCCCAGCCTCCACAGCTTCTTCCATGCTCCTGGGTCCCAAACCTGGGGATAACTCTCCTGTGTGACTGAGTCTAAGGAGGAAAAATAGTGAAAATCAAAGTTTTCTTCTTATTTGTGAAAGCAAGACTGAATATGAAGCGTGCCCATGTGATGCCCCAGCAGAGTGTTGTGTCCCAGGTATCTGGAGCAGCCAAGGGAAAATACCCAACTCATTTTGCTGTGCATCAAATCCAGTGGGCTGCTGGTGTCACATCCTGAGATTTCCCTCTGCCGTATAAAAACAAAGGTACATCCTCCCTGCAAATTGGGAAAAAAAGACCCACAGTCTTTTCTTTCTCCAGGGAATCTCCTTCCCTGGATAGCCCTGGGCCCCAAAGCTTTGGACCTGCCTCCTGCATGCCTGGGGTGATGCTCTGGTGTAGGCTGGGAAAGGGGCACTGTGTGTTCTTTAATGGGATAGCAGAGAAAGGAATGTGCATACGTAATCTGGAAAATCTTTTGTCAGGGATTTGCAGGGTAGATACAAGGGCAGAATCCAACTGGCTCCATTTTAATGATGCAGCCTCTGTCTTCATCAGAATTTCCCATTTGTGCTCAGGGCTGTAGCAAGGCCAGGGCTGTGTCTCGCTAAGCCCTGTTTGAACGAGGGAGACCATTCCTGTACCTGAGAGATTATAAAGTAATTGGCCTTTTAATTCTGACCTGATAATGTGAGGTTTTCCACACCACATATCCCACTCCCCTTTCCCCATTTCATTTCCTCTCTGGAGATTCTGTCACTGAGCTAATGCTGGTTGTGCCTCACTGGGAAAGCAGCCCCAAGGTGGGGCTGTGTGTGTCCCAGCACATGGGGAAGCCAACCCTGAGGTGGGCACACCTGGAGTGGAGCATCCTCAGGAGGCAACTCCAGAGCAGGATGCCAGCAGCAGGGAGGGGTAGAAAACAGAGCTAATTTAAAGATTTCCACGATAGATTTCTGAACAGGGTTATGCAGCGTGGTAGCTGTTGATGCCAGGGGCTGGACTTGGCGATTCAGGGTCCTCTTCCTTGTCCCTGCGTGACCCAGGAGCTGTGATTCCTGCTGTAGTATTTTTGTGTGTGTGAGTCAAATTCCATCGCGGGTAATTACACTCCGTCTCTTCAGATTCCTTGGGGAGCACGGAGGCAATTGCTGGTCCTGTGGCTGCCCGAGGAGTCTCAGGTGTCAGTGAGCCGCAGCCTGGAGGTGGCTGCATTGCAGGCGCTGAGATGCTCGCAGGCGCTCGCGCCGCCGGGGCTGCTTCATTCTCCGATTTCTTATCAGAATAAAATGCCTGTCTTGCTCCGAGTTTCTGAACAGCGATGGGAAGGGGGAGGTTTGAAGGGTGTAATCATGTGCTGCCCGTGCAGTCGGGACAGTTGTGCTCCCATGCTGAAGGATGCTGTCTTGGGAAGGTGGGAAGAGCTTTGAATCCAACTGGAAATGCAGCTGGTGGAGCAGCAACTCCCCCCTGCTCCTCTCCCTTCTCCCTGCAGTCACAGCCATTCATCCCAAGCGGTTGTATCCAGCGCTGTGTTTCAGCAGGAATTGCTTCCCCATCAATCCAGCTGCTATTTCTTTTCCCCCCGAGGCTTCCAAAGGCAGCAAGTCCGCAGCAATGTGCAAATATTGAAGTGCTGCGCACGGGGGATTAGTGACTTGGCAATTAAAATATTTGACCTACATCTTGTTGAGTACCAGCAAGGTCAGATGGAGCTGTGCTTCTTCCCAAAACTTCTTCCCGAAGGAATTTCATTGTTGCAGTTACTTCTGTTGGAACAGGCTGCTACTGAATATAACGGGAAGGGCTCAGGGTCCGGATCCATGGGGCTGTGCAAGGGCTGGACCCCTCGGCAGGGATTTCGGGGGTGCTGGGAGTTTCTGAGGGCGGGTTGGGGATCATCTCTGCAGCACAAACACCCCTGAATATTTACAGAACTCTTCCCACAAACACGACGGAGAACAAGCATCTCCTTTTGTTCCTGAGATTGTACGTGCCGAGAATCCTCGTCCAAACAAATGAGTGGGTTTTTCTTCCAGCAAACATCACAGATCTCTCCTTTTTTTTTTTTTTTTTCCCCTTCTCCTTTTCACGTGTTGTTCACTCTGTTCTGCAAACAATGTTCTTTTTAAGCCAGGGCAGAAAACTCTGTGTGTGTCCAGAGCACGATGTGACGGCAGAAGCCGGCGATGTCCGCTTGGCAGGGAGATTAAGCGGAAGTCTTTTATAAAGCTCCTCTCATCCCAGAGCAAGGGGAGGGGGAACAAAAACAAAGCCCCCCCAGTACTGCTGGATTTGGATGGTTTGCTCACAGCTGGGGCTACAGGGACAGCAGTCAGAGGGTTCCTGGACACCCCCAGCCTGAGGTCTGGCACAAACCCTCGTTGGATTCGAATGGCACTGAGTGGCTGTGAGAGGGCTGGAGGAACACTGTGAATTTGCTCCTTTGGACTGTTGGCTGTTTCTCCAAAATCTGCTTGTACAGCTGGCATCCCCCAACAACCTGGGGAAGATGTTTTGGGCTGTAGTTTGCGCTGTAACAGGGATCCCTTGTTGTGACTGGGTCCAGCAGCTCTGCCTGTTACTCCTGCCCTTGAAAAAGTGTCTGCTCTGAGCCTACCTGCTCCAGGCAGGGCTGCAAAGAGACTGACTTGCTGCCAGTCTAAGGGAGTTTGGAGTTCCTGTGTCCTGGAGCTGAGCAGAGGAGGCTGTTAGGATATGCTGAATAAGCACGGAGGTGATCACAGCCCCTTGGGTGTGGTCACAGGGAACGGCTGTGCAAAATCTGTGTGCCCAGTCTGGGAGCTGCTGCTGGCTCCAACACTGTGAAATCCCAGTGCTCCTTCCCCTACCTGCTAAGCAGGTGATCCAGGATGCTGTCTCAGTGCAGGAGAAGCCCAGGCCATTGCTGGTCCCAACTGATGCTCAAACCAGATCCCAAGAACCGAGTGGATCCTCACCTCCCAACGAAATCCTGACCCTGAGGTTTTACCTGACGGACCCAAGAGCATGAAATTTTACCAAGAGACTCAAGTAACAGGTTTTTCTAACAGGAATAGTGTCAGATTTTGGCAGAAGGACAGTTAGGAAATGGAAACCAACAGGTTTGCAGAAACCCCCATGATCTGTCATCCCGTATGGAAGTCACTCACCCATCTTTTCCATGCTGGGGGGTTCCCCATCCTTTCTTCTGCTTTCAGTGGGGTGGTGCTCCCCAAAAGGTGTGGGGTTGGGGTGAGAAATTCCCATTTGCTGCTGGGGACTCACCTCAGTGAAGGTCATTGATGCTGTTTGCAGTTTCGCTGCCTGTCCTGGTCCTGCCTGGCTTCCCTTGCCTCCCCAGGATCACTCCAGGTGGGATTCGATAGCTTGTCTTTATTGAGTTGTGCTGTCCTTGGAGTCTGATGGCAAGAATTTCTTGCAGAGCCATAAATGTCTTCAGGGCTACCAGTCTGTGAGCCAGCAGGGAGCGGGGAATTGCTGAGTTTGGGTAAACTTGTCATTAGAGAGAAAATAGTTCTCCAGGTTCCTCCCTGAGCAATACACGACTCAAAATAAACCCTCAAAACAACAACAACAACAAAAAAGAGAAAAAACCCAACCTCTTCAACAACCTCAGCATGGCTCAAAAGAAAAAGAACATCTTTTTTTCATTCAACAAATTTTCCTGCAAGCTCTCTCTGATTTTCTTTGGGAAATGAACTTCTGGCTAAACCTATTCAATCTCACAAAGCATTTCAATTTTGACAAGAGTGCATATTCTGGAGGAACGTGGTTTCATCAGAGTTTCTCCAGCCAACTCTAATCCCAAATGCCTCGCTGTGACTAAACCTCATTTCTATGTTAAGTACTTGAGCTTGCCTGTAAGGACCAGGTAAAAACTCAATCAGTGGAGTAGCCTCCCTGCAGCTGCCTTGTTAAACAGTGGGCTTTTAAAACTTTTCTCCTTTTTATCTTAATGGAGAAGAAGTGGAAGATCCCCTGGGGAGAGGCACAGTTTGATCCCTGATAAACCAACCCAAAAATTCGCTCTGGAAGCTTGCTGACATCCAGGGATATGTGGGGGCTTGGGGGTCCTGGTCCCTTGGGACTGGGCTCTGGGAAGATTTTTGCTGCTTTGTCTTTTATCATCCAGCATCCAGAATGGAGGGGAAGAGAGGGAAAAAAAGAAAGGAATTCTTAAGAAGCATCTTTGGGAAGCACAGAGTGCTGGCCTGGTGGGCAGTGCCCTCCTGCTGGCTGCAGCCCTTAGGGAAGGACACAGATAACTTCTGCCCTGCCATGGGCATTTACAGCTGATGACAGCCAAATTGCCATCCCAGTGGCGCTGGATTTGAGGCATGGGCTGCTCTAGCAGCAGGAGGAGCTTCCTGTCCTCCCAGAGACCTGGATCACACCTTCCCCAGGCATTCCACCTCACCTATGTGATGCTCCTTGCTTTGGCATCCCCATGCAAGGTGCATGTGCCACCTGTGCCTGGCAGAGGGATGAGGTCCCTTCTGAAAAGGAGGGGTTTAGGAAGTTCCACAGCAGCTCCATGTGGGAATCATCCCTTCCCAGTCTCTGTAAGCTGCTGCATTGGAGCATCCCGGAGCAGCAGGTATCACCTGATGGGATCTGTTGTGCCACCCCTGCATCCCAAATGGAATTCCCTGGCTCACCCCACAGGGATGAGCACCCCAGGAAAAGGGAAAGAGCATTTCCTCACCCCTTCAGGAGCTCCCTGCCCTTGGCTTTGCTGGGTGCTGTGTCCCTATGGCCGAGCTGTGGCTCTGATCCGGAGCGTGCCGGCAGCTGCGGGCGCTCGGCACCGGCACTGCAGAGCCTGGCACCCATCCCAACCTCATGCAGAGCTCGGGAATTACATGTGATTGCACAAAGTGGGGGAGAGAAACAACTGGGAAGATCACGGTGCTTTACCTTGGCTTTTGGAAATGTGAAGTTTTCAGGAAGAGTCAGAATGCTCTGTTTGGAGATTAATTATTTTTTTTTCAATGGGGCTTTGTCTTTTCTGCTTTGGAAAATGTCTTTTAAATGATCTAGAGGAGAACTGTGATTTACAAATTAGTGCAACAACCTGGTAGGGAGTTGGTTCCTTTTGGATTGAACAAACTGCTTTGGGCCTCATGGAAAAACACCTTTATAATTTAGTCTTTCACTTAAAAGTAATTTGTTTCCATATGAATGTACAGTTTTATTTTGCTCCACAACCCAAAGAATAGCTCAGCCTTTCATCTACCTGGCCCTGGGCACTACTGAACCTCTGTTTTCAAAGACCCCACCCTCCAAAAACCCATCGTAGGCAGGTGATCCCAAAATGCAGCTCTATTTCAGACTGGCCTCTTGGCTTCCCTGGCACAGTCCTGGTGGCTGGTGCAGGTCTTGCCTGTGGCTTTGAGCAGAGGGTGAAAACTGGGGGGTTTTGTGCCAGTTTTGACTGTTTCTTCACTCTATAAATTTCAAGCACTTGCCTCTGGCGCCTGCAGCTGCCCAGTGTCACTTAGTGCTGCGTGCTTGGGGACAGGACTTGAGCGATCCTTAAGGTTTTACCTTTATTGCCATACCAAGCTCCAAGGGCTGCCACAGGCAGCTGCTGGTTGGACCCGATTGCCCTTTCCCAAAGCCCGAGAGCTGCCAGCAATGGGCAAAGAGGCCTTGCCAAGAGCAGGAGAGCACAACTATTTGTGCATATGTTCCTCTCTGCCAGCTGCAGCGACAGAGACCCAAATTCTCTGTCTGCCTCTATTTTCCTCTCCAGCCCGGGGCCGGTGGTGGCACGGCCGGCTCAGCCCGGAGCTCCAGTGCTGATGGAGAAGCTGCTGGTGTTGATGCTGCAGGGATGAATTTAACCTTGCTCTGTGCCCAGGACCGCCCCAGGTGGTGCAGTAACACTGGGGCTGCTTTATTTAGCAGCTAGGGCGGGTGTGAAATGCCTCTTGCGAAAGACGGGGAGGGTTTTCGGTGGCTGCAGTGTTTAAGTGACCTGTCAGAGAGGAGCAGGAGGCTGGGGCGGGTCGTGTCCTGTCTGCTCCCTCGGCCTCCTGCTGTCTCAAAACATGAGCATCCTCCACTGATGTCTGAACCCACCGAACTCGTGTGTGACCTGGTTTGGCACAGAATGGGATGTCCCATGGATGGGCAAGTCCCCCAAGGCTGGTGCTGACAGGTAAAGGCAACAGTGAGGCTCGAGGCCAATTTTTGGGATTTTCTTTAGCCAAAACCACTGTGGGTAAATCCTTTGAAGATGTGAGCCCAGAGAGAGGGAGGAAATAGTATCTGCCAGCACAGCCCTCACCATAGTTTTCCCCTCACTGAGCAGCCTGGAGTGACTGAAGATGCTTCAGTGCTGAAGATGCTCACTGGTTATCCATCCATCGTCCTGCTAATGCCCCAGCCCCGCTGGTTTTACCCTCAGCTCTGTCCATCCATGGACTTTGTCCAGCCTCCCAACTCCAGTGGTCTCCAGGAGGCTGCTCAGGACAAAGAGGAATCTCTCTCTCTCTCTCTCTCTCATGTCTCTGGCAGTGCTGAGAAATTTGGGGGCTAATCAGCCACAGGAGAGACTGGGATGAGAAATGTCCCATGTGGTGGGAGCTGAGCACTGGCAGAGTCTCCTGGCTTGGTGTGATGTCTCCGTCACTGAAGGGACTTATGGAAGGGACTGCTGGGCTGGAAGCACTGGCCTTGTAGGGAGGGCTCTTGGGCTCTTCCCAGCTCTGTACTCAGCTACCAAGTCCTGGAGGACAAATAGTTTGGGGGCAGAAGTGACTTGTCATTTTGACCCCTTCTTCTGTTTCTTTTTGCCACTGGGGGTGGGCGATTCTTCTCCATCCCCCAGGGTTTTCCCTGGAGCCTCCTCTGGCAGAGCTGTGAGATGGGTCACCAAGGGGGTCTGACAGGTCCATGCTGGGGAAAGCCCCTTCAGGCCCCTCAGGCCTCCTCTTGTGCTGGGAGGGAATCATTTTGTGGTATGGCTGAACTGGATCGGGCCTCAGGCCAGAGGTGCTTACATAAGATATTTACTGTGTGCCCCAAGACCTCCTTGGGAAGAAGCCAACGTGCTGATTAGGTGACGTCTGCCCGGGACCGGGTGGATTTGGCCTCGGAGCATCTGCTGCCTGCGCTGGTGGTCTCGGAGGCGCTGCCCTCAGGTTGTTTATGTAAGAAGCCATTTGGGCTCTTTGGCTGCAGCCAAACCTCTGGGTCGTGTGAGGTGCCAGTCTGACCCCCGGGGTGCCCGGCCTGCCTGGGCTCTGCTGCGAGCAGCCATCGGTCAGCTCGTCACTGCTGCTTTTGCCTCCTCCCTTCCTAAAATAATCCATGCTTTGGATGAGGGAAAGGGGAGCTGAGCGTTGGTCGTGGAGTGAGGAGAGCTGGAAGGGCTCCATGGTTCCTCCTGGGTGCTGTGAGCCCCCAGGGGAGCTGCCCTTTGCTGTTCCTTTTGGTGCATCCCATGGTAAAAAGCCAAGCTATGCTCATCCCAACTGGCCCAGGCCATGGAGCTGGCACTGGGCTTGTGCACAAAGTCTAAGAATTCCCATCTCCTGCCCCAAATCCTCCCTGCAAACACTGCAGGCCATGACAGCAACAGATAAGCTTCTTTCCTCCTGCTTTATCGTGTTTTTTCCAGTCAGGATCCCAGTGTGATGGAGTCTCTGGCCTGCTCTTGGAGTGGTGGCATGCTGAGGGTGCACGGTTTTCCCAAACTGGCTCTCTTTTTGCTCTTCAGCTGGGGATAAGGAGCAGGCTCCCATCTCTGGCCATGATGAAATGCACTGGCCAAGATCTCCTCAAGTGTTTGTCCAGGGGCTGGACCTCTCTGTGTGCAGCAGGGAAGGGTCAGCACCTTTCAACTCCTAAAAAGTGTATCTTGACCAGGCGGGAAATCCTCTGGGGTTGTGTTTTATGGAGGATAGGGTTGTTTGGACCAGCACTGCTCACGGTGGAGCAAGGCTGAGCCATCCTGAGGTGAGCTATGTGCATGTGAAGGAGGAGAGAAGCGGAGGAAGAGTCAGAGGAGGATGCTGGGGAGCGACATTCCCTCGGGACCCTGCTGAAACAAGCTCTAATGGGTGAAATTAAGCTGAATAGAATGGGAAAATTTCCTAAGATATGCTAGAGCCTCCCAAGGGACACGGTGCTATCCCAGCAGCACGGTCCCCAGGGCAAACACAGGGAAGCAAAGGGTGGGAGCAAACCTGGCAGTGGGATCTGTGTCCCTGCCGTGGGGCAGTGCCTGGGTTTGCAGTGAGCCTGAGCCTGTGCTGTGGCACCAGTGCTGGGATGCGACGGGGGATGCTGCCAGTGTCCGTGTTGTGGCTGGGGCTGGAATCCAGCTGGAAGCTGGATGGAGCAACCCTTTATTAGCAAAATCTGCAGAGTTTCACTGGCTACAAGTGGCATTTCATTTTGTCAACTGGCAGAAATACAAATGTCTTTTTTTTTCCCCCTGTGCTAGCCATTCTGGGGAGAAATGGCTCACCTGCTCCATGGCTTTTCATGGAACAGATTATTGCTGCTGGCTGATGGTTCCTCAGGCCCAATCCTGCCTTTGCTTTTCTTTCCTGGGTGAGTGGATACAAAGGTGCTGAGCCGAGAGAGCGAGACCTGCTGGGCATGGTGCAACCAACCTATGGAGAGCCCCTCCGCATCCCTGCATGGCAGTGGCCAATTCTTGCCCCCATCAGCAGTTTCTGGTCCCCAGGACCTCGCTCGTGGTGCCATAAAAGCACCTCAATCACTGATCTCAGCCAGTGTGCTCCTCCTGCAGGCAGTCAGGCTCCTTCCCTGCTCTCCCTCCCTCCCTCCTGGTCTCACTGAAGCACAGCCACAAACTGGAGGTGCACAGGGATGTGCATTCCTCTATTTCCAGTTAAATCCACGGCAGTGCCACAGCTCACTGCTCCTCATGCCCTGGGGTCAACCTCCCTGAGCTATTTTGGTTGTGCTCCCTCTGTGCCGGCACAGCCCTTGAGATGCTCTGGACATGGAGGGTAGGTCTGAGCATCCCTCTCACCATCATCCAACTGCTCCTGGACATCTTTGACTGCTCTCCCAGGCTGAGATCCCCTGGTAAACCCCCATCCTCATCACACAAATATCTTTTCGTCTGCACTGGGCTATCACCCCGGCTTTCCCCCTTGTCAAGCAACCGCACAACCTCCGTGAGCGCTCCAGGGGCGAGAGCGGTGCCCACAAACCCGTGCCATCCTCCCATCCGTCTGCCGCATCCCCTGGCCCGTTATCTTCCCAAATCCCACCAGGACTTGGCCCTCTGCACCCCTTCGCCGGCCAACAGCGCGGCCTGGCAGAGCCGGCATCCCGCGCCGACGGCGCTGCCAGCGCCCGGAGCAGATGGCGGCAGCCGACCGGACCCTTCCCCGCGGCCGGTTTTCGGCCAGGAGCTCGGTGGGCTGGGTGGGCAGTGGGGTGGGAGCCAGCTCGGCCGGAGCGCCGGGGCGAGGCGTGTCCATGGCAAAGCTCACGGCTATTTTTAACCTGGAGGGATGAGAGCTTATTTCCTGAGCTGGCTCGTGCGGCGTGGCGGCACGCGTGGCTCCCGCTGCCCCTGCCCAGGGGATGGGGGGACGTGTTTTGGGTCATCAGATGGCAGCCCTGAGCCTGCAAATGGCCTTTTGTAGGAGCAGAAGTGGGAAGGGAGTGAGGTGCAGGGGGAGCAGAGCTGGTATTCCATGGAGATGTCCTGCAGTGGTGTCGTGGCCCGGTGTGGCTTGAGTTTTGGGTGTCTCTCTGGGCTCTGGGGTGGGTGCTGCATCCATCAGCCTTGGGGCTTTCTCAGCTTGTATTTCCAAGTCCCAGTTATCACACTGGGACCTACGATGGGGCTCCAAGCCTATTCCCCCCAGCACCCCACCTTCCTCCTGCTGCAAAACCCATTGGAGCAAGTGGGTGAGAATCCCATGGGAGCAAACCCCTGCCCTGCGGGATCTGTGAACAACCCTACACCTTTTGGGGTTCAGCAAACCCAGATTGCTTGAAATCCCACCCTCTGCAGCTGCTATGCTTTTGGAAGGGCTGGAGGATGGCAGGCTGTGTCCCCACGGTGCCCAGGACAGGGTGGTGGCACCCGATCCGAGCGGCCCCGTGCCATCGGGAGGACGGGTGACTTAGCACGTTTCCCCATCCCCGCTCCCCCGCGCCTCCCCCTCGGCCTCTTCCTCTGGGAGCCCTGACACTAATGCAGCGGGAGTGGGGGATTTATGGACGGCAGCCCTCCAATCGGGCCATCCGTCTTGATTAAATTAGCCCTAATGGCTCAGTGCTGACTCGCTCGTGGCCCTGCGCAGCCGCGCTGCGGCCGCTCGGAAGGGGCTCGACCCCGCGGGGTGCACCCCTCGTTTCACCCCCTCATCCTCCTTCCCTCGCTTGGACAATTCCTAAAAGAGTGGCCACACGTGGCCTGGGGCAGGGGGAGGTTGGATCTTGGCTGGAGCTGTGCCCTGGCTGGGAGCCCATGGGACATGGGGGTCCCCAGGGCTGCGGTTCTGCGCTGACAGAAGGGGACAATGAGCTTCTCCATGCTTCTCCCCAGCCCTGATGGGAAAACATGGGGAACTTCTCTCCAAAAGCAGAGGGAATCTGGGGCTTGCTGGGATGGAAGTCCCAGGCTATTCATTTGCATTTCCTGTAGCAAACTGGGGAGAGAGGGATAAACCACCAGCATGGCCAGGTGATGGCAACACCAACCTTGCCAGCTGTGGCTGCCCAGCTCCACCCAACCCTCCCAGCCAGCCCCAGTCTTGGACTGGGGACCCTGAAGCTGTTTCCCTCACCCCAGGGGTGCCCATGGCCAGTCTCCCATCCCATCTCTGCAGGCAATCTTTGGGTGCACTAATTGTGTCTGTTTTTGAAGGGAATGTAAGGAACTTTGGTCTGGCACCTCTGGCTGGGCACTGGGGCAGGGAGCGATTTGGGCAGGTTTCCATGAGCATGGTGGGGTAACAGAGAGGAGGCATCAGGGAGGAGCAAACTGAGGTGTGGGGGGCTGCCTGACAGAAAGGAGCAGTGTTTTGGGGTCAGGTTGGCCCTGGGTGATCTTACAGGAGACCACCATGCCCAGTGTGTGAGCTGGTGTCCCCTCTGATCTGCAAACCCCAAATCCCTGCTGTTAACTGAGTATCCATCAGGGCTGGGGCAAGGCCCTGCAGTGCTTTTCATCCTGGGATTTCAGTGTTGGTCAAAATTCAGTGTTTCTGAGGTTTGTGGATGGGGTGAGAGGGGACAAGCCAATGTGGAGAGGGGAGTGGAGGCAGAACTGGGAGCATTGCCCTGAGGTGCTCTGGAGTTTGGGGCATTTGGGAGCAGTGAGGGAACAATGCTCCATCTCTGTGTCCGAAGAGGATGGGAGCTGGGCACCAGGAGAGTCGCTGCTCCAGGATGCTGTTGAAGGGGAGAGGGAGGATTTGCCCATCCCAAACTTGTGGTGGCAGACAAGGAAGAGTGAGGAAGAGGCTGCCAAAGGGCAGGTGGGGAGGCAGCCTCTTCATGTGCTGTGTTTTGGGGGGCTTTGTGGTTTCTCTGTGACCTGCCAGCTCGTGACAGCCACGCTGAGCAGTGCCGAGCATCGCTGGCGAGGCAGGAGGTCTCCTGGCTGTGATTTTTTTTTTTGAACAAAGCCTGTGAATCCCCAAAAAAGGAGCAGGCAGCAGCCCTGGGATCTCGCGGGTGACCGAGTGTGGAGGAAGTGTAGCAAAAATTACAGACGGTGGCTGGTTTGCATCTCCCTCTGGCTGGGAGCCAGCCGAGGTTGGGAGCCCACTGCAGCATCCCTGTGCCTCCCGCTCCCCTCCGCGGGGAAAAGAGGCTGCTGGAGCAAGGTTTCACTTTGACCCTCTCCAAAAAGGCCTCGCTATTATAAGGACAGGGTGACCTGGAGGCACCCAAAGCCTCCCAAATGGCTTAAAATAATGCTCACTACCAAAGAAACAAACTTGGACTCCAGTCAACCTTTTAAAAAAAAATAAAAATAATCCCCGCCTGCAATAAAAAGAAGCGGCTCCAATTCTCAGCCCTCCCTCTGCCCCCTGCTCCTCTCCACACACGCAGCCCCCTGCCCCTTAAACCAGCCCAAAGCGAAGCCTTCAGGGACGCTGTCCCCACCATCGATTTTTCATGGAAGGTGCCCAGGTGATGGACTGCGGGGCCACTGCCCCCCGACCGCAGCCGCCGGCGCGGGGGAGCTGAGATGGATCCGTCGGGAAAGGGTTGTTGCTTCCCCGTGGCTGTGGTTGTCGGAGCCGGGGCCGGGCTAGAAAAAGCAAGCGGAAGCCATCAAGGTAGAGGAGAGGAAGCGAGGAAGAAGAAGAAGAAGAAGAAGGGCCGAAGGGCTGGGGCGAAGCAGCCATTAGGAAAGTGCTGATGCAGAGGTTCCCTCGTGTCTACGGGCAGAGTTGGAGGAGTTGCTGTTCGCGGACAAAGGCAGCAGGAGGGAGTGGAGCTTTGTAGAAGCCGGAGCCTGTCTCACTGGGTGTCTGTGTTTCATTCCCTGTCAAAAGCCTGGGAGCTGGGGGGGAAAAAAGCAGGGAAGCGGCGAGCTGCAGCGCTCGCTCAGGATCAGATAGCAAGAAAACCAATAGCGGCGAGAAAAAAAAAAAAAAAAAAAAAAGAAAAACAACCACACAACAACAACCAACCCCCCCCCCCCCCACACAGCAGCCG
>VZTH01009469.1:15303-30675 GCA_013397815.1 Aleadryas rufinucha | reverse complement strand
TGTTCCCAGACAATCTGGCAGCCCAAGGCAGAGATGGTGCCTTGAGGGGAAGGGAAGGGAAGGGAAGGGAAGGGAAGGGAGATCCTGCTCCTCTCCATTTCTGCCGTGGGGTGGTGGGCAAGGTTTGTTTTACCCCATCCCAGTGAGCCTTCCCCTCTTCCTCACTTCTTGCCCTCAGCGGGGTTCTCTGGGGTGTTACTATGGCTGGGCTGAGTTATTTGGAAGATGAATTCTGCAGGCTGGAGCAGTCCTCATCCCTCTTCATCCCTGTGCTCCTTGCCCATCCTTGTGCTTCACTGGAGCCTCCCCTTCCTGCCAGGGCAGCCCCAGTTCTGCCAGGGGCCCGTGTTTGCTGTGGTGCCACAAGGAATTCCCTGCTCCCAGAGTTTTTCTTCCCCTCCCTTTCTGTCTGGATTTCACTGCCATGAGCAGCGAGTAAAGAACAAGCAAAGAGTGGGGGTTCGGAGGCAGCCCCGGTGTCTGAGGTGCCCTTCACCTCCTCACTGTCACAGGGCCTGGGCACTTGGAGGTTTCCTGGGACAGAAAATCAGGGTAACAAAATCCAGGCCAGAAATTTAAACGTGGGTTCCCCCAGTCAAGCAGTGTGTTCATTAAAGGTGTGCCTTGGGAAAGAGCTGGACAGGATCCCTTCTCTGAGAGTTTGAGAAGTGCTTTTAAATGTAAAACATATTTTATTCAGATAGGTGTGATAATAAAGATCTGAATAAAGAGTTTTTTCTTCATGATGAAAATACAGAGCCCTGCTCAGCCACTCACTGTGTCAGAAAGTACCTGTAGGAGGGTGGGCAGTTCTTTATGTGGTGCCTTAAAGCAGAATGGTTTGTACTTCCATAGCAGATGAGAGCAGAGAGTAGTTGGGTGTGGAAATACAATATTTGAAACTTTTGGAGTTGTAATTCCTTTAATGTTTCCAGTTCCCAGTGCTCCACCACAGAATCTAACGCTGGAGGTGCGGAATTCCAAGGTAAGATTGGAGGATTTCCTGCTTGGGGGGGGTCTTAGATTGGCCATATTTTGGAGCTGCTTTGGGTCTTTTTCCTCCCATGCAGCTTTTGATCTCTTTATAGAGAATATCTGAATGTGGGGCCTGGAGAAACTGCAGCTCAGCTGGGGGGTGGCCATGGTGGGACACAGTGACAGTGCTAATGGTGGAAGGGGTCTAATGAGGCCCTGAGGGATCAGAGCTGGGACCCCTGCTCACTGCTGTGTGCAGTGTGGGCACACAGCCACACTCTGGAGTGCCTTGGGCACTTGAGAAAATGGAATCCTTGGCCATCGTGCCTTTGGGATTGTGTGTGGAGAGTTGTTTTACAGCCTTTCCTAAAGAGTGAATACCTGAATACCTCCCTGTGCTGAATACCTCCCTGTGCTGCCTTCCCCAGAGCATCCTGCTGCAGTGGCAGCCCCCTCCTGCCGGGACCCACAGCGGGCAAATCACGGGATACAAAATCCGCTACCGCAAAGTTTCCCGCAAGAGCGACGTGACCGAGAGCGTGGGGGGCACCCAGCTGTCCCAGCTCATCGAAGGTGAGCAGGGCCTGTCCTCACCAGGGGTGCCTGGCTGTGTTCAGTGGCTCAGGGACAGGATTCTGTGGGGTCCTGTCCTCACCAGGGGTGCCTGGCTGTGTTCAGTGGCTCAGGGACAGGATTCTGTGGGGTTCCTGCCTCGGAGGACAAACAGAAGCAGCTCCCAGAGGAGCTCTGGGGTTGTATGGGCTGCAGGCGGTGCCTGGGGTCTGGTGCCCTGATTCCTAGCCCTGATTTGGCCATGGGTTTGCTGAGTGGACTGGATGATTCCTTATGAAATGTTTATGAAAGGCCTGGAGATGGTGACCCTGGGCTCACTGTGCCCAAATGGCAGAGGTGGAGGTGTGGAGGAGGAGGGCAGAGAAGCAGGGGCTGGGCAGGGTTGGCACAGGCACCCATACCCAGCTCTGAGCCCTGGGAATGGCTGATCTCGGCCATCCCTGGAATATCCCACCTCATGTCCATGGAATGTTCTAGAGGGAATGCTTTTTATCCTTTTGTACACTTAAAAATCCAGTCCAGTCCATCACTTAGTGTCAGGCACGAGTTGCTCCAGAGCTGCAGTTGTGTTCAGCAGGAGCAAGCAGTGCATGGGAACAGGAGCAGCACCGCATTGTGTTCCTCTTTAAATCTCTGTAAATGAATGCTTGGTCAGAAGAGAAGAAACTGGAAAATTCTAGAAGAGTTTCTAGTAAGACACTCTGATTTTTTTCTCAGAAACTCCAGCTG
Organism: Aleadryas rufinucha; assembly: GCA_013397815.1. Lineage (NCBI taxonomy): Eukaryota > Metazoa > Chordata > Aves > Passeriformes > Aleadryas > Aleadryas rufinucha. The sequence continues at coordinate 28,398 of VZTH01009469.1, read as the reverse complement.
TGACTTAGTAAGTCTCCGTTTTCTCACAGAATTGAGATATTCTTGTAACTCTAGTATATTTTTGCCAGCAACAAAACCTGCTGGAGAGGTTCCATATATCAAATTTTGAGTGCCTTTTCACAGTGCTCTGATTTTTTAGTACAGACTCTCACATACATTAAACGAGTGTGTGTTTGCTCAGCTGCTGCCTCTGTGCCACCTCCAGGTTTGGGGATGGCGAGGGTGTTCCTGTTCTTAAAACTAATTAATTAAGCTAATTAACAGCCCTAAGTTAAAGCATGGCTGCAAACAGGCCCTCCCAGCGCTGACGCTGCGGGGGTGGAAGGCTGGGTTGTCCATGGTTCGCATGGGTTATCCCGGGATTTAATCGGGATCAGTGGGCACTGCTGGGCTGGTGGATCAGTGGGCATTGCTGGGTTCATGGATCAGTGGGCACTGCTGGGCTGATGGATCAGTGGGCATTGCTGGGTTCATGGATCAGTGGGCACTGCTGGGCTGATGGATCAGTGGGCGCTGCCGGGTTCATGGATCAGTGGGCACTGCTGGGCTGGTGGATCTGTGGTCACTGCTGGGCTGGTGGATCTGTGGGCACTGCCAGGCTGGTGGATCTGTGGGCATTGCCAGGTTCATGGATCTGTGGGCATTGCCAGGATGATGGATCAGTGGGCGTTGCTGGGCTGATGGATCAGTGGGCACTGCCAGGCTAGTCGATCTGTGGGCATTGCCAGGCTGGTGGATCTGTGGGCATTGCCGGGAGGATGGATCAGTGGGCACTGCCAGGCTGGTGGATCAGTGGGCACTGCCAGGCTGGTGGATCTGTGGGCACTGCCAGGCTGATGGATCTGTGGGCATTGCCGGGCTGGTGGATCAGTGGGCACTGCCGGGCTGGTGGATCTGTGGGCACTGCCAGGCTGGTGGATCTGTGGGCACTGCCAGGCTGATGGATCTGTGGGCACTGCCAGGCTGATGGATCTGTGGGCATTGCCGGGTTCATGGATCAGTGGGCATTGCTGGGAGGATGGATCTGTGGGCACTGCCAGGCTGGTGGATCAGTGGGTACTGCCAGGCTGATGCCCTGTCCCGTGTCCCGCAGGGCTGGAGCGAGGCACCGAGTACAGCTTCCGCGTGGCCGCCATGACCGTCAATGGCACCGGCCCCGCCACCGACTGGGTGACAGCTGAGACCTTCGAGAGCGACCTGGACGGTGAGAGACCCTGGGATTGGGACAGCAGGACATGGGAGTTCATTAGTTTCCTTTCACTGACATCTCACTGCCTCTTGGAAAGGCAAACCTCTGTGTTTTCACTTCTGTTCTAGGTGTACAATGGGGTTTATTTAGGATTAAGCGACATCAATTTCTATTTTAACAGAAAATTCTTGCCAAGTCAATAAAGTGGCTTGAAATGAAACCCTGCTTCTACACTTCGCAGTGCTGAATGTTGGCACCAAGTGCTTTCTGCTAAGAAATACTCATTTCTAGTGGCAGTGAGATGTCACAGTAGGAAAGAAATAATGGAAAACGTTCTCACCCACAGCCCTTTACAGTCTTACACCCGTGCTGGTGCTGTGCTTTCTTTGACCCACAGTAACTTACTTTGCACAGAAGAAAAGGGAGATGAATTACATTTTTGGTAGTGGTGGACTGGTCTGCACCATGTCTACCAGCAGAAATTCTGTTGTGGGTATTAAATATATTGAAATTGTGGGTATTGAAATAGTTACACTGTAAATTCTGATGATGGCAGAAAGGTTCCTGAGCTTGTTGGAGCAGTAAGTGGGATATTCCAAAGCTCTTTGCATGTGCTGCAAAGGGTTCTGCTCAACACAGAGTCTGTTCCACCAAGTCCATGTATTCATGTGCTGTGTCAGAGCAGGCCCAGTGACCCTGGCAGCTGGGAGCTGGAATAATGGAAATGTGTCAATATTTGCTCCCTGCTGCTGAAGGATCTTTGGGCAGCCAGCTCGGGAAGCCTGGAAAACCCTGCTCCCATCTCTGCCTGGGCAAAGCTGATACTCAGCTTAATCCTGGTCCTCCTGCCGCTCGTGCTCCAATGTGAACAGAGCAGTTCAGGGATGTGGGTGCTGGAAATCCCTTGATCCATGTGTCTGAGTGGATGTGACACACCCCTGGAGCTGCCAGGTCCCCAGAGTGGGGCAGAGCTCTGGAAATGAGCACCTTGCAGGGCAGTGGAAGTGTCCCTGAACTGGAGTTCACAACACTCTGCCAGAGAATAGCACCAGGATTAAGTTTAAATTTCAACAGGGCAGAAGGAGGGAGAAGAAAGGGAATGTTTTCCTTCTCTGTTGGTTTTGTCATTTAAATTTTTTCACCTCAGAATGTTGCAGGAAATCTGACTTTGTACACATTCTTTCCATTGAGTAAAGTAATAAAAGTTGACATTTAAGACAACATAACATGATATTCATCTAACTCTGCATACACCTGTGAGACCTATGTGTGCACACTGCATCTTTTGGGTTTATTTCTTTAGAAGGCTCATGTGGATAATTTTAACACCATGCAAATGCATTTACAGCTCATCTTGCATTTCTTAGGTTCAGCAGATGCATGAGGCATCATTTCTTTTTATTCCACGGCTGCTTTTGAGTTTAAATAGGAAATAATTCCCAGGAGAGTCCCGTGGATGGAAAGGGGAGCAGGAGTGTTCCAGTTCCGTGTTGGAGTCGGAGCAGGGTCCCCCTGAGTGCAGAGCAGGAGGTGTTGAACAGTTGTACAGCGTTTGTCCCCAGTGCAGTGGAAATGTCACCTCTGCTGCTGCCGTCGGAGCTGTGCTGTGTTTCAGAGCTGGAACTGGAACTGCTGGGCTGTGTCAGCAGCAGCCCAAGAGCTCCCCGGGCTGGGGGCCAGGCCTGTGCTGTGATCCAAATAATCCTGTTGTGGTGCTTTATTAAATGTTTGTAGGGAAATGCAGTGTGTTTCATTAAAATGAAATCCCTGCAGGAAGCACGAGTCCTTGATTCCGTTTGGAGTGGGGAGCTCAGTTGCTGTTGCAGGGAATTATCCCTAATCCACCGGCACCCGACAAAAGGATTTATTTCATTTTCGAGAAGCGAACCCAAGTTAGGGACACTCCAGGGACAGTTGGGAGATTGCTTTTAGGTTCCAGTCAACAGTGGGGAAAAGCCTCTTAGGAGAACTATTAGGAGCTTACAGTGGCATGTTGTGCAAGTGCTCTGGTGTTAGGGAGCCACATTCCATGTCTCCGTGGGATGAGGTGAGACTTGGGTTGCTTTTGGAGGAAGGGTTTGAACGTTTGAACATGGATTCTTGTATTTTCTGAACTTCTAGTATGGCTGCATAGTTCCTGCTTATATTCCATGAATTACAGGAATCCAAGGATTTAGGCAGCAACAGCTGTAGGACAAGTGAGGAGAACCCTTTGCAGTGCAGTTCTGAAAGCTGTGGAATATCCTATTTAATGCTACAACCAGCTCAGGAACCTTTCTTTCATTACCAGAATTTTCCATGTAATTATTATAATACCCACAAGTAAGGAATATGATGGAATTGAAATATGATGGAATTCATCAAATAGATTAATTTGTGGAGGGGAAGGATGGGATAAAACCGGTGCATATTTGGAAAAATGGGTGACAGCTTGGGCAACCATCCAAAATGCCTAAGCAGATCTGGTACAAAACCCATCCCAACGCCCTAAGCTTCAGTACAACTGTCCTTCCTTTCAAAGGGAGGGTCTGTTGGAGTGTAATGTTAATATTCTGCTCTTGGAGCTCTCTGCTCTCTCCTGCGCACCACAGTTTCACTGCACACATTCCAGCACACAGATGTGCTTTGTTTGGCCTTCCTGCCTCATGTTCTCCATGTCACTGCCTTTATTTGAGAGAAGGCCTTGCAATGCCTCCCTTTCCCTGCAGAGACCCGTGTGCCCGAGGTGCCCAGCTCCCTGCACGTGCGGCCGCTGGTCACCAGCATCGTGGTCAGCTGGACCCCGCCCGAGAACCAGGACGTGGTGGTCAGGGGCTACGCCATCGGCTACGGCATCGGCAGCCCCCACGCCCAGACCATCAAGGTGGACTACAAACAGAGATACTACACCATAGAGAACCTGGGTGAGTGCAGGAACGTGCTCTGGGCCCCATCCCAGCCCCCCTGAGCACTCCTTGAACAGCTTCCATGTGAGCAGCAGCCCGAGTCCCCCGCTCTCTGTGCGGAGCTGCAGGAGAAAAAGAGACTGAAATGTCACCAGCATTCATTGGCGGCTCCTTTAAAAGGAAGATGAAGATTCACCCCTCCATAGAACTCTCTGTGGGAGGTAAAATAGTCTGAAAGTGAGAGAAGGAGCAATATTGGGAATTCCATCAAATCGGAGGTTTGAGTCATTTTGGTTCTGTTCCTTTTAAATTGTTTTTCTCACTCCTGATTTGGCTGTGCTTAAAGGTAGATTTGCTGTGACTATGGACCTGAGCTGTGGTGTCCCTGCCCAGGCAGGGGATAGAATGAGATGGGCTTTAAGGTCCCTTCCAACCCAAACTAGTCTGGGATGCTGTGCCCATGAACAGAAGGTCTATGTGGAGACTTGCTCAGTTCAAATCACATATTCCAGTTAAAAATTAAAATGCTGAACAAAGAGGGTATGGAGAAGCAGAAACCAGGATTCACTGGTTGTGCTGATTTCTTTTTCCCTTCAGACCCCAGCTCCCACTACGTGATAACCCTGAAAGCCTTCAACAACGTGGGGGAGGGGATCCCCCTGTACGAGAGCGCCGTGACCCGGCCCCACTCCGGTGAGTCCTGCCCAGCAGCTGGGGTGGGCTGGGGGTGATGGAAGGTCCTGGTTGTCAGTGCATCCCGTGCTCTCTGTCCCTGTCACCGCTTGGCCTCACACGTTCCCAATAAACCACCTAAACTGGGCTCATTTGTAAATCCCAAACTCACCTGACAACTACTAATGGATGTTTTTACTCCGAACATTGCCCTTACCTGAGCACAGCCCACCTGGGTGCAGTTCTAAAGGCCCTGAGCTGGGGGTTTGTGGTCTTTTTCACTGAGATTTTTGAACGTGATGCCTGTGTTTGCTTTGTGCCAGCCTCCCTCTGTTGTCACTCACACTAAACAAGATCTGGGCAATTTTTTTTTGGCCTTGTAATCCGTAAAGAAGAGTTTAAGCAGAGGAGTGTGTGGGTGAGCTGTCTCCATGCCACGGCTCGCCGGGCTCCCTCCCAGCCTGCTGACACCCCCCAGGAGTTTGGTGGAGGTGCAACACTTGGAGTTAGTCCTGATGAGCTGGAATCCCTGGAGATTCTCCAGAGGATGCTGGAATTGCAGTTTCATGGTTACTGCAAGCTTGACTCGGAACCTTCCTTTGAAGGTGCCTTTTGGGAGGTCCCTGTGTGTTTGAGAAGTGGCATTTGCCCATCCAGAGCTCCAGCTCTGTATCCTCCTGGGAGAGGACTCAGTGGACACTCCAGGCAGATGAAGTCACAGTGACTGAGTGTTCGGGGTTCCCAGGCCGTGGCTGAGTGCCCTGGGTACTAATTAGGGATATGCCAGCAGGGATGCGTTGTCTTACGGTCTGGAGGAGGGAGGACGGTGCAAGAGTGATGTTGTCGCCTGGTCTGATGTCACCTATTAACTCTGGCTTTTCTCTCTTTCTCTCCATTCCTCACCTTCCATCTCATTGCACTTCCCTGCATCCCCCTTTTTTTGTTTTGGTTGACATTAAAATACCACCTCCTCCCTTTTTAATTATAAACCACGGCCTTTTCCCCACGGATTGCCCAGACACTTCCGAGGTTGATTTGTTTGTTATTAATGCTCCATACACTCCAGTGCCAGATCCGTCTCCCATGATGCCCCCGGTGGGAGTTCAGGCTTCCATCCTGAGCCATGACACCATCCGGATCACTTGGGCAGACAACTCCCTGCCCAAGAACCAGAAGATCACGGACGCGCGGTTCTACACCGTCCGCTGGAAAACCAACATCCCTGCCAACACCAAGTACAAGGTACTGAGTCCCACAGGAGCTCCCCGGCCCCGGCAGGGGCAGGCACAGCTCTGGGAATGCTGCTGGGCTCTGTGGAAGGGCAGGTTTGCTCTGGGTCTGGTAGGAGCAGTTCTTTTGTGTCTCCTGTGGGAAGGAGCTGGAGCTGGGCTGTTGTGGGAGTTGGTGGAAGAGCTGCTTCAGGGAAGGAACAGAAATTTCCAGAGTTGTTCTGTTCTGTGGACACGGTGATGATTTGCAGCTTCCCCTGCCCCGATCCCTGGGGGTGGGAGGTGTGGGCTTCTCTCTGGAGAGCCCCTAAAGCACTGCAAGGGGTGTGTGACTGGGGCCCCTCACTGACCCATGCAGGGAAAACAGATTCACCCCCATGGTTTGAAGTTTCCTTTACAACCTTTTCAGTTCGTGCTAAGCTGATAGCGAACATTTCCTTTGGGAGCTGACTGGATGCAAAATACACAACAGAAACTTTTATGATATCCCTGCCTTCCTCCATTTTCATCTGTTTTGATTTGGAGACTGGATTTGGGGTTTGGTTTGGTGGTTGGTTGGATTTTTTTTTATTAATTTCCAGAGTTACCTGGAGGGCTCAAAGCTGCTGACTGCAAATTTTACATTTGCAACGAGACTCAGAGGAACTGGTTGTTAAAATACCCAGCCAGTGGAGCTCCCTTTATGCTCCTGCAGAGCCAGCTTGTTATAATCCAGATCTTTCCTTTATTGAAATGAAAAGATGTAAATATGTGTGTATTCCTCCTCTAAAGGCAAGTTACTGCTGAGCCACATTCCTGAATCATGTGCAGAGGATGTCTCAGGAGTGGTTTAAATGAAGCTGCAGTTTCATTAGCTAATTGCTTAAAAGAATGAAATAAAATAAAAGGTGGAATAAAATAGTAAATTAAACATTCCCTCTGTTCTGGTGCTGGTAGTCAGTGGGCAACAGGTTTTACTGTGACCAAAGCCAACACGGAATGATGAAATATAGTTTAAAATTACCCAAAATTGTAGAAAGGATTTGCCTGAAGGAGAGAAGTTTGAGATATTTGCTCCAATCACGTGTAACCCATGGAGTCTGGAGAACCCACATCCTGCTTTTCTTCCCTTGTTTCTGTTGGAAATCCTCTCCTGCTCTGTTGGATGTTTTCTGGGAGGCCAGGCCCCTGGCAGGGAGGTGCTGGCTCTCAGTCAGGCTGTGGTAACCTCACTGCAGGGAGTGCAGTGCTCATCCCCTCTGCAGCTGCTGCTTGCTGCATCCCGAGGCTTTGCAGTGTCCTGTGGCACCTCTGCAGGATCCAGAGCTGCATCTGCATCCTCCCTCTCATCCCTAAATTGGGTGTTGAGGCCATTCACTGAGATGTTCTGCCTTTGCCTTGTTCCTGCCCTGGCACAAGCTCCTGAGGAAGAGGCTGTGTGCTCCCAACACGAGCAGTTCCTCCCTGAGGAGCCTTGTTTTCCTCAGATGGTGCAGGATTGTGCCAGTCTGAGCCTGCAAACACAGGAACAGATGGGATGCAGCTCCTGTGCTTTGAACTGCGTCTCTGCTCTGACATGGAGCATTTTCCCAAAGCCCCCTTGGGGTTATGTGGGGCTGTCCTGCAGCTACCTGGGGTCCATCAGGGATCAATGAAAATATTAAACTTTGGATCTTTTAGGGCTGTATAAAAGGGAAACAAATGGCTCAGGGTAATATTTATGGAGTTTATTTCCAGCAGGTGAGCAGGGTTTGGTACTGTGGGATAGGCTAGGATCTTAAAAATGATAAAGTGGTGTTAAATTGTGGAGTCTGACACTCCAGGGGGGCTCTGGTGTCTCATTTACACTCACTGGGATGCACAGGGAAACTAAAAGATCCCAAGATTCCCAGAGATGGAAACCAGAACTTTCACCTGTAAAAGGAGCCCAGCTGCCACATCAAATAATGCAAATACTGGAATGCTTAAATGCTGCCGGGAATTCTCACAGGCATCCCAGAGAGGAAGAGCTTTTTGGGGTGAGGCAGCCGGTAATGCCAGATGGGAGGGAAAGATTCCTGCCTTGGACCTGTCATTCCATCCCTCCCAGTGAGGCCTGCGCTCCCCTCCTTCCCCAGGGATGTGTGTCCATTCCAGCTGTGCCTGTTCCAGCTGTGCCCATTCCAGCTGTGTCACAGTCCCACCCACTCCAGACTGCACCGAGTGTGTACCAAGCAGAGGCTTGAAGCCAATGGAGGATTTAATTTTAATTCGTTTTATGAGTCTTTGTTGTCTGGCCACAGACAGCAAAGCCCTGGGCGCAAATCACAGCCATCCCTTGGATCACCATTCCCTGAACTTCCATCCCTTGGAAGAAAAAAGGTGGAAAGATATTGGAGATCTCAGGGTTTCTTTGTCCCTGCTGGAGCCTGCAGGAAAGGTGCCTTTGCCTTGGCAATAAATCAGCTGCACTCAGTGGTTTCTGGAGGCAGTGGCTGCTCCAGTTGTTGTATGGCCCTGTCCAATCCTGAAACAACTCTTTAATTCCATGTTCACACCACTGCAGGTCAAGGTGAGGAATATACATATCTGTAAATGCAGCTTTCCTTCTTTTCCACGGGCCCCCAGTACATTCTGTTGGTGCTGAAGCCATTTTTAACAAATACCAGATCTTTGTAAATGCTGACCTACAAATCCCACCATGACCCACGTGTGCTTTCCTTGTGTGACCCTAAATAACCATTTTTTCTGAAAAGAATCTACATGTTAGTAAAGCTTCCTTCTCCTCAGGTCTCACAAGTGTATCTTTAGTTGATTGTTCATTACATTTAAGGTTGCACTGGAAGTTCCAGCAGGAATGTGGGAGGCAGCTCCAGGTTCCAAGCAGGGCCGTTCCTTGCTGTGCTTTCTGTTTTCCCCAGCCCAAGGAGTTAATGAAATGCCATAAATGAACATCCCAGGTAAACAGGGATGTAACCACTGCGTAGCAAGTGGGTCCTGGACCTTGTGTTGCCTTTTTTCATTTCTAATTGATGCTGTTAAGTGCTCCTGCTGATTGCAGAATTTCTAGTGGAGGATAAACGTTGATATTTGATTAAGGAATTTGCATGACAGAGAAGAACCAGCCCCGAATTAATGCCCGTGGTTATGGAAATGCTGGGAACACGTGGGCTGGGGGTGTCTGAGGGCTGGGGATGTGGGAAGTGCTGACCCTGGTTTTCCTTTCAGACTGCAAATGCCACCACTCTGAGCTATCTGGTCACGGGGCTGAAGCCAAACACCCTCTACGAGTTCTCGGTGATGGTGACCAAGGGCAGGAGATCCAGCACGTGGAGCATGACAGCACACGGGACAACCTTTGAATTAGGTACTCCTGGGCTCTGGGAGGGCTGGGATATTCCTGAAGAAACCTCCACCTCCCTGTTCCTGAAACGCTTCTGCTGATTAGCATTTGCTGGGGGGGTCCGAATAGTTCAGTCAGAAATTCTGATTAAAAAACAACAACATACTTCAAAATTCCGAGGGATGATTGCAGGAGAATTTACATCAAATTACAGCGAAGTCATGAATAATGTACCACAGTTCGTGGGCAGGAGAGGGGGAAGGCTCACAAAAACCACATTAACAGCAAATACGAAGAAAACACTTCAGCAAGTAATAATTAAATGTGATGATAATTGTTACAGTGTGAGAAGGTGCATGAGGCAAATGAAGACAAAAAAAATCACAGTAGGAATTAAAACATCCAAATGAGCCCTAAATTCCTGTCCAGTGCAGAACAGAGGAGGGTTTGTAGCTGCCAGGGAAAATTCGGGCCCAGGGAGTGACTGGGAGGGCCAGGCCCTCTCCCTGACCTGCCCCTCATTAGCTCCTCTTATCCTGCAGTGTTAAATGAACTTTGGGCAATTAAATTTACTGCATGTTATGCTTAGGTTTCTCTTCAGATGGACTGTGGAGGACAAAAAGCCCATCCAAATGAGCCCAGAGTTCTCCTGCTAAATTAAAATACAGCCAAAAAATCAAACATGCACAGAATTAGTGAGGTCTTCCAGATATTCCCTCAGAGAAATTCTATAATTTCTGCTTAAGAAAAAGCAAACCCAGGATAAATTCTGAACTCTCTGAACTTACTCTGAAGTCCCAGTGAGCTTCAGCTGCTTTTGGAAACATTGTCGTGGTTTTGGGTGGGAATTCCATGATGTGGGGCCAGCTCTGGGTTGGAGCTCCTCTCCCATCCCACTATTCCAGCCCACATTAAACACTCCATCTGGTGTTTCTGCTGACACGTGTTCAATCCTCAGCCATAACTCTGCTCTGAGTGCAGGGACTGTACAAGTTGCACAAATGAAGTTTTTAAAGAGAATTTGACACTCACAAAGCCCCTGAGCAAGGGCACAGTGCCAGAGGGCTCAGTGCATTTAAACAGGAACAGCCAGGTTTGAAGTGGTTGTAAGGAATATTTGCAAATATGACCCAAAAGCTGGGGAACTAAGGAGAAAATTTAAAATAGAAATTTAAAAAAAAAGGCTAAATACATTTTCTCATAACAGATCTTGTGATTTATAGTACTGGCCAAATTCCTGAGTGAGTGGCTCATTATTTTGGGATACTCCTGAGTAGTTGTGGAGGACTTACTCCTAAAAGGAAAACACAGAATTCTGGGCTCTGTGTTGTCTGTCAATTCCTGATCTCCTGTGGGCTACTCCTGATTTTCTCTTTTTGTTTCCTCTGAATCCTGCTTTTACACATTTGGGGCAATAGTTTCAATAACTTCTGGGCTTTGGCCGTCCCTGGTTTCCAGCTCTTCATCACAGGGATAATTGGTGGCCATCCCAGAGGATTTATGGATGGATTTCTAATAGATCAGGTACATAAAGCTCTGGAAATGCAGGAAGTTCCATGTTGCTGTGGTTGTATTAAATACCCAAGGTGGGTTTCCTGCAGGTTGCCCTCTCAGAAGCCTCTTGGATTTCAGGATGTGGCACTGCAGGGGTGGTCAGTGCCCTCTGGAGGCTCCAGTTTGCAGCAAGAATTTCAGTTTTCTGCTGGAGCAATTTGTGCCATTCCCTGAATTTTTGTCAGGAGAGGCTGATGGGACAAGGAAAACTCTCCCCTCCTTTCTTTCCCTCAGTGCTGCTCTCTGGCAGCCCAAGGAAAAAGGTTGGCCAGTTGTGCTCAGCAAATACTTCTGCATTTCAGTTGCCTTTGTGGTGCAGATTCCTTCCAAGTCACAAATTGTTCTTCAGAAGGCCAATCAGCTACAGGTTTGCCCAGAGATTGTTCCCCAGAGAAGCTGTGGCTGCCCCTGGATCCCTGGCAGTGTCCAAGGCCAGGTTGGACATTGGGGCTTGGAGCAGCCTGGGACAGTGGAAGGTGTCCCTGCCAATGGCAGGGGTGGGATGAGATGAACTTTATGGTCTATTCCCACCCAAACCATTCCAGACTGGTATAATTCTAAGTTGCTGGGGGATTTACTTTGCTGATTGGGGTTTAAGTGCAGATGGGCACTTCTGGGTCTCAGTCCCACCATAAACCTGGAAACAGGGAGATATTTCAGATGCCTGCCTATATAAATACATCTTTCACAAGTTTGTGTGATTTTTCTGATTGCTGAAGAAACTCAGGTGAGAAGTCCCTGGCCCCAGTTGCCCAGGCTTTTGAGGGCACTGAGTCGTGAATCACATCTGGTGCCAGAAGTGCTCTGGGAAGGGTGAACTCCATGTGGGAAGGAGGGAGGCACTGACACTGGATGGCATTGGCCAGCGAGGGGGTAAATCAGTGAGACACCGCAGGAGGGGGGGATTTATAAAAGTGAAGAGAATAACCCAGATATAAATGTGTTCCACATCAGATGAGGATCCAGGGCCCTGAGGGGGGTGTTCCTCTGGTGTGACAGGGCAGCCATTGCTGACACTCTGGGTTTATGTTCCAGTGCCAACCTCGCCCCCCAAGGACGTGACCGTGGTGAGCAAGGAGGGCAAACCCCGCACCATCATCGTCAACTGGCAGCCGCCCTCCGAGGCCAACGGCAAAATCACAGGTGGGGCAGGAGGGAGCCGGCTCTGGGGCTGCCCACGGCTGCTTTGCCAATCTCTGCACTAGCTCAGATTCATTATTTACCTCTGGACCTCATCAGAATATATTCAGATCTGAACTAACTGCAGTGGGAAATGGAAGTGCAATCAGAAATCCAGTTGAAAGTTTAAATATCTCCATAACCTTTGCTTGTGCTGTTCTAGTAGCAGGCCTCCAGCAATTATCCCCTGTGCCTTGGCCCATCAGAGGTTTATTTAGGAGAAGCCATCCCAGTGCTCTTTGTCATCTTTGTGGCATTTTTGTGTCACAGAACAGACTTCAGGGCAGTTTGTTATTCCCCTGACGGAACCATTAGGAGTAAACTGTTATGTGCGTTTAACCACATCACTGCCACACAGGATAAATCACTTATCAGAAAGTAATAATTACTGATTCCCTTCTATAATTTCTGTTTGGATTCCCATTCGGAAGGGCTTTCTCAAATAATCCATTTCAAGTTTAATTTGTTTAAAGCTGAAATGAGATTTTAATGGCATGTTGTTTGCAGTGTCTGGTTTTGGTCTGAGCTCAGAATTACCCGCAGTGCAGAACCAAACCTGGGACACCACCTGATGGGGCAGGACTGGAGCCCAGGCTCTGGACAGGAGACTAAAACTGATTAAATCACTGGGAAAAGAGAGCAAAATGTTTCCTCTCCGTGGGAAAGGAGGATTGACTGGAGACACAGGAGCCCTTGTTGGAGGGATTTGGCTGCCAGTGAGGGGCACAGATGTCTCACTCTGGGGCACAGCCGAGGGAGAGGAGGCAGCTACAGAGAGCAGCATTTACCTGCACAGGGCTGGCAAAATTGTCCCATTGTCAGCTCCAAAATCCCCTTGCAGGGAAGGAAACCCTTGGAACAGCACTGCTCAGTGTTTATCAGCTTTTGCATAAGCAGCAGTTCACAGCTTGAAAATGAACTAAAATGGGGATTCAGGGCTAAGCCTCAGTGCAGCAGGCACCAGCTCCCCTTTCCCAGGGCCCATCTCCAGAGCCCATCCCCAGCTCCCCTTTCCCAGAGCCCATCTCCCCTTTCCCAGCGCCCATCTCCATCTCCCCTTTCCCAGCGCCCATCCCCACCTCCCCT
>VZTH01009469.1:0-15140 GCA_013397815.1 Aleadryas rufinucha | reverse complement strand
ATATATATATATATATATAGTTATTACAGATATCTAGATATATAGATATATAACAGATATGTATATAATATATATATATATAAAAAATGTATATTTCCATATATGTTACATATAAAATAAATACTTGAAGCTAGATATGGATATAAATAATGATATAAATATATAAATGATATATAAAAATGTCATGTACATTGTGTTATGTACAATATATATATTAAATATAGATTCAAGTATTTATTTCTCTGTGTATATAAATATATAGAGGTTCAAATATTTATTTTATGCTGATCTGTGTTTCTTATATAAAAAAGTTATAAAGCTTTTACTGCATACTGATCTGTGATTTCAGTGTATTTTAATAACAGAACATAAATTCTTCCCATACCTTTTTTTCTAGGATGTGCAGGGCAGCCTCAGTTTCAGTTCTCTTCAGATTCTTGTTGCCTTTGTTAATACACTGAAAAATAATTAAATAATGATAAACACAAGTTGTTTAGCTGTGCATGAGAATGTTTTGTTGTTTTAACATAATTGAAATAATATCATATTAATTCTTTGAGGATGTTTTGATAAAGGCAGCTTTATTTAATTTTACTTTATTTGTTCTATGAATAGGTAAAGGGATGGAGATAGCAATTTGTCCATGCTCAGGGAACGGTGGTCAGAAATACCCTTGATATTTTAAATGGCTTTTTTTCTCTTACCATCTATTTTGAACAGTTCGGAGGGAAGATGGGAGGGCTGGCTGATATTTGAACATGGTTTCGGTATTTGCCAAAGTCAGAGCACACTCGGGAAGCTCCTGGTGGTTTCCCTGGCAAACAGAACATTTTCCATGGCTGCTGTGGCTCCCTGTCCCTGTGTGGCTGGAACTGTCCCTCTTCCCCTGCCCAGGGTACATCATCTACTACAGCACGGACGTCAACGCCGAGATCCACGACTGGGTCATCGAGCCCGTGGTGGGCAACAGGCTCACGCACCAGATCCAGGAGCTCACCCTGGACACCCCCTACTTCTTCAAGATCCAGGCCCGCAACTCCAAGGGCATGGGGCCCATGTCCGAGGCCGTGCAGTTCCGCACCCCCAAAGGTACCCTGGCCCTGTCCCCGCGGGGCTGAGGAGCACGGGCTGTGCTCCTGGGAAAGGCAGGGCTGGGGCTGTGGAGGGACATTTTCCGTGGGCTTGGGCTTGCGTGGATCCCTGTGGCTGGAGCTCAGCTCTTGGGCTCATTGGCTGTTCCACAGTGCTCGGGGGCCTTAGGGCTGTTCAGGTGGTACAGACCTGGGGTGGCTGCGGGGAAAGGCCAGGTCGTGTGTGCCACACCTGCTCCTGGGAATGGGATGGTGCAGTGGGAACCTGTGGGATGCAACAGGCCCCTAATTCAGGAACTGATGGTGATGGGCACATAGTAAAGAGCAAAGAGTGAGAGAGCTTGGGAAAATAAAGTTACGAGTTTATTGTCATAGAATCCTGTCATAGAATTGGGTTGGGAGGGACCTTACAGCCCATCCGTGGGCAGGGACACCTGCACCAGCCCACGTTGTCCAAGCCCTGTCCAGCCTGGCTTTGGACGCTTCCCCACATGAGTTTTAGTGCTGAGAATCAAGAGCTGTACCCTGTGCTGTGGGAAACTTGGAATTCTGTCTCACTCCTTCAAGCCTTGTGATGTGTCTCTTGTTTTTTCCTCCCTGTGCTTGCCCCACTAAGCTGAGTCCTCAGATAAAATGCCCAATGACCAAGGTAAATGAACAGCCACATTTCTCTCTCTCCATCCCTCACCGTTCTGCTTTGCTGTCCATGTGCTGTGACACTTTCCAAGTGGAACAGGATCCTGCTGCTCCGACTGGGAACGGGCGAGTTCCTGCTGTGCTGGCAGGGGGAGAGCTGGAAGTCCTGGGCGTGGGTGGTAGGAATGGAAAGGGATCTCTGTGGAGATGTCCCAGGTAGGGCCATGGGGTTGTGCCAGCGCTGAATCCTTCTGTGGCAATGATGGAGCCCGTGGTGCCCATCCAGCCCTGCCCACGTATGAGGGGGTGGAAGATCAAAGGAATTCTGGTTTGCACCAGTGCTGCTTGTGAGGCTATGTTCCATAATAAAGGCAGGGAAGCCCTGGAAAGCTCTGTGCAGGAGAGATTCTGCCTGTCAGCTCATTTGGAGCCCAGACTCTCCTGAGGAGCCCAGCACCGGCTCCTAAAAGCCTTAAGGTTTTAAAATGTTTGCTTGAAAAATGGGAGCTTTGAGCTTCCTACATTGAATTAGAAGGTGGATGTCCCAGGGCTCTTCTTGCTTTCTTCCAAATAACCTACAAGCCCCATAAAAAGGGGAGGAATTAGTCTGAAGGGATGAGTTAAAAAGGCCATTGGCAAACAGCTTAGACATGCAATTAAAGAGATCCTAAAGGGGCTCTGAGGGAGCTGCTCCTCACTTGGCTCCTCAGCCTGGTACTTGGAGTAATTTATTAAATGTGCTTTTACTCTGTACCCGGTAATGCTGGTAGCAGGGGCAGTCAGGGAGTAAATTGATCCCCACCCCTGTGTCTTGGAGGTGGGGCTGAGGTTTGCGAAGCAGATGCTCCAGTGTCATTGTCCTGCTCACCTGCAGCGGGAGGGAGTCGGGGAAGGCTACAGGGTTTAGGTAAAAGTTGCTGTTTTCTGTTTCTCCCTGTTCCAGCCCCATTTCAGCCATTGTCACATCCTAAAGTAACACTTTATCCTAGTCATGATCAGTTTTTATCAATTCCTATTATTTATAAGTCATCAAAGCCAAGAGTTTTGTTTGAGAATTCCTATAAGGACACTGGGAGAGCTGAAGTTGTGGCAGTAGCTGAGATGTGGGAAAGGGAAAGGCAGAGGAAGTGCAGGAGAGGAGCTGAGGAGCTGCCCTGTGACAGCATCACTGAACTGCCAGATTGGGACCTGCAGGAAAGAGCCAGCAAGTTACTCAGGCTGAGAGCAGAACTGAATGGGATCGGATGTCTGCCCTTAATGGCTCTGTCCTTTTCTCTCTTTTCCTGCTTCAATGTTTTCCTTCTGCACTCAGCACATGATTCTATTTTCCCACCCCCTTCTGGAGCACAGAGCTTGGTCACAGCTCAGGGCCTGTTGCTCTCAGGTGGTTGCAGTTGCCTCGTCCTAAAGCAGAGATTAGGATCAAGTAAACCCATCCCAAAATCACCCACAGTGAAAATGTTCTGTGTGGATAGATTGTAACGTGAAGGTTCACAGGCTGAATGGAAAACAATTCCAGCAAATGCTGTCTTAAACTGTTCCCAAAAATAGGTTGACTGCATGAGAGATGGGGCTCCCTGGAATGTATTTAAAGGTTTAAACTGTTGATCGTGGGTTTAGGAGTTGGATCCTGAGAAGCTCCTTGAATGGGTACCTAAATTTCATCCTAAACTCAGCAGGGAGGACCTGGGTTCCATGAGGATCATTGTGTGTTGTTTCTCTCTTGCCTACCCCTGATTTTATGCCCCCTGCTGACCTCAGGACAGTTATTCCCTTCTCTTTCATGGTGTTATTCAGGATATTGAGCTGCTCTTGGCCAAGCACAGGTCCTTGCAGAACTCATTGGAAACATTCCTCGTGAATAATTCTCATTCTTATCAGTTAATTTGTTGTTAATCTTGTTAATAGGTGCCACATGGGTTTTTTATGGTGCTGTTTTAACAAAGCATTGCACAGCACTCTGCCAGACATTTCCTGGAAGCCTAAATGCAGGATATTTTATAGATCTCTCATTATATATCTGCATAGTTACTGTTACCAGCCACGTGGATGGGCTGACATTTAGCTTTTTGAAAATACCTGTTTTCCATAAAACAGAAGGATGGCTGTAAAGTGTGTGCCATCTCCTCTCCATCCCCTTTTCCATCATCTCACCTGCGTTAGGGCTGCAGCTGCTGCACTAGAAATGCTCAGGGTGCCTGATTGCCCTCCTAAAATATTGCTGGTTCTTCATGTTCCCCCCTATCCCACAGCCCCTCTGCCTGGAGCAGCTCCTCAGCGCCAGGCTCAGGGGTTCGAAGAGTCCATCTGGGGGTTCCCACCTTTCCAGGGCAGGTTAAGTGGCCAGACAGACACAGATATATTAAACATAAACTGTTGGATGCTGTTCCAGTCTGTCTCTGATGCTGCAGGATTATTGGTCCCCAAAAAGGGAACCCTGGGGCTGTGTCCCCTCCATCCTGGCAGGTCCCTGGGTCCTTTCCATGTCCCATTTGTGCTGCAGTGCTTCCTTTCCATCACTGCAGGCTCCAGCTGCTCTCTGCACACACAGAACGTTCTCCTGTTCCCCTCGCCAGGTTCAGTCACTGCCCCTGCCCCTGCCCCTGCCTGGCTTTGCCATTTGTCTTTGTTTCAGGGACCAATTCCCAGGCTCTCGCTTGAGGTTCAGTTTCCATTTGTTACACATCCTTTAACACTTACTACTGCTTGATTCAAGGGGATTTTTAACTGAAAAAATCCTTCTCCTGACTCTGAAACTGCCACACTGCCCGAGTTTTTGGAGGGTTTTTTTGAAGAACAGTGTGAAAATGTGCAAAATACTCTGGGTTCCTGTAACCAGAGGAATATTGTTCTTTGCACCATTGCTGAATGTTTCCCCTACTCCAGTGTTTTGTCATTAATTTTGCAGTAGTGCATTTTAATGAAAACACAGAGTGGAAGGACCAGGTTTGGATGTAACTAATTGATTGTTTCCTCAGGCTTCATCAAAACCGTTTTTGTGGTGCTTTGTTGTCACTTGTGGTGCACTTGTGGAGAGAACGGGGAGGAGCTGAAAGCAAGTTTTTATGGATAGGCAGGGCCTTAATATTACATTTATGGTGCTTGGGATCCTCCAGCCATTCCCAGTCTCCCTCAGCTGCTGGAACTGGGTGTTCGGAAAAGACACCTGGATAATTCCTGTTCCAAGGTGATGAACTGTCAGTGCAAGTGTGGCAAAGCCATTTGCCTCAACATGTACCTGTGCCTTACTGCAAATGGGCTTTATTATTGTTTTTAAAAGGAAATTAGGAGAGGCTCCTGAGCTTAATTAGCGAAATAATAACTGGGAAACTATTAAAGGGCTCTTTAGGAGAAGTGGCTCTTTCCTTGAAGAAACAGGTGCTGTGCAAAGCCAGATTGTGTTGTAGGGACAGAGAAGGAGGGGAAAAGCTGCTCCTGGGGGCTTGGGGAGGTTCTAAAGGAGGACTCAGAGATGCTGAATTGTGTCCATGTGTATAAAATTCCACTGTGTGCAACCTTTGCAGCCTCGGGATCTGCCGGGAAGGGGAGTCGCCCCGTGGACTTGGGCCCAGACTACAAACCCCCCCTGGGAGGTGAGTGTGGGGCAAAGCTTCTCCACGGCCACAGTTTGGTTCCAGTTTGGTGTCAGCCAGGGAATGCTCCAGCAGCAGTTCCAGAGCTTCTGCTCTGTGGGATGATCCCTGTTCCACTCAGGAAATCCCGCCACACTCCTGCTGTGGTGTCCCTGCTGCTGCTGGAGCTCCCAGGGCATTTCCACAACCAGAGCTGCTCCCAGCCTGGTGTGAGATGGCTGCTGGAGTGGGAAATCATTTCTGTAGGAACAGATGAGGAAGGAAAAGCCTCCTCTGGTCCTTGTCCTGGTCAGTGCTGTGTGTTGGGATGCCCTGTCCTCAGGGGATGCTCCCTGGAGCTGGATAAAGGGTTTCCTTTGGAGCCAGGTGACCCCGGGAGATTCCTGATCCAATTCCAGTGGTTGTTGGCTCCAAGGGGAGCCTGTGGTGCTGCAGGTTTAGCAGGATCCCAGGCTGACTCTGCTTAGAGTGAGTGTTTTGTGGTAATTGAGTAAGCTGCACTTAAATTTTGATGGTCTTGGTAGGAAATGGATCTATAAATCAACTTCCAGACGAACATTTGTACAGAAACAGTTGGCAAATGCCAAAGAAACAAACACTTCTCCTGAGAGCCCTCCCCTCCTGCAGATCTGCAGGATTCCGGGTGTCTTTGGTGGGCACTGCTTGCTTTTCCTGTGTAATAAATGAGCCTTTTCTCCCCTCCCAACCCTCCCAGGCAGTAACAGTCCCCACGGCAGCCCCACATCCCCCCTGGACAGCAACATGCTGCTGGTGATCATCGTGTCCGTGGGCGTCATCACCATCGTCATCGTCGTCATCGTCGCCGTCTTCTGCACGCGCCGCACCACGTCCCACCAGAAAAAGTAACGGGGCTGGGGGGCTGGGCCCTGCCTGCCTCAGGGAACCCTACTGTTTAATTCTTTAGGGTGCTTTAGAGTTCATTCCTTGTAAGTCCTGCAGCCTGCAGGTGCTGCTGCTGCTCTGGTTTTCTGTCACTGTCCCAGAGTTCCAAACATCAGGGTTCACACACAAACTGGGGCAGTGCTTCCAGGTGTGCCTGCACTTGGGCCCCCTCAAGGAGAAATTGTCATTTAAACGTTTCCAAACTGGAGCAAATCCATGTGCTGGGAGCTGGGAGAGCTCGAGAGCTCAGGCAGCTCCTCACTCCTGTGTGTGTGGGCTCAGTGCACGAGCTGTGCTTGACAATATCCAGTTTTTAAGTAGGATCACTGGAGTGGAATCTGAATATGGTGCTGGATTCCTTAGCAAGGTGCTCCAAAGTCCCGCTGTTTGTATCTGAATTCTTCCCTCCTTAGAGCAGCTGCATTAATGCTGCAGCAGTGATGCTCCCACTTACAGCTCCTGCAGGGTCTCTCTGCCTGTTCTTCGAAAGACCAGAGCTGTATTTGAAGTTTGACAAGATGCTATTATGCAAAACAGACTTTTAAGCGATGAAAAGCCAGGCTTGGGTAATCTGCACTTGCTCTCTGCAGCAGGGCCATCCTGCAGAGCTGCAGGAGGGGGAGCAGGGATGGAGGAGCTGGCCCTGGCACACCTGGCAGCTGGGGCTGTGCTCGGGACAGGGCAGCAGGGATGGGCCACTGCCAGCAGATGTGTTTTATTGATGCCTGAAGTGGCCACCTAAAACACAGAGACTAGACAGGAATAAGGGAATAAAGGTAGGTATTTATTTGGAGGGCTTTCAAAGGTACACCCTTTAGGCCAAAGGCTACACCCAACCTGAACCCTGGGTCACGGGTTCTTCACACTTTTATAAGTTTGGTCCATTTGCATATCAGGGTTAATTCTCCAATTAAAGCTTCAGTTAATGATGTAATTTCCCCAAGCTTGCCCCCCTTTAGAAGCTTTTGGTTTATACTTTTTGGGCCTAGGATGGTCTGGGTGTCCTTGAAGAGCAAACCTAGAGAGGCTTGTTATGTCTAACCAGCATGAGAGAACAGCAGTTAACAGGCCACAAGACACTTCAGAGTTACACACACTAGGCAGTACAGGATTTGAAAAATATAGAAGTTAAAATCCAAGGCATCATTATTTTTGGGGCAGAAATAATGCTGTGAATTCGCAATTTCTCAGTGCCCTCGGCCAGGGAATAACTGATCCCTGTCACTCATGAGCTCCAGTGGGAGCAGGATGTGGGAGTCACCCCCACCAGAGGCTCTGTCAGTGGCATTTATCCATGTCTGAGCCATTCCCAGGAACTCTGCTCCCAAAGGGGCCCCTCCTCCAGCTCTGCTGTGGCCCAAAGTGAGGAGTCAGCGTGGCAGGAGTGCTGGAACCTGCATTTTGCTTTCCCAAAATTCTGCCATCCCAAATCTCTCCCTCACCGTGGTTTGCTGCTGCTGCTCAGCATGATGGGAACCTCCCCAGTGGGATGTGTCCAGCCTGAGCGGGGCTGGAAGGAGCGTTGCTGTCATTAATCCTGTGTTCCCATCCCTTTGAGATAACTGGCTGTCTGCACCTCCTCCTCCAGCTGCTGCTGGAGCTTGGTGAGCCCAGGATATGGGCACAGCACTGGAATATTCTCTTAATAACCAGAACTTCTTGTTACTAAGAAGTTGTTAACGAGGCTGGGCTGCAGAGCCAGGGCTGCACGTGGGGTACCATTGGAGACAGATTCCAGAATTCAGGATGTGCTTTGAGGTGTCTGTGGGGCGTGTGTGCAAAATTCAGAACTCTCTGCCCAGAGGGAAACTTGTGCCCAGCTGGATGCAAGATCTGAGGGAAATCCCAGGGAGAAGCTGCTTTTCCAACTAGTGGAGAACATCTCCTTTGCCTTCCCTCCAGGAAACGAGCCGCCTGCAAATCCGTGAATGGCTCCCACAAGTACAAGGGGAACTCCAAAGATGTCAAACCTCCCGACCTTTGGATCCATCACGAGAGGCTGGAGCTCAAACCCATTGATAAATCCCCAGATCCCAATCCCATCATGACAGACACCCCGATCCCTCGCAACTCCCAGGACATCACCCCAGTGGATAATTCCATGGACAGCAATATCCATCAGCGGCGGAATTCCTACAGAGGTGAGCGGCCATGGGGAGTGAAATGCATTTTACTGTGGCTGGTGAAATCACTTTATTGAGAGATGATTTAGTTACTCTGTTGTTATTTTCTGAGTAGTGAATTGGGTTTGTTCCTGGTTTCTAAGACTCTGAAGAGGCTGGATCACGTGTTTTAGTGGGGAAATGGAGCATCCAAGAGTTAAATCATTACTTTCTCTTGGTAAATACTGATTAGTAATGGGAAGATCATCTCAGTTCTTATTAAACCATTGGAGTTGTGTCTGACCTTTCAGCCCAGAGCTGAACCACTGCCAGAAGTTTGCACTGGGGCCTGGAGAGTTTCCCCAGTGCCCAAAAACCCTCACCCTCATTCCTCCCCCCGCCTTCCAGTGAGGGGGAAAGGGCTGTTTGTATCACTGGTGGCTCCAGAGCTGCCTGGGACTAGGAACAAAGGGAAGAGTGTTGGAATGCTGCTGGGGTGCACAGGAGCCTGGCTGCAGAGGAGTAACATGGCTGTTTCCCCTCAGGACACGAGTCAGAGGACAGCATGTCCACGCTGGCGGGACGGAGGGGCATGAGGCCCAAGATGATGATGCCTTTTGATTCTCAGCCCCCTCAGCGTAAGTGAACACCCCCATTCCTGCTGGAGCCACTCCCTGCTCCCAGGAAATCCCATCCTGGGCAGCAGGAACAGCTCAGGGAAGGCTCCTGAGCCCCTCCTGGTGTGGGCAGAGCGAGGCCATGTTAGAAGGGACCAGGAGTGGCTGTACTGGGCTGAGGGCAGGAGTGTGTCCAGGTCTGTCTGTCCCAGTCTGGGGCTCTCCAGGGACAGCCTGTGGGCCTGGCTGCTTCTTGTAGTCATTCCCTTGGAACTCTGCCAGTGTCCAGCTGTTCCATAGGAGCTGGAGAGAGCTGGAATCTCTGTCAGGTTCTCCACTGTTGGTTTTCCCCTCCCAGCCCAGTCACACCTTTCCAGCCTCCTCATGAGGCTCCATCCCCTTTATCTCTGCAGTTACTGCTCTCAGAGCCTTCTCTGACTTTACTCTGAGCTGCTTGAGACCTCTTTGCCCTGGGATCCTTCTCTGATACCAAAATTCTCATTATTATGAAGTATTTTAAGAACTAAACAATATATCTGTAGTTTTCAAGTGACTCCAAGATGGAAAGGGACTTGGCTGAACCCTTGAACAGACAGACTGAAACGCTGTGTGAGGACACCAGTGAGGAGCTCAGGAGTTACTGTGCAGGGGCAGAACTGGGAGGCAAAATCACACCAAGCTCACCTGGGCTGAGCTTTAGACTTCCCTGAGCTCTGCGATCACGTTCCACCTGTAGCCAGGTGACTGCTGCCACAAGCCCTGTGTTTTATGGAATTGTTTCAGAGTAGTCCACTACATTTCCGCTTTCTTTTTGCTTTAATTGAAAACTGAACTGAGGACTTGGTGTTCTTGATCTCTACCTGCTTTTTCCAAGTGTCCTGATGACCTGGTTGCTCAGTTTGTGAATTTTCTTGTTCTGTGACCTTTTTCCAAGAGTAGCATCTTGTTTCTTGGTTTTACACTCAGTAGTCTGATCTTCATGTTGTGTCCCAGTTTCCCATGTATGGGGAGGGAGCAGAGGATGCAGTTTGACACTAATTCCTTGGGAGCTGGTCTGTGTCCAGCACGGGTGTGTGACAGGTCCCTGCCCCATGCCAGGCTCTGGACAAGCCTGGCTGCTTCTCCCTCTCTATCAGCTCCTGCCTTGCCTGGGGACACAGACCAGGCCCAGCTGGAGGGGCAGGGGAGCTCGAGGGAGGTGTGGAAGGTCTGCTGGTGCCTCAGGCTGGAGCTTGGCTTTGACACTTGGACTCTTCCATCCTGTTTGTGAAAGCTCTGAGGACCTCCAGCCGCAGGCTCTGCTTTATGGGAGCGGGAACGTCGGTGTGGGGTCTGCAGGTGCCCTTTGGCAGGAGCTCACCCTGGCACCCTGGGAGGCCCTTTCTCAGTGAGCCCCACCAGGACCATTCCATGTGTCCAGCTCTGGGCCTGCACAGCCTTCCATGGCTTTCTTACACCCACTGGAGCATTCAGATGCAGTTATTTTTTACCCCCTAGGTACTGAATTATGGTAATTCACTGGGCCATTTTAGTCTAATTTGCAGTAATGGGGTGTACCTAGTGAATTCCTTCTTTGCCTCCTGGAATATGGACATTCTGGAAGGATATTGGGAAGCAAAGGGCTGTTTCTTGTCTGACACGCCTCATTTCCTCTTTCTCAATATACTGTATACGGATAATAGATCTGTGTTCTCTTTATTCTTCTGAACTTTTCCTTGGAATCAAGCAGTGCATTAAGAGCTGGTGGCAGAGGTTTTGGAGCTGTAATTGGGTGATTTTTTTTGTCCGGAGCATGTTTTGAGGTGTGATAACCCAGGAGTTCAAGCTGGGCTGTAAGTCAGCCAAGGGTCTGGCTCGCAGCTGGAGCAGGGAGGGGTGTCCCCAGCCTGTCCTCTGTGTGTGTGTTAAGTGTTTCTCTGTCTTGTGTTCATCCCGTGACGTNAGCTGGAGCAGGGAGGGGTGTCCCCAGCCTGTCCTGTGTGTGTAAGTGTTTCTCTGTCTTGTGTTCATCCACAGCCGTGATTAGTGCTCATCCCATCCATTCCCTCGACCCCCCTCACCACCATTTCCACTCCGGCAGCCTCGCCTCTCCAACCCGCAGCTTCCTGCACCACCAGCTCAGCCCGTGGCCCCTGGGCTCTGCCATGTCCCATTCGGACAGGGCCGACTCCACAGGTGAGAGACCAACCTCAGGGAGGTGCTGCTTTGTGGAACAGCCAGGGAAACACCTGGAAATCGGAGCCTGGAGCTCGGTCAGTCTCCTCTGTGGGGTTCCATGGGGGATGGGTTAGGTACAGACAGAATCCCGGGTGGGCTGGGATTTCCTGGGTAGGTCAGATATTGATCCTTGACATCCGTGATGGTGTCCTTGGAAAAGGGGGGTTTCATGTTTTATACACAGCTCCAAACAGGAGATTCCTCCTGCTAAAGCCTCTGGCCCTGGAGTCTGAAACATCACGTTAAATCTGAGCTGCTTCCTGGGATAACTTTTCCCCTAATTAACACAATTTGAAACCAAGAGGGGAGGAAAGTCCAGGCTTGGCTACCAAGAATGGGGACACACAGAGAACGGGGGTGGTTTCCATGCAGGACTTCCAGGTTTGATCAGAATCATTTGCAGTAGTTTTGGAGAGCACTAAAGTCTGCAGAGCTCTGAAAAATTCCAAAGCAATGGTACTGCTAAATGTGCACGTGGGTAACGTATTGGGATGAAGTGAACTCTGAGCTTCTTTACTTTAAGGTCAACATTTTAAGGTGTCACAGCCAAAAGTGGTGTTTCCTTATGAAAACAGTTCCTGAGGCTGCAAGGTCCATTCCAGCCCAAACCATTCCATGAGTCTCAGTAGGTGGATTTCAAGTGTGGCTCCTCTGTGACTACCACAGTGCTGTGTGCTTGAAGTGTTCCTTGTTAAAAATGGCAGTTTTGGGAGGTACTCCGGGGTAAAAGGAGGCTGCAGATTCGTGTTCTGTGCTGTTTGTCTGAGGATTGGAACATGGAGCTGTTTCAGTGCCACAGTGTTGATGTGGTTTTGCTGGAGAGGGGGAATCACTCAGCTCTCGGCTCGTTTTGTTCCCATTCAGCCGATGGTCACCTCAGAGCGAGCCATGGGGTCATTCCCTGCAGACACCATGCCCTGGGAGGAGGTGCTGTGTCCCTGTGACCCGGAGCCACCCCAGTGAGGAATAGGTGTTGTGTCCCTGTGACCCAGAGCCACCCCAGTGAGGAATAGGTGCTGTGTCCCAGTGAGGAATAGGTGCTGTGTCCCTGTGACCCGGAGCCACCCCAGTGAGGAGTGACCCTGTTGGTGTGTGTGTGTTGCAGAGTCCGTCCGGAACACGCCCAGCACGGACACGATGCCGGCGGCCGCGGCCGTGCCCAGCGCGGAGCTGCCGGAGCCCGAGGGGCCGTTCCTGCCCGCGGAGGAGGAGCCCCAGGGCCCCCCCACGGCCCACGTGCGCCCCTCGCACCCCCTCAAGAGCTTCGCCGTGCCCGCCGTGCCCCCTGCTGGGGGCCCCTTCGACCCCGCCCTGCCCAGCACCCCCCTGCTGACACAGCAAGGTGAGGGATTTCGGGAACAAGGGGAGGGTGGAGTTGGGCAGCAAAGGAAATATGGCAGAGGCTGGGGTGAGTTTTGTTGGTGTCATTTTCTGTGCATAAATAAGAAAAAATTCAAATCCAACACTCCACAGTTCAAGCGTTCCTTTTGTCCTGATAGAATCCTTGGTATTCATGGAATCATCCCAGACTGGTTTGGGTTGGAAGGGAGCTTTAAAGCTCATCCAGTGCCACCCCCTGCCATGGGCAGAGACACCTTCCACTATCCCAGGTGGCTCCAAGCCCCATCCAGCCTGGCCTTGGACACTGCCAGGGATCCAGGGCCAGCCACAGCTTCTCTGGGCACCCTGTGCCAGGGCCTCACCACGCTCACAGGGAGGAATTCCTTCCCAATATCCCATCTGTCCCTGGCAGTGGGAAGCCATTCCCCCTGTCCTTACCCTAGCAGACCCAGTGACCCGAGCTGACCGTGTCCCACCCCTCTGCAGCTCCCGGGCACCCCGTCCACGCGGTGAAGACGGCGTCCATTGGCACCTTGGGCAGGACTCGGCCGCCCATGCCCGTGGTGGTGCCCAGCGCCCCCGAGGTGCAGGAGACCACGCGGATGCTGGAGGACTCGGAGAGCGTAGGTACCCCTGCCCAGGCTGGCAGGGCTCACAGCCGGGGCTCTGCAGGCATTCTGCACCGGCACGGGCACCGGCACGGGGCTGGGGGCTGGGGCTGGGTGCTCCACTGCCCAGGAGCCCAGAGAGAACGGGGAGGGGAAACGCTTCCTGCAGGGAGGGTGCTGCCGAGTCCTGCAGCTGCAGCTTCCCAGCTCTGCAGAGCGTTCCCAGTGCCATTCCCCAGCTCTGCAGAGCATTCCCGGTGCCATTCCCCAGCTCTGCAGAGCATTCCCGGTGCCATTCCCCAGCTCTGCAGAGCGTTCCCAGTGCCATTCCCCAGCTCTGCAGAGCGTTCCCGGTGCCATTCCCCAGCTCTGCAGAGCATTCCCAGTGCCATTCCCCAGCTCTGCAGAGCATTCCCGGTGCCATTCCCCAGCTCTGCAGAGCATTCCCAGTGCCATTCCTAAACTCTGCCAAGCATTCCCAGTGTCACTGCACATGGAACATGTGGCATTAATGTCAGTGTGTTCCAAGCCATCATATGTTTGGAAATTCCCACAGGAGGGTTTCCTGACTTTTGGGAAAGGTGCAGCCAGCTGTTGGGCTGCTTTGGAAGCAGCCTTTAAGGAACGTTTTGGGTGTGAGGCACTGGAGTTTTCCTTTTGGGTTGCAGGCCAAGGAGCTGCTTTTGAGCCCATTGTGTCACCTGTTAATACACAAATATTCACTGCAGCATCACTGCCACAGGAAATGCTCACTGGGAATTGATTTTTCTTTTTTCCCTCATTGTCCTTTTGTCACGTGTTCTTTACTCTCCTGGTTTTATTTCTGTATGTGCTGGTCTGGAAACTTGATCTGGTGCCCTTCTCTCTCATTCCTGCTTTATTCATTTTGTTTGGTCAGTACCAAACCCATATTCCTCGGTGAATCTGTGATATTTAAATAGAGCCATTAATACTTTTTTTCATTAATTTATTAGTGCAAGGTAGAGTCAGCACAAAAAAACTGATTAAATTAAATTACTGGTTCAGCTTTGAGTCTTAAAATGTAAATTACGAGCTGAAATATGGGGTTTAGGGTTTGGGTAGTGATTTGAATTAATTCTGGGGTTTTAGGAGAACCTGTAGGAATGAGTTTGAGGAATGAGTTTACTTCCAGCTGCTGCTCTTTATCCCTGTCAGGAGCTGGCAGGGAATGTGTTGGGCACAGGACTGGGATGACTTTGCTGGTACAATGCAGAGGTTTGGTAAACTGCAAGTTCTTTGCTGTTGAAATGAAGGAGGAGGTTTGTGTGTGAGAACAGGTCAGTGTTGGAAACTGCTCAGAACTGGAAAGGACTTGGTCAGGAAAGGTTTGGAGATGAACCAGGCCATGGTGTCTGTCCACAGTGCTGACAGAAACCAGGCAGCTGAGCCTAAAAATGTGTGGGTTTAGCAGCCCCCCAATCCCAAAACAGCTTTGTTGAAGTGATTCCTTTTTTCGCCTTAAGCCGGGAAGGTTCTTCTCAACTTCCTGCTTTGGTTCAAAGGCAGGGATTGAGGCAGGGAAACAGGGCTTGGTCAGTGGAGCCACAACTGCCCAGAGAGCTGCACTGCAAAAAGAGGGATCTGACACGTTATTAATTGGTGTAATGGTCAATAAATCCACTTGTGCTCATCCTGAGTCAGGGCCAGGACCTGCACCAGGGAGCGCCCATTCCCAGGGGCAGCCCCAGCTCTGTGTGAGTGCCCATTCCCAGTCAGTGCCCATTCCCGGGGTTCCTGCTCAGCCCCAGCTCTGTGTGAGTGCCTGTTCCCAGTGAGTGCCCATTCCCAGTCAGTGCCCATTCCCAGTCAGTGCCCATTCCGGGGGTTCTCACTCAGCCCCAGCTCTGTGTGAGTGCCCATTCCCAGTGAGTGACCCTTTCCCAGGGAGTGACCTTTTCCCACTCAGTGCCCATTCCCAGTCAGTGCCCATTCCCAGGGTTCCTGCTCAGCCCCAGCTCTGTGTGAGTGCCCTTTCCCAGTGAGTGCCTATTCCCAGTGAGTGACCCTCTCC
>VZTH01009457.1:0-42171 GCA_013397815.1 Aleadryas rufinucha | reverse complement strand
TTTTTTTAACCCCTCTTTTTCCCCTCCTCTTTTTTTCTCCTCTTTCCCCCTATCTTTCCCCCTCATTTCCCCCCATCCCTCCCCTGAGTGGCCCCAATCCTCCCGGGACGGCGGTTCTGGGGCGCGCCGGCCCCCGCGGCTGCTGCCGTGGAAGATGAGGGTGGCGTTCGCCTTCCGCAGGGTCAGGGATCTCCGCGCCCTCTCCGAGGGTGAGGAGTCCCTCCGGACGAGTCGCGGCCCCGCCATCCCGCCCGGGGGTGGGGGCGCAGGGCAGCCCTGGGGCTCAGTGGAAGTGCCAACAGCGGGTTCAATCGTCCCCCTCCAGGTGCGCCCGTGCTGTCCCTGCGACCCGGCCCGGCACAGCGCCACCGCCCTCGTGCCCCTCGAGCCTCCGGGGACGGCAGCGATCCCGCTACCGCAGCGATAAAAGTCCGCGAAAATAGGTAGAAGTCTTTATTAGTGTTTGGTTTCTTCCCAGCGACCGTGTCAGGTAAAGCCAATGCCCTTCAGCCTCTCTGATTCTGTAGAGGTGTTTGCCCCGTGTAAAGGAGAAACGGGCTCAGGTGAGGCTTTGGAGAAGGGTTTTTGCAGCTCAGGAGCAGAAGCTGACACAGAACTTGTCTTTCACACTTTATTTCTAGCAAAAAAAGGTATTACCTGAGGCTATTACTTCAGAGTCTGCATGGAGGAGTTACTAACATGAAAAATATCAAAGTTGAGGATGATCTCACAGTTTTTAAAGCACTATGATATCCCCTTATTTTCTACACTTTTCCCACATGGTTGTTGTATATTTCTGTACATAGCGGTAATAGTTTGCTATTTCAAAATACCAAATGGTATTTTGGGTGCAACTGAAGGGTTTGCGTTGCTATTCAGCATCGTAAAACTTCAAAGATTTTGGCAAAACCAACAATAATTTACAAACCCTGCAGAGTCTGAGACCTCTCGTGGAGTTTTCAGTTGGTACATCCTTTGGTGTTCCTGCTTAAAAAAAAAAAAAAGAAAAAAAAAAAAAAAAAGAAAAAAAAAAAGGAGTCTCTGGTGGAGTTTCCCGAGGTTTTTTCCCGGCAGAGGGAGATATCTGACCGTGGAATTCGAACACATCCAGGGTTCTTGTCGCTTGTTTTATCAATATACATATAAAACTCAATGTTCAAATTAACTAGTTCAATAAGTAATTTAGCTCATTGATTTTCGGGCATATCCTAAGTGCCATTACAAGCTACGGATATTTTAAATGCCATTACCTAATAGAAGGAATGTTTTAAGCACCTTTTATTGATTTTATTACTGCTTTATTTTGCTGTCTTGGTTTAAAAATCATTTTAACCACTCTGTCATGGAGAAGAAATATATCGTTGGTGAAATACAGTCAATTTCCTAAAAACCTTTGACATCGTTAAATAAGGAATTACAGTTGTTAAATCATGTCAGGCAGTGACGGGGGACAGCGAGGAGATGGACTGGGGGCAGAGGGCCAGGGGGCTGTGCCGGCCCCTGCCGCTGTCCCCGGCTGTGACAGAGGCACGGCGGGGCTGCCACGGCCACCTCGGGGCTGCCGGGGCTCCTCCCGCTCCCAGAGCAGCTTTAAAACCTCCAGAGGCTGCCAGACGGGCGGGGAGCAGCACGGAGTGCGATGCACACACAATTAAGGGGCATTTTAATGACCTGCTGTGGCTTTTTATTGAAATTACTCTCGAATTTGGCGCGTTTGAAGTTGGATTCTCTGGACTGTGTTGCTGGGGGTTTGGGGTATCGGTGTTGTACACAAAGGGGTAAATGGAGCCGGCTCCCAGGGATCGTAGTTCCTTCCCTTCCTAGCTCTCTGGGTTTGAGATTATCAGAATTACCGAGCTAATCAGCTGGCAGATGCAGGCTGGGGATCCCGGCAGTGCGGTGCTTAATCAGAGAATTGAGAAGTAAGTAATGAGTGTTGGTGCTCAATAAAAAGCAGCTAATGAGGTGGTTGAGCTGTGGAGTGGCAAACATCCACACAGAGAGGGGATCCTGCTCCAGAGTGCCGAGCTGGGACTGTCCCTGAGCACTGGCACCTCACCTGGAGTGGGGATGGAAGGAGGAGGGGACCTGGGATCTGCTCTTTAAATGGAACAAGTGATTCCTGCAGTATTTGTGGGGCTTTTATTTTGTTGAAAAAAACCCGATGCAACCCCCACACAACCCCCAAAAGTTACACACAAAAGTTCTCAGAGGTATAAGAACGGTTCCTGGTTTGGAAAATAAGACTAAACCATCATAAAGTAGTTTAAAAATCAAAGTAATGATTATAAATGTTAAAGGAGGCTCTAGCTGTTGCCTCGGTGAGCTGCAGGGGGAGTGGGCAGCAGGGGAATGTCCATGGAAGGGGAGGGGGCTGTGCTGGATCCATGTCCAGCTCAGGGGGTCCCAGGGGGTGAACATGATGAACCTGGAACTTCCTTCCAAATCCACGTGTGCCCTGATTCTCCTTTTGCCCCGATTCTCTTCCTTTTGCTTGGTTTGGGGTTGTACACTTGCCCCAAGTGCCAGGTTACTTTTGCTGGTGGCACAGGGGCCATACCTTTGCAGATGTTCTTTCTGGTGAAAGAAAGAAAGAAAAGTAGAAAAGTAGAAAAAGATCAATGGAAAGATCCATGCAGCTGGGAAATATTGATACCTGATACTTTGGATCCTAATCCTAAAGGGCTCTTAGTAATGTGCTCCTTTAATACTGGTTGGGTTTGTTTTCAGGGAAAAACCTTCCTTTATTTTTCCTACACTTGCAGACCGTGCCCACTAGTGCGTATTTTCCTTGAGGTACCTTCTCAAATGTGTTTAATCTGTCAGGAGAAGCTGGACTTCCTCCAGACCTGTTGATAGTCTGTCACATAATACCTTTGTGCTCCCAGTTTGAACAGGAAATACATTTATTTCCCTATAAATACATTTAGCTTTGTCCAAATAACTGTAGTTTCCTGTTAAGATTTCCTCGGCCAGGGTGTGCCATAAACTGGTTTAGAAGGAATGATGCTGCCTGGAATTGAGCAAGGATAATGCAAGCCGTGGAAGCAGAACAGAAAGCCACCACCACATGAATTGGGATTTATTTTGGTTAAAGTGTAGTTCAGTGATGTGCTGACACTGTCTATCAGTACATGATGGCCTGAGCCAAGCTGCACTTTGCTTCTGAACACTTCCAAACAGCCATTTTCCCCCTCAAATATCTGTTCTAGAATGTCATCTCTAAAGCAAACAATTAAATCTGTAAATATAAATGAGTCTATTAGCTTTCTGATATGAACTTTAAATATTTGTGTTGTAGTAATTTATTTCTCTGTTTCCCTATAGGGTGCTTGACCAAAGCTGTGTGTGTATACATATATAAAATTATATATATATATATAAAAGTCGTTACTGACCACATCTGTGGATATTGTTGCAGTTGCTGCCAAGGGATTTAAACCCTTTTGTTCCCACCTGGGGGGTAGCAGGTGACTCAGATAATCCTGCCCTCTCTCAAAGAGTGCAATTTTGACCAATAACTGTGGGCATCGAATCCTCACTTCCTTTAGTTAAAAACCAGGAGTGTCATCAACATGTCGTATCACACCATGGAAGATATTTAATGTTTTATATTCTGTGCCTCTGATTTTGTTGCCCTGTCCAGACATCACAGGGTATAGAAGCATCAGAAATATGGGGTTTTGATAACTAAGTCCTGAGTGTAATTTTTTATTTTAATACAGATCATTTCCCTTATGTTATTATGGTCCCTTTGCTACAAAATGATTTAAAAAAAAATAGTGGAAACAAACAGTTAAAAAAAGCAAGCACAACAGGTTCTAGTCATACTCATTTTTCCACACCTTGAGGACTAGCAAATTCTTTAATATGAGATTTTATTTGTACAAAGCAAAACTTCAAACCCACTCCAAAGCTTTCTTATTAAGTGCTGTCAGTGCGGTGATTTACAGGGGCAATAAAGATCTGGAGGGGGCACATTCATCACGGGGTTCAGCGCACCAGGAGCCATTTTCTCCAGTGCTAAAGCCAAGTGATAAAATGAATTCTTTTGTTCTATAACCAAGACACATTCCCTGTTTTTTTTTAATGTGTGTTGGACTCCTTGGTTTGTAGCTTGGCCGTGTTCCTGTAACGCATTTATAAATAATGAAAAATTGCTCACATGCAGATGTGATGATGCATCTGGCAAAACCACTGTTGGAAACACAGGAACTTACTTTCTACTTTGTCTTATTTGCTAACTTTTCTCCATTGTTAATTCTTGTATGAAATTTTAACAGCATTTTTTTTTAACTACAGGGTTTGGGGAGTTTTGTTCGGTGTGGTGTTCTTTTTTTATTATTTTTTTTTGAGTGATTCTATACCTCTCTGCAAAGCTCAGAGAATTCTGGTTAGGAAGTAATAAAACTATTCAAAATGAAGAGCCATTTTCATGGGGTACAGTGTGATTTGGAAAGCTTCACTTGCTTCCTCTGTTTCTAAACTTGTGCTTTGGTGACTTGAGGGATGCTGCTCCTTAACAGCACTGGGGAGGAAAGTTGGGCTTCTTGTCCAGAGGGAAACGCTGCTGCTTGTGTGGGCACTGCCCAGCCCCGGCTGGGGACGGGAGCTGATGGGGAGAATCGGTGTCTTTGCCTGTCACCGACGGGCTCAGGATCTGACTGTACAGTGACTATAAAATAGGGAATTCTGGTTTTTCCATACGAAAATGCCGCCACCTGTGGGCTCCGCCTGGAAGTTCTGGGAAGCCCCGTCACTCCCAGCGTCCGGGGGGTTGCACTGGCACCTTTGGGACAGAAGTAGGACAGCCAAGTTGCAAAAAATACTTTGCAGTATAATTTTGAACATGTTTAAATGTAAATGTAGACCTGCGCGAAGCTGCTGCCAGTGCTGTGGTGTGGCTTGGGCTGGAGCCAGAGCCTGTGGAAGCGGGAGGCCGGGAAAGCTCCGGCGTTGGGCCGGGCTCGGGTTGAAGTTGCCACCACCCTGGGCAGGGACATTGTTCACTAGAGCAGGTTGCTCCAAGCCCTTTCCAGCCTGGCCTCAGGCACATCCAGGGATCTTGACAAAGCTATTTGTTGATCGTGGGTAAATGCTCCTCAGCTGTCCCGGGTGTGTGTGGGATGAGCAGTTTTCCACTTGCTGTGCTCTGCATCCAGGAGTTTGGAAGTCGGACTTGTGCCCCCCAGTCGGTGTGACTGAGGGGTTCTGGACAGTGGCCATCCATGGCTGCCTCGTAGGAGTTCCTTATCCAGAGGGAAGCACTGCTGCAACAGCCCCAAGTCCCACCACAGCTGCTGCATAGCTGGTGGAAAACTAGAGCTTCACTTGACCGAAAAAAGGGATTTTAGAGATCTCTTTCCTGTAATTTTATGTTAGCTCTTGAAATTTAGCAAGGAAAGCCGTGGTCTTGGAGGCTTTTTGTAGAGCCGTGTACGTTACTGCTGATACTTTTATTGCAAAACCTTTAGTCTCTGATATTTAAGGTCAGAAATTGTAAGTGTGTGTGTGCTATTTTTTTTTTAACCCAGGGGCCTCTTATACTGTAGTGTCATGAAAGATCCTAAAGCTTTGAGGGGGAAAAAAATGGAAATACTTCATTTTATGAAGCAGTTTTGGGGTCAGTTTTTCTGAAATGAATGCTTTTATGTTGGATAGTTTAAAGCCCATCTGTTAACTGAAACCAACCCTAAGTGAAGTTGCAGTTGTGTTTCCTATTAGTCTTGTATCTTTCCTATTAGTCATGTATGAAAGAATACAGAGCCATCCAGCAGAATTCCAAACAAAAATGGAAAAAGCAGATGGTGAAACTGTTGCCTTGTTGCCTTTCTTTTACAGGAGCGAGTAATTATTAATAGATCACAAAAATAGTGTAAGAGTAGTTCTGTAAAGTGTTACCAGAGTCCCTGCTCAAGGTGTCCTTCTGATCATTGCGTATTGCAGGTGAAAATTGGCGCATTTCACTCAGAGACACTGAAGAGGGTTTGAAAAATAGATCATGGATGTTATGTCTGGAAGCCCACAGTGAAAGATAAAATACACAATTTTAAATAGTTAAGCACTGCAAGTCTCTCAGGGCTCATTTATTATGTTGTCATGGTGAGCAAGGAATAAAAAAATAAAATAAAAAGGCTGTTCCTTGGGTAGTTGGTACTTAGAGGCACTTTTCTTTTACAAGAGCTCCATGCTGGCTTAAGGAAAGATCTTGGAGAAAAAGAACAAACTTTATTTTTCAAATAAATTCAGCTCGGAACTCACAGCCTCCCCTGACACAGGGCTGAATTATTGTTAGTGTACACTGCTGGGAGAGTAACACTTACTGCTGTTTAACAACAATGGCTTTCCATGGAATTTCAGAAAGGCAGTAGGAAAAAGAAAGGCAGAGTTGAGTCCTGAAGCAGAAGGAAACACATCAGCCTGGAGCCAGGCTCCTTTATCAGGGCTGCTGGAAGGGAGAAGGAACACGTTCTGTACATGCAGCTCCACATGATTTGGTTGTAAAATTCTTAATGGCTTGTGTGTGTGAAGCAGGAGGTCCTCTCTTCCCTGAATAAAATCTCCTTAGGTGTATTTCTGCCAGACTTGCTCTCTTTTCCACTCTTAGACTCCAGCCAAATACTGGGAATGTTGTGTCTGCAAAGCTCCATTTGTCATGAACAGGAGACAGTAACTTTTTAATGTTGTGATGGAAGGTCATGGGTTGAGCTTGGTAGATGATGGGTTTAAAATAGCTGTGAATTGTGTCCAGGCTGTCCCAGCAAGGTTCCCTGACTGTGAAATTCCACTGAGCAGGCTCTTGGAAGCTCCCACATTCCCATATTTTCAGGTTCTGGAGGGCACCTGAACTCCTGGGTACTAAACCTGTCCCACATGAGTTTTCATAGTGCTGGAACCAGTGGTGCAATGGTACAGGATATTCAGCATCTATAAGGAGGTGCCTCTGAGGTTTGTGTGTACAGTTTGGGGGGTGATTCCTTGGGGTATAATCACTGGTGAACTCTCAATTACTTTTTAACTGGTAAACTGGTTGGGCTGATTGTGTTCTGGGCGTTGAGTTTGGTGGTTTTTAATGGAAATCACTCTTTACTGGTTTTACATCAGGGAGACAATTGCCCAAGTGATGTTTTCATATGAAAGTGGCATAGGCTGTGTTTATTGATGTAAAATGAGTCAGTTTTTAGTAAAGATTGCTCCCTTGGCTCATGGAGACGTGGTGTTCTAGCTCATCCATTCTTGGATTCCAGTGATAGTCCCTTTACTTCCCTTTGCTCCTGTTGGATTCTAGAAAAGGCTAATTAGTTCTCCACTGAGCTTGACAGAAAAGGATTTTAAAAAATATAATACTAAAAGGTGTTCTATTGGGGCATGAAGGTAACACCACAAGGGGGTACTATAATTTTATCAAATTTGCCTTGGTAAGTTGTTTTATTAAGGTAAAGTGGTTACAGCCAGCAGAGTTAATTTTAATATGCTAATACACCACAGCAAGTTGGAAACTTAAATAAAATGATACAATTAATTTAAACGTAGAGAAGGTGGAGAAGCTCAGGAAGGTGAGCTGTGTGTTACACTGAGATTGCACACAGGCTTGGCAGATGGAAAGGGTTTCTCAGCAGGCTCGGGAGGTTCCGGGCTCAGCTGCACTGACCTTTGTGGGAGGGCGTTAATGCAGCTCTGCAAAAACTGCCTTCTCCAAAAGTTTGCTTTCATGTGAGAGAAAGAAGCCTTTCCTCTCTCAGCTGTGGGGGTTAATGGTTTTAACACCTGTGTGAAGGTGGCTGTTTATTAGGACTTTTTTTTTCAATGGAAAAATGCATTCTCTGGCATTCCCCTATTAGTGGAGTAATTGCTCTCAATTAAAAGACATTGCTGGGACTCGATGTTGGCACCCAGTGGGGTGGGTGTTAAATCCCCAGGGCTGCCCTGGGGGTTGGAGAGCTGCTGACAGTTATCCTTTTTGTGTCAGAAGCTTTGGATGAGCTCCAGAGAGCCAAGCTAGAAAACAGGGAAGAAATAACATGTCAGTAGAACACATGAGACAAATATTTTCTGCTAATTTCTACAGAAGAGAATGAATTTGTCATTCCTGTGATCCTGTTGAGTGAGTTTTACTTTGATTAGGAGGTTCCCAAGACCACGGTTTTCCCCCAGGACATGGAAAACCAAATTGCATGTCAACAAACCAGTGGAGAGGCTGGTTTGCCTCTCCAAATGGGAGATGGGATGGGATGGTAATTGGGAATGATGTAACCACGGGATTTTCCAAATGCTTTTCAAGATGTTTTCAGTGGCTGTTTGCAGTCTGTGATTGAAATCCTCACGTGGCATCAGTGTGTGTGGAGAACTTGGCCTCCAATGGCCACAGAATGCTGTTTGTTCTGGTCACGTTCCGTGGTCATTCCCTGGCTTTGCATGGAAGATGTGCCCAAGGAGTATCATCAGAACATCATTAACAAAGAGCTGCAGCCTCAGTGTTCTGCATCTTCCACATAAAGCTCAGGGGGCTGGATTTAAGAACTTCTGAGTGCCAGTGAAAGGCTTTGATTTCCCTGGGTGTGAGCTGTGTCCCGTTTAGGAAGGCTGCAGGTAAAATATGGAAAAATTGGGAGTTCTAGTGAGAATGTTGAGTCACAGAGAACTCACAGGTAACTTTTTTCCAAGGAAAAAACCAAATGAGTGCATTCTAGATTTGTATAACAAATTACTGGTATTGAATTATCAAATTATATGCACAATTAAATTTTTATTAAATAAGGAATAACGTATGCAATATTATGCTAATCTGGTGCAGTATAACAAGTTTGTAAGTTTAACACACCGTGCGCTGTGCCTCTGCCTCCCAGGGGACTCGTTTGAGACGTAAGGCATTCAGCAATTGAAAAGGAAATTATAAAATTAGTCACTTGAGTAATTTAAACATGCAAATAAGTGTCCCAACTGTGGTGATACCAGATTTAGCTGAATTTACTCGGGCTGCTTCGACTTTATCACCCTAATTATTCCAGCTTTGTGTCAGGCTTAAGAAAGCAGGAAGCCAGAATTCTCTGTTACACAAGTTTCTTGTGGTGCTATTACTGCACTGTGTGTGCCCTAGCGCACTCACTGGGAAAAACTTATTCCAAGGGTTTGTTCCCTGCTAATTAGCAGAACAAAGGCAATCAGGACTGTTCCATCACCAGAGACTTAGCACACTCGGATTTTATGAGCCCAGCTGAGTGAGGTACGATGCATGTGTGTTCTGATAGCAAACGTGCAGCCCAGCCGAGGGAATTCCGTGTGCTGGAGCCCCTCAGGAATTCAGTCAAAATTACCTGTTCAGGTAATGCTTTTTTTGTTTTTTCTCAGAGCCATCTCCTTGCGTGTCTCTGACATTAAAACACAGCTGGCTCCATGAAAATATTAACTATTTTAGAAATCTTATCTACAAGGAACTGGTTGCGAGAGGAATGCTGATGGAAATAAGCACATGATCCGGTTGCACATGCAGGGCTGTTTTCAGGCTCCTGTTAATATTAAAAGAATGTTAATGTAAAACATTAAGATAAGAAATCAGAGGACAGTCTCTACTTCCATGAAGCCCAGGAGCTCCTGCTGAGCTTTGCTCAACCAGCAAGTACAGAAGCTCTGTGATTAAATTGATTTAGCCCTTATTGGCAATAGGGTGACCATTGCTTGGATGTACGTGTCATTTTTTTTTAAAAGTATCTTGGTGATAAAATGATGAGAGTCTAACAGACATTTCTTCTTAGTTTTTGGCAGAACTCTTTAAAATTTTTTCCCTCAGGAAGTGTACACAACAACCCCATTTTTCACGTGAATAAATGGAAATAATCTTTGCAGCCATGGATGCTTCTTAATATTAGTTGAAAGTAAAGATGCACGTAGGGCTTCTAGTCTATAAAGAAGGTGAGAAAACAAATAAGAACAAGTGTTAATTCATGTACACAGAATTTGTGTCTGCACAGCAGGTGAAAATGCTACATTAATGCTGGAAATATCTGTCCTGCTGTGTAGTTTTCCTTCCTTTTTATTACTCTAGTGTTTGGTCTCGTATGAATGCACCGTACTTATTTGCATGTTATCACGACAGATTCCTCTTTGCTTTCAGTTACCCATATAAAGAGATAGATGCTCTGCATGACCTCAAGAAAGTATTCAGATGAAACACTATCTTAAAATATTGTGGGTTTCATTGTGCAGTGTATATATACATAAATTTTATTTTTAGTCGAGGTTATTAATTGCTCACAAAAATGCCAACTAAGAAGAATGTTGTTAAAGTGTAACATCAAACGCTTCTAATTATGGCAATGTCAGGAGCAGGGGTCAGTTGGAATGTCCATGAGATTAAATAGAAAATTATCCCGGCTGTGTGACTCAAAGCTTTCGGCACCCCTGTTTGAGGAGCCACCAGCTGTGGCCGTGGTCTCCCATGGAGGTCAGTAACCTGTCGTGGATCAATGCCTGTGTTCGTAGTGGGGCCCAGACCTTGCTCTGGACACGTGCAGGGAGGGACAGTCCGTGCCTCTGAGGAGTACCTTCTCAGCCACCAGTCCTGTCACGGCTGGAACCTTGAGCTGGATGTGTGGGTGAGCCTGTGCCCAGTAAAAACAGCCTTGCCTTGCTCTCAGGGGAGCGCAGTGACCGTGTTCCCGCTGGGGCCAGACAGGAGATCCGTGTGTCAGTGCCTGAGCCGGCTCTCGCTGCCACCGCGCGCTCCAGGCGTGCGATGCCGTTTGCTGGGCTTGTCCTCCCACTCGTTTGCAGCTGCGTTGTTCTACTCTGGTTTTAAAAAGAAGAGAGGCTACTCTTGCCATGCTTCCACTTGCCACATATGTGGGGCTGCTGCCTCGGGCTGCTGCTCTCCAACCTTCTGGCATGTTGCTGGTCTGGATCTGCAGTTGTCGTAAGATACATGTTGTGGAAATAATTCCTCTTTTTGTTTTTTCAATTAGAATAACAAGGAAAAAACCTTAAAAAATGTGAATTAATTTGATAATTCAGTCTTGCTGGCCACACAAATTCCAGTTAAAGCTTGTTACTTCGTGAAGAACCAAGTGTGATAGATGACATGCTCTGTGTTGGTCTGGACGTTTGTCTACCTCTGTTATTAATGTTGTGTCATACCCTGAAAGGATCAAATATACTGTATAAGGGGAATATTTCTTAAAAAAGGGAAATGGGTGTAGTGAGTGGAAGAAGGGTGAGAATACATACAAAAGTGACAAGCAGACTGTCAGTCATTTTAAGTTACTCTTCCAGACTGCTTTGTGTGGCACTCGCATTTTTCCAGTGGGTTTTTCTGATTGTGCTTTATGTATTTTGCTTGACACAGCAGGTACTTGGCGTTTGTACTTTTGTCTACGTGACTGACAAAATGGGCTTTTCTTTAAAATAGGTATTTTTGCATGGTTTTATGCAGCATGGTGGTGGATTAGTGTGCTTGTGCCTCAGACTGGCAGGTCAGTGAAGCCTGGGAACAGTCAGCACAGGAGTGGGGAGCAGGAAGCCTCTGAAGGGTTCTCTGAGATCTTGGCTGCTCCTTGGGTTCCTTTTCCTTGATATCCTACAAAATAATCTGCTGCCAGAGAATTTCCTGCCTGTGTACAACTTCCCTGGTGCCTTAGGTGTTGGTAAGTTAAAACAGTGCTGGGCTGCTCCAAGATAAGGTGGCTGATGAGAGGGGTGCTGGAGCAATCTTCAGTGCTCTCCCCTTGTTCCATGGCCAAAACCACTGGAGCTGTCACACTCCACAGGTACACATGATCCTGCTGGAGTGGCCAGCATGGGCATTACCTCCTGGGGACTGCACCTCCCAGCTCTGAGGAGCAAGTCATCTGAACAAGGTAATTAAAAGTTTTTAATGCCAGGTGGTCGGAGAAATATCTTGCAGGAGGCAGCGCATGATGCAGCAGCTCAGGGACACCTCTGGAGCTGGCCAGGCAGGACGTGTGAGCTGCTGTGTGGGGGAGCCTGCACAGGCTGAGCTGAGCTCTTTTTGTGGTTGCTGCCCTGCCAGAGGCACAGCTGGGCCAGAACCCTGGGAAATGCACTGATGGCACCATGGCAGGGCAGTGGGGTAATCTCCAGGTCTGCATCTTCATAGTGCTTATTGTGTTTTCAGCATTTTAGAAAAGTTCATACTTCAGGTCTTCAGTACACAATGAAACATTTAATCATTTCAAGTTCATATTAGGTCCAAAATTGAAAGTGGTCTGGATCCTCCGGAGAAATTTCAGTGTCTCCAGAAAATATCAATACCGGCTCTTTGAGTGGCTCTTGGCTGCTCAGGTGACCCTGGGGCATCCCTGCTGCTCTGAGTCAGTGAGGAGACTTTGGGTTCCTCTCCAAGTTCTTTTTGGAGCTTTCACTGGGCCATAAAAATGTCACTCAAAAAAACTTGTCGGTTAATGAAGCTGTTGCTCTGCAAAGAGCAAGTTAAATGAGGTAGCTGTCAAAATATGTGCTTGGTCCTCTTCTGACCTAAAAAGTCTGGGTTTGGTCCTTAATGTCACGAGGCCAAACTTTCTCACTTCATTGACTTTAGGAAGGCAACTGTGACTGAGATAATGTGATGGATGTGTTGGGGACTGCGTAATTAGTGTCTGAAATCAGTGCTTAATAGCTTGTCTTCATAAATTTATTTTCCCTTCCAGAAAAAAGTGTTGATATTTTAAGCATTTTAACTGTTCCTGCTTATTTTTTTGCTTCCTTTTATGACATAAAAATTCAGTTTGGTTCATTTTGAGCCTGACTGGAAGGCGAAGTTTGTTTATTTTGGCAGCTTAGTTGTAGATCGGCCAAGAGGAAAATGAAAAACTGTAGCCTGTGGGCATTCTGCGTGTGCTTATCTCCGTCCTGCTGGAGCAAGGATAACTGTCTCCTTCCTAGGAAAGGAAAACAGGTCCAGGAGAAGCCTCACATATTTATATTTTCTCTTTTTTAAAAAATTTTTACTGTAGCAATTCTGCACAAGGTCTGCTGGCAGTGTTGGGGGTGGCACAGACACACCCACAGCTCAGGGTATGCTGAAGTACTTTTGCCCAACAGAAGTTTAATCAATTTATTAAATATTTGTTTTTTCTACTCCTAATGTTTGGAAAATAACTTGAGACTGTATATCTCTGAGTATTAATCTAAGAGTGAATCAGAAAACAATAATTTCTGTAGGCTCCTTTTTTGGTGCTGTAATTCAGCCAAGGGCACACATTCCAGCAGCCCGGGCACTGGGCTGGTCCCCTCAGGACTGTGCTCTCACCACAGCCAAGGACAGGCGTTGTCAGGTTGTCCTGCTGTGATCCCAAACACCTCCCAAACTCCACGGGTGCCATCAGGACCGGCTGGGACACGAGGGGTGCAGAGGGAGCCTCGCTGCCAGCCCTGGTGCTGAGACCCCTCAGCCGCAGCAGCCTCGGCACCCGCCTTTGCTGCGTGGCACGGTGTCAGCAGAGCTCTGCTTGGGAGGGCAGGTAAGTCAGGACAGCCAATTCCTGCTTTAACAGGACCTGCAACACTGGGTGTGAGGTACCGAACGGCTTTAATTTACAAATCCCGGGATGCTCACTCACTCCCTTTGCTTTTGCATTATCAGCTCTTTCACATGAAACATTTTAAAGATTCGTAGCTAGGAACTTTCCACCAAGTTTTATCACTTTGTGTTGTGTGCTGTTTCCCACTTGGATGTATGGAAATTTTTTCTTATGAGGGATGATAAACATGTAAAATCCTAATTTTTAGCAGTTGGTACAAGTTCAAATACCATTGCTTTAAAATAAAAGGATTCTAGTGAGACACAGAGAAGAAACTCAATGGAAAAAGTGAGGGACCTGTGTGCTTTTTGGTAGATTTTTTAAAGCCTCTTGCTCAAAGGCATCTACCCCGTCCTCAGAGGACTTGGGTATTGGTTTGATGTCAATTCTTTCACAAATAAACTCTTCTTTCTGTTATTCTAATCATACATGTATGCTGCTAATAAAATTCTTCCTCAGGGTATCTGGGAGGAAAACCTTATTCCTTTGTTTTGGGCCAGCCGGCGACTGCGGCACTGGTGGATTAGCAGATGAGAAGTTTATTCCAGAGAAACAGCTTTTTCTGGAAAATTGCTTTGACAGAAGCCCCTCATTCTGCGACCAGAATTCACAGACTTTCCAAGTAATTAGGGGGAGTTCAGTAACAAAGAAATACAGGCAGCAAATCCAACAGGACATTGGCTGTTGCTCCGCAGCCTTCCCGTCTGGGTGTCCCTCCTGCTGCTGGGGGGAGCAGGGCAATGAAGGGGAAGAGCAGTTACTGATGGTGCTGAGAAGCCTTTACTGCTGGGACACCACACTCCCCCATCTCCTTTTAGGCAGAGCTCTGTTTTTGGGAGCAGGAACACGAGCAGCCTCGCCGTGGAGATGTGGTGTGGCAGCAGGCACCTGGCAGGAGCTGTGCGGTCTAACGCATGTCGGCTCCAAGGATCAGGGCATGGGGCCGTCCCACAAACGGGGCACTGTGGTGTGGGGTGCCACTGGCACTGGGTGTGCCGGCCTGGCCGCCAGTGGCATCTCCCATGGGCAGTCCCTGTGGCCGGCACCGGCTGTGTCCTGGCGTGTGGCGGAGGGGGCCGCACTGGGCGCCCAGTTCCCCAGCTCCCCTTAAGGGAACAAAGCATCCCTATTTTCTTGATGTGCCTTTAAAGCATTAAAAAGTCTTTGGGGGTGGGAAGGGGAAGGATAAAACCCCTCTGGAGCAGTAGTGCTCCTCATGGCCTTCACTCCGTGGGTGATGCCCACGACTGAGCATCGCCTCCCTTCTTTTGTCCTAATAACAAACCCACACTGTGGGCTTAAGGGTTGCCACTGGAACTGTGGGCCCAGTCAGCACCTTCCTGCTGACTCAGGGTTACTGAGGGTGTGCTGGGGTTCTAGGCCAGCTGAGGGAAAACCAGCTTTCCTGGGTCTTTTTTGGACTAATTGTATTTCCTTACACTGCCCAAGCAGGTTTGTCTCCTTCATGCCTCTAATCCTATGGCAACAGAAATCACAGATGATGATTTAGTAAATGCAGAATCTGTGGTGTTTGATCCACGTGTGCAGTGGTGGCAGCCAGATGGGTGAGAGTTTCCATGTGTGTGCTTTCTTGCAAAAGTTTGGGGAAAATCAATTTGCACAATCAGGATGAATCCCAGCGCAGAATTCCTGTGTAAAGGTGAGGTGGCCTGGTGCCACCAGAGCATCTTCATCCCAGGGCCAGAGCCTGCTGCATGCCAGGCGTGTGGGGCAGGTGTGCTGAAGGGTGGCACACCACAGGTGCCCCCCCAGCCTAGCCCGGGCAGGAATGTGCCCAGCAGCTTTCCCCCAAAGGAAACATGAGGAAAACATCTTGTTTTAGAGAGATATTTAATATGTTTTTCATATTTGGAAGGCAGTTAATGTCTGGGAATGTCCTTTTGCTCCCTGGCCAGCATGATTAATATTACTTTTGATCTTTTTTTTTAAAAAAAAAACCAGAGTAAAAGTGATTTATCTGCAAGGAAAGCAACAGCAATTATTTACTCTGTATTCATGGTTAAAGTTGCTTTCTTTTAAACATTATTTTTGGGAGGGTGAAAGTTCTTAAAAATAAACATGGTTCAAATTATTTTTAGATTAAAATACTTTATGGAAGGAGAGCTGAGTTTTAGTGTTTGAGCATTAAACCAGGTACTTAAATCTTTGGGGAAAACACAGATGTAGAAAGGCCGAGCAGTGCTTTCAACTGTCTGGAGCTAATTACTCAGGGCGGCTAACAAGGATTCTAATGAGGATGCTCCTGGGTCAGGTGGTTGTGCCCAGGTGGGCTGTTTGCTGCCTTCCTGCCAGCCCTGTGCTGGGGCTCGG
Organism: Aleadryas rufinucha; assembly: GCA_013397815.1. Lineage (NCBI taxonomy): Eukaryota > Metazoa > Chordata > Aves > Passeriformes > Aleadryas > Aleadryas rufinucha. Next base: position 26,308 of record VZTH01009457.1, on the reverse strand, counting down.
CTGTCCTTGGGCTATGCCATGCGTGGGGCCATCTGGGCTGGTGGGCACAGGGACTGGGCACAGGGATTGGGTACAGGGACTGGGCACAGGGTGTCCCTGGAGCAGGGCAGGAGGCACCCAGGCATTGGACGTGCTGCTCATGTGAAGTGTTGGTGAAAGCTGCCCTCAGCAGAGCACCATCGGGGCTTGGCACAGGGCTGTAGGTAATGTGCAGATAATTCAGGATGTGTTTGGAAAAGTACATCAGAATTATTGCTGTAGCTTTTTTGCCTGTGAAGCTGAAAACTTCATCTGCCTGGTCCTCAGTGCCACAGTCTGACTGGGAACCATGGAACAGCTCAAGGTCACAGGATAGAATTTGTGGTATTTTAATACATATTAATTTTATCATGGTCCCTTCCAGAACCAGCAGCAGATGTGATGTCCTGAGGCCAAGGATGGTCCCTCTCTGCCCTGGGGAATGATGGGCTGCAAACAGAGGTCCACTCTTAATACCAAAAGCAGGTGTCTGTTGGGGCTGACACCTCTCTCCATGCATCCCTCTGGGATGCTGCTGTGCTGGAGTGGGAAGAGAGAAGCCTTTCTTGGTTCTTTATTTTTCTAAGTGTTTAAAGGCTATCTGAGCTCATGTGTTACCTCTGGGAGATGCGATAAGTGGTGATCCATCCATGACCCCTACGAGGGGTTTGGGGTGTGCAGGTGGAAACTGCAGGTGTGGGACTTGGGAGGCACAGCTGTTGTACTGGTTCCCTTCTAGACAGAGAGGACAGCAGCTTTACAGCCAGTGAGGTTCTGGCCCAAGACTGTCACAGGTTTTGTACTAATTTTATGCCCAGAGGTGTCTCTTGGACAGTCAGAGGCAGTGAGAGTCCAGCTGGACAATGAGCAGGGTCCTGTGGAAGGGCATCTCTGGATCTTTGCTGGTTCTTCTGATTGCTTTCTGCCTCTGGCTACACCATGTCTAATTAGTGGTAACATATGAAAAACCAAGACTGAGCTATTGAGTCCATAATGCATGAGTAAGCTTAAAGGATAACCCCAAGTTACTTCTCTACTTACAGAAAACAGCCCTGAGTTCTTCATTCTGTATTAAGGCTGTTCTGGTGTGACAGGAGGTCATGTACCATAGACATGATTGTCAAAGGAAACACCGTTTATCCTTCTCATTTGATTAAATTCTGGGATGAATAACAGAGATTTCCTTTTACTTACACCTTTCATTATGGTCATACAGGTGTCATGTGGGTGGAAATATTGCACTGGCCCGATTATTGTGTAGAATCATCTGTGTTATTTTCAGCCTTAAAAGCCCAAAGCGAAGTGTGTCCACCCCAGTTAGGGCAGAGACTCCTGAGAATGGTTCTGCAGGACTTGTGTGTATTAAATCCTGTGCAGCAAATCACAATGGACTCATTCCCAGTTGGGGCTCTCCGGGCTTTTTCACCTCTGTAGTTACTTGATAATATAGAAAGTGGTTTGTGCTTCATATCCCTGTTCATAACCTCACAGCACTTGGCTGCAAAATCCCATGGGGTGATGTTGTTCTGGATGCAGGAGCTCAGGCTTGACTGAAGGAGTTTTATCGTTTCCTGTGCCGTGGCTGATGCAATTAGAGGGGTTTGGTCTAATTAGCACTATGTGACAAAGGGATGTGGCCAGAGCAAGCCTATTTACTGAGCCATGACTCACTTCTGCACATGGAGTAGCCCATGACTCACTCGTGTGTCACTCTGTGATACCATCCTTCATCTACAAGGCTGCTCTGTTGAACATCTGATGATTTTGATTTGTCTCCTTGGAACTGCCTTGACACAAGGTTATCCAGGATGAGGCTATTGATCAGCAGCTCCTTCGGATACTGAAAAGTTTCCTTGTGGGTGATGCACAGTGCTCCCCAAACCCGACCTCTAGACTGCAGCAGAGATGTGTCATGGTTGAATCATCTTCACTTTGAGCCGTCCCCATCGCACACCTGGTCCCACTGAGTGCTTGGCCCTTGTTCTCAATGTGAGATTCAGAGTGTGCTTTGATTAATGCAAGTGACTCCTGCAGGGTAACATTTTCTGTGTCAGGATGCTGAGGGTCCAAACTTCCATCTCACCTACTTTGATACAGTTTTTGTTCTTTTCATTGTTAGTGTACAAAACATAACTCCACTCCTAACGAGTTTATGCACCTAAAACTACCCTATTCCTAAGGGGAATTTAGATTGCCATTAGATATTGGAACATTTCTCTGAAAAATAGGCCATAAATTTCTGTTCTTCCTCAAGTGTCTCAGTGTTTGACAACTGGTTCCTCTGATGGGTTTTGTGTGTTTTGTTCTGTTTTTTTTTAATTATACATATTCCCACTTTCGGGCAGGGAATCCACTGGTCCCTCCCAAGCTTCTTCAGCACCACAGATGTGAATTGTCTGCTTCAACTCCACAGTGAGCTGAGAAATATCTTCTCAAGAGTGCTCAGAGTTGTGAACACTGTAAATGAGAGCAGCAACAGCAGAGATATAGGAAACAGATGCTGTGGCTTCCGGTTGGAAATTCAGTGACTGTTCTGGCAAAATACTTTAGACTTATTAGATGTAAAAAGGTGTTACAAACTCACACAAACCTGTCAGACTTGAACGCTTCAGCCTTAGCTGGTGGTGGTTACCATGCTGGCCCACGAGCTGTAGAAACTTGAAGTACATTGTGAGAATCTGTTGTCTTGAATTTGGTCAAAACATGCTCTTAGTGAGTGGCAAAATCACTTGAAGGAAATGTCAGTGATACCACAGAATCCCAGAATGGTTTGGGTTGGGAAGGGACCTTAAAGCCCATCTCATCCCACCCCCTGCCATGGGCAGGGACACCTTCCACTATCCCAGATTGCTTCAAGCCCTGTCCAGCCTGGCCTTGGGCAATTCCAGGGATCCAGGGGCAGCCCCAGCTTCTCTGGGCACCCTGTGCCAGGGCCTCACCCCCCACACAGTAAAGATGTTTTTCCTAATATCCCATCTAACCCTGCCCTCTGGCACAGTGAAGCCATTCTCCCCTGCCCTGTCATTCCTTGTAAATAGTCTCCATCTTTCTTGTAGGCTCCTTCAGGTATTGGAAGGGTAGAAAGAGAAAAAACCTTTCCTTACCAGGAGATAGAATTGTACCACCTGGGTTTGCTAAGTCCCAGGTAGTTTTTGGGGTGTGGAGTTGTGGTCAGTACTGGGTGAATGTAGGTGATGTGGTTCAGTGATTTTATGGATGGTTCTTGCCGGTCCGCGTGGGTGTGAAAACAGACCCTGTTGCACACACTACCTTTGTGGAGTGTATAAACAGGGGTTTCATCTGCTTCCCATTTACTGGTACATTTTGTTGTCTTTGCCATGGGCATTTAAAACTGAGATGTTCTGAAGAGCCCTGCATGAAATTTTAAAGAGACTGGACCTTTCATCTGCACACCAGCAGGACACCAGATAGATGAACAAGAAAGAAAGAGAAATTGTTTTTGAAGCAATAGCAAAAAAAATAACAGTAGAAGCAATTATTTTATCAAAGGTTTATTTTCTTTCTTGTTTTTTAAAGACCTTTCGTCGGTTGAAGTTGGCTACCTTCTTATGTATGTTTGATTTGTGGTTTTCACAAGGTCCAAATGAAAAATGTCAGCTGGAAGATGTGTATTGTTAATGAGCAATCACAATGGCCCCGGTGATTTCAGTGAATTTTGGTGCTCACAGGATTGCAAAACTCTTGTCTTCTATCCCCCAAACAGGAACACATTTCTCTTTCACATTTCACTCTGTTCCTTGACTATGGACAGACCTTTTCAAAGAGGAAGGATGGAGTTAGTCTTTGTTTGTCTTTGTTTGTCATGTTCTTGCTTGTAGTGACATAAATGGTGTTCCTTGCAGCAAGGAGCTGGACTGTGATCCCTCAGCCGCCTCTGCCAGGCCATTAGGCAGTAATCTCCACTTGGGTTGCTTTGGCTTGTGCTGGTGGCCCGACTGTGAGAAGTTCAGTATTGCATTACTGGTTCCAAGTCCTTTCAAATCGCTGCTGCTTTTGATCAGTTTTCCTTTTGCTGACTGAACTCCTGCCTGCTGCTCCTCGCCCTGCTGGGAGGTGTTCCTTTGGGGTGATGGAAGCTCCAGCTGAATCCCATTGCCTGGCTGGGGTGGCACTGACTTGCTCCAGATGTGCAGGTGGGATGGTTTCGGTTTTAATATTGATGGTGCTCCGGTGGGAAGGAAAATAAAGCTCCTCTCCTCGTGTGTTTATTGCATGACACACTGGGAGCAGACTGCAAATAGCACCAGCTGCCCCGAGAATTGAGTTGGAGTAGAGGAAGAGTTTAAGGAGAGAGCAAAGCCACTGGCTGTGACAGCCCTGAGTCGTGGGGAGGAAAGTAATCCATGGGGTTGGGACTGACAGCTGGGCTCGGCTTTACTCCCATGCTGGTTAGAACATGTTCTGGAGGAGCTCCTGTGTCCAGAACATGCAGAACTGAGGACACCGTGCTGGTGGCTTCTTCCAGGCTGAGGAAAACTCAGAGAAATCTAAAATATGAATAAACATATCTTGTGTTCCTCACTTTCAAATCTATAGACCTTGTTTTAATTAAATAGGGCAAGCGGGCAGGGAAGGGGTTTGTACTGCCAGTAAATATTGGAACTGGGGTCTTGTTTGAATTAGGGTGATGTCTGCTGGGCGAGAGACACCTACAGCCATATATAAGACCAAAGCTTCCAGCAGTCCATACTGACTTCCCTGAAAAGCATATTTATATCTTCCAGACCAGTAATTAATCACTCAGTAGGACTTTTTGGGACGTGAATTCACAGAAGATCTTTTTGTACTGCCAGGAACCACAAAGCATGGGCACAATTAAAACTCTGATTTAATTTATTACGTAGAGGCATGGAATGGGAATGTTCTAAGCGATGTTGACAGACCAACATTTCAGAACCACCTATTTTTTTTTAAAATAGAAAACAAATGCTGCTCCTTACAAAAATTAAATTACATTAATAGCAGTTTTCTAATACACTGCTAAGAAAGAAAATCAAGTTTTGGCATTAATTAAGATGTGAAGAAGTGGTATAATTTTTAAAGAGAATGCATTTCAAAGTTGTCTGTTTATATAAAACAAACGATACTGCCTTTTGTTGAAATGCACTTTAAAAGTACATGGCTCTTTTGAAAAATTAAAAATAATTGCTGCAAGGTTTTTCTATGCTGATAATTTCCCCTTAGTTAATCTTGGGAGTCCCTGCAGCTCCTCTGGTGCCTTCATGTGCTGTTGTCCATTTCTTGGCCTGACACTTGCAAAAAGGCACTGAAACAGATGCACTGAAAATCCACAAAGGTGATTAAATAAGTGAAAAATTTATCTTACGGTGACAGATAAAAAAAAGAATCAGGCCTCTTCTGTTATCAGGAAAGCACTAAAGAGGTGGTTGAACTTGGTCAATAAGTGCCTACATGGGCAAAAAGAATTAACAAACAGAGGGCTCTTAAGAGTAGAAGAAAAAAATACAATGAGATTTAGTGAATTGAATTAAAGGTAGACAAAAATTTGACTAGAAATAATGTACGTGTTAATCAGGGAAGGTGATTAATCACTGGAACAACTTAATGGCCATTATGGTGGATATTTTAACATTGAGAGCGGATGATTTTCTAAACCTGCAGTTCAAGTACAACTGTAGAGATTTAAACTGGAAATAATACAGAAAATTCCGGTGGCCTGTGTTATGCAAAGTGTCAGATCAAATCATCACATTATCTTGAGTCCTGTGAATTAACAAGGCACTTTTGTTTCTGAATAAACACGACCTCTAATAATTTCCTTTTTCTTGAACAACTCAGTCCTACCAGCCTAAGTTTTTCATGATGTTTTAGTCCATCATCATTAATTGTCTGAACAGGGATTTCTTCAGTGGTGAAACGAAATAGAGAAAATAAATGTGAGGAGCTGTCAGGAAAATAGAATAAAAAAAATTATTGATGTTTCTGCCTTTTTGTATATTCCTATCTGTTCTTCTCTTAAATGTCCCGTGCTTCATGTGGCAGTGGCATCCCGTGTGACACGTGGTGTGAGGCAGGGCTGCAGTGACACTCCCAGCTCCAATTTCACTGCCTACTGTGCATGTCACAACATTGGCTTGTGTGTTTTATTGTCTGGTGTTTACCATATCTGCGTGTGAACGTTGTGTTAGGGTAGTGATGGGATAAACCACAAGGAGCTGGGAGAAGTGACAGTGGAGAGAGAGGGTTTCATGTTAATAAACTGCACGTAAACTTGTGCTGGTAAAAATCCTCCTCTGGCTGAGCTGTGCTGCAGTGCCAGGTGAACCCAGCGAGTTACAAAGATGTGACCCCAGAGCGGGGCTGGGCTCTCACCCTCAGTCAGAGGGGGCCTTTTGGAGTGACACCGAAGGTTATCTTGGGATCGCTTTCCAAGCTGATGTTACATTTCAAGTGCAGAGGAATCCATGGATGGATGGAAAGGTAGTCACGGAAATTACATGTGGGGCACCATCTGCGTGAGCAGAGGTTTTTGTACCTCTGGTGCTGAGGTAAGACCAGGCTCATTGAAGCCAACAGGAGAAGCTCGGGGTGCTTTCAGCTGCCCCAGGGTGATCTGAGTGCCCAAAGATTCCCAGCTGCAGTGGGAATGCTGGAGCTCAGGGAACAGAGAGTAACGCAGGCAGATCGTAGCACTGCCCTTTGGGTGCCAACGTGAACAAATCTGACACAGAGCAATGAATGGATGAAGTAATAGCACTTTACTGTACAGATCAATCAAATGTGATAAGAAAAGGGTAAATTTTTTAAAACCATAAAAATAATTGAGTTTGCAGAGCAAATTTGTCTGCAGTTTAAGGCTATTTTAAAATAACATGTACAGAGATCTTTCCACTGGAGTTTGAAGGACTCTTTCATTTCTGAACTGACCAGATACAGTTTAAAATATGTAGGAGAAACCACAAACAGATTTTCAAGCCTGTTCCAGGACAAGTGAAATTTGGGTATGATTTACAGGATTCCTGGGGGAATACTTCACAGTGCACGTCTCTGTTTCTTCTGGGACTTTAGAGGCATTTGTTATCCGCGTTTCCGTGTTTTAAGGAGCAGGTATTATCCCATGTACTGGTACCAAATGGTTTGGTCCTGGACTGGGAAGAGTTTTATTGCGCTGTTGATGTCAGGGTCGGGAGGCCAGGGGACATCTGTTTGTTTGGCTCTCGGAAGAACTCCATCCCTTGATAGATTTTAGATTTATTCACACACTGGAGATTGCAGATGACAGTTTCTCTGACTTTCTTTTGAGATTCATGGTTTGCAAAGGTTTTTTTCTTAATGAGCTGTTAATTCATAACAGTATTCACCAGTGATGTAAAATAGCCGTCTGGTGCTTTCCAAGCTGGTTTGCATTGTGCTGGAGTTTGCAATTTTAAAAAGAAAAGGATTTATTTCCTCCTGAGATTTCTTTTTCAGATCACAAAATTTCATAAGGAAAATTTTTTTAACTTGTTTGTGCTTAATATTTGCCCAAATATGTGCAACAACCAACCTTGGTGTGCATCGTTGTGTTTTTGTAAATTAATTCTCTTACATCTAAACCCCAACTTCCGATCCTTCAGAGCCCCAGCAGTGTCACCATGTCATCCAGGTCTAGCACAGCTTCTTCTGCTCCCTTATGGACTTGCTCTAAAAACTCCTGGACACTCTAATGCATAAGCTCCTGGATGCACAAAGCTTGTGTTTAAAACACCTTTTGGCATGAAATCCATCCTCTCCATCCCTGGAAATGTCCAAGGCCAGTTTGGACAGGACTTGGAGTAACCTGGTCTAGTGGAAGATGTCCCCTCTCAATCGCTCTCGTAGTCAGGTACAATGAAGAGCTATCCTGCCTAATAGTTCAGTTTTTCCTGCACAAACATTTTATTCCGTTTTGCTTCTGAGCAATACTAAACCTCTAAATAACTTCATAATTAGTTTCTGCAGTGGTGTGGAAATAGAACTGAAATGAGAAGTTAACACTCAAAGAAAGCACCATTTTGGTGACTGGGTGAGGAGTGAACGCTCAGGCACTGGAGGCTTGAGGATCATATTGTCACTGCTCACACGGTGACTGAGAAGGGAGCAGGGATGCCATAGCAGGGGATGTCGGGATGCCGCAATCCCCACGCGTGCAGCAGGTGCCCGAGCCAGCCGCTGTCCCCAGCTCGGCTTTTCCAGCGGCTGGGACAGGAGGCAGAGGGGAGCGGCGGCCGTACCTGCGGGGTCCCGCTGCCATCGGCTCGGAGGGCACCGCGTCCCCCGGGCACGCGCGGCGGGGGGAGCGCGGGATCAGACATCAAAGATGAATATAAATAGGAAAGAAGCCAGAGATAAAAAGGACCATAAGGCTGGAACAGTCCGTGGAGATATTCCATGTTTATAGCGGGGTCTGGGGGAATAATGGGTGTTTATAAATGAGTTCAAGGGGATAATGTGTATTGAAATATGAGTCCGGAGGGAGAGTACGTATTCAAAAACTATCTACTGTATATAGCATAATAATCCCAGTATTTCATAAGCTCGTAGGAAAGTATTAAATAAAAATAAATTACAAATGTCTGTGGCTTGATTGCAAATCATTTCAGAGCAAAGGGAAAGAAAGTCCTTTGCAAAATGTGGAAACCATCTTGTGTTAAACAGCACCAGAAAAAAACCCTAATTGTAAAAAGTAAATGTCAGTTACAGTTATTACAGTGGCCATGTTGTTTCCAATAACAATTTGGCATTTTATTTAGTCTGTAACAATCTACAATTTAAATTTAAAATAAAGATTTTTCTTTTATTTCCCTCTGAAGTTGTGTGCCAAGCACAGCAGAGCAGAATGTAACATCTGTTGATGATTAAAACAAGCTTTCCTATGGGCCCTGAATACAAAGTAAACATGGATTTTATCCATAGTCAACAGCATTTACAAATGTAAAGGGAGGAAGCTACTGAGTTTTTGAAGAATGAGCTGTGAGAGAGGAAATATAAGACCGGGGACGGCAGATGGCGATAATTAGTTCCATATCGTGAAAGGCTTCTATTAAAAAATAAAGAGGACAGAGTCCTGGATTATGCTGCTGGTTTATTAAAGGCCCTTTCTTTGCCATCGGCCCCTGTGCGGCCACTCCGGGCTGGGATGGGTGGGCACAGCTGGCCCGTGGGCACTGGCAGCTGGCTCTGGCTGCGGCCACTCAAAATACGGAATTTCCAAGCTCTTCCCCATGTAGTGCTATAAACACTCTGCTGGCAGGAGGCAGAACTCAGGAGGAATTTATTATGTGGACCTATAGGCTAGTAATATTGCACTTTATTCTGGTTTAATTTAGATTTAGGGGCAGAGTATCCAAAGTTGAAGGCTACTGAGCTCGGTGATGCCCCTTGTCTGCTGCTTCTGCCCTGTTCAGTCATGCAGAGCGCAGTCCCACCTCGGGGCTCACCTCTCCTCACTGACAGCTGCTGTGTTTTATCTCTTACCAAGGGATTGTGCCTCTACCCCGTATGTTTCTTGTATGGTCTATGTGTTCTTACATCACTGGGTTTCACCATATTGCCCCATCTCTGGAAGCGTCCAAGGCCAGGTTGGACGGGGCTTGGAGCACCCTGGGACAGTGGAAGGTGTCCCTGCCTGTGGCAGGGGGTGGAACAGGATGGGTTTTAAGGTCCCTCCCAACCCAAACCATTCTGGGATTCTGTAAATTATTACTGCTGGAACCATTTCATTTCACAGGGCTCTGCTCAGCCTGTTTGCCTGGTTTTGTCTTGCTTTATTTTTTTTTTCCCTAGTTATACACAGAGTACATTAAGTGAAGTGTCAAAGTGAAATTCCAATTTGCTGAGATTTACCTGCTTCCCAGGGAGAGGACAGCCCTCCTCCAGCTCCTGGGGCCTGAGCCAGCCCCAAGTTTGCACAAGAGTTTTTTGACTCTTCTTTCCAATCTGGACTGGTTTCAGTTTGCTACAAAAGTCTCCTTTTTCCTTTTTTTTTTTTTTTCCCCTGAAAGTATTTTGTAGCATTCCAGTTCATATGTTATTTTGGAATTCATTTCAGTTTTTAATTGCAATTTCTTCTTTCCTCACTTCCATCCTCCTTCAATTTTCTTTCCAACTGGAAGCTGTTGTAGCCGAGCTCTCAGCACAGGCAGCCGTGCAAGCGCCTTTGTAGCCCTGCACAAACACACCGAGTGTTAATCTGGCGCTCACTCGCTTTTTTCCCTTTCCCTTCCGTCATTTTATAATTACCTGAGGTGGTAACAGCTCTTAAGAGCCTCGTCTGTCACCCTGGAACCAAATGCTTTTCATTGAAAATTAATTTTTCCTTTCAAAAGTTTTGAGTTCTTTCAGCAATGAAATATAACAGTCCTCCAGCAGAAAGAGCATTTGCTGCTGGATCCCATTAGAGCCGTACTGTCGGTGCTGGTGTGCTTAGGAGGGAGCGGGAACACTGGGGGCTTGTGCTCGCTCTCACAGCCACAGCTCCCAGTGCTGCTTGCCTGGGGAAGGGCCCATGGGAGCTGCAGGGCTCTGTCAAGGTGGGCACCGATCCCCACCTGGCTCCAAAAGTGTTAGGAAAGCACAGCCCCTGGCCCTGCTCTTCTCCCAGGTGTCAATGGAACCGTCCCCTTGTGGTCCGTCTGGACATGTGAACTGTCACAGGGACAGCGGGAAGGGGCTGAGCAAGGAGGGGGTCGGGACTGGATGGAAACAGAGGCAGTTTGTCCTCATGATACCAAATGCATGCATTAAATTTAATGAAATCCCTCCCTGTGGCACAGGGTGCCCAGAGCAGCTGTGGCTGCTCCTGGATCCCTTGAAGTGTCCCAGGCCAGGTTGGACGGGGCTTGGAGCAGCCTGGGATAGTGGAAGGTGTCCCTGCCCATGGCAGGGGGTGGGGTGGAATGGGGTTTAAGGTCCCTTCCCACCCAAACCATCCTGGGATTACATGATTCTGATTTAAATTTAAAATGCAAAAAGAAAAACTGCATGGAAATCAAAATTACTTTAAAATTGCTGAAAGAATGTACGGGAAGAGTTTTAGGCAAAATAAAACCAGCTCAAACCAAAATAAGTGTCCAGATCTGCTGAGACATATGTTTTGGGCAGTTTTCCTAAACTCATAGCTTTAGCAGAGTCTTCAGGTAACAGATTTTACACTTAAATGTCCAACTTCAAAGCAGAATGACAGCAGAAGCAGCCTTGCTTTTATTTTTAATTAAAAATTCAAAAGCATTACCTGAGTGGACCCCAAAAGTTAAAAAGGAAAAGGCAAATAAAATGTTGTATCTCTTAATGTCTTTGAAGTTGAATCTTACAATTGCTGGATCTCATTTTCTGGGGGTTTGTGCCTGTTTGGGGGTGAGTCTCTTGTGTCAGGCTGGCAGTGAAGGGGGTGGATGAAGGGATGGTGATTGCAGAGGTGTTTTTATTTTTTATTATTAAACAATTTACAAATAGACTGGCAATAGTGGGTGCAGTGAAAGTGCTGTGGTTTAAATGACTGTATGACCTTGCAGCACCAGAAAATGCTCTTAAATAAGAAAACCCACCCAAGACTCAGCCCTTGCTGAGTTTTGCCTCCTTTCCTGTCTGGGAAGGGCACGGTGAGCCGTGGTACCCCACACTTGGTGTTTGCAGGGCTCCCCTGGCTGCCTCCCAGCTTTCCCTGTTTTCCAGGCAGTAATGGCTTTGGGGGCCCGGATGAGTACTGGAGCCTTTCCAGGAGATGATTATCCTTCCTCTGTGCCCATAGGTGAGGCTGCTGCAGAGCCGAGGGCCAGCCCAGGCTCTCTGCCCCGTTACGGAGTGCTGCCTGAGGGCCACCAGACTCGCTCTGCCTTGCCTTTCAAATAAGCAGCTTAATCATTCTCTGCTTGCAATTAACATTTTGAGCTGGTCATGTGTTGTAAATCTGTGCAAGAAGAATTTAACTTCAGTAAAATTTCGTTACGAGTTGGGTTTACCTGAGCAACTGGAAGCTCAGCCCTCTGGCTCCATCAGCCCCAGTCCCCTGCGAGGGAGCATCACTCCTCTGCTCCCCCGGAAGCTCACGCAGGAGCGAGCCAAGGGCCGGCCTCGGCCTCCTTTAATGAAAGCCATTATTTCAGCTTCTGCACAAATTGGAGTCCAGCCATAACGTGGGATGGGAACACCTTGTAACACTTACAGATGAGCCCCTGCTTTCGGTGGATGGAGGCCAAACTTCTGTTTGGCTTCTTGTTTTCTCCGGGGGTTGGCTGCGGTGTGGCGCGGTGTTTGTGGTGCGAGGGGCGGCAGAGACGGTAGCGGTGGCTGTGAGGAATGTCTCCACCATCACGTGTTCTTTGGGGTGGGGGGGGCTTCCCCACTGCAATTAGGTGATAAAGCTCCAATTTTCTTAGGTTTTGCCATGCGTTTCTGTCAGGGGTGGAACCCAGTACACCAAGGTGTGCTTGAGACTGGAACAGATTGCCCAGAGAGGATGTGGAGTCTCCCTCACTTGGAGTCATCCCAGAACCATCTGGATGCAATCCTGTACCCCATGCCCTAGGACGACCCTGCTAGAACAGCGAGGTTGGACCAGATCACCCACTGTGGTCCCTCCCAGCCTGCCCCATCCTCTGATTCTGTGAGAGGATCAGCCTAAGCCAAGGATGGGATTTGTTGCCCTCAAACCAATGGGAAGTAGCTCTGTGTGGCAGTGAGGGTCTGGTGGGGCCGTGATAAAACCCATGTGCTGTCTGGTGGCCGTTTCTCAGCCCCTGCACTGGGGACAGTCACCTGCTGTCACTGGTCACCTGGGGCCAGGGCAAGGAAAGTCCTGGGAAGCTTTTGCTGCATGGAGCAGCCCTGTTTGCCCACAGGCTGTGACTCTGAGTCAGTCAATTGAAACAACACTATGAAACCTAAAAAAAATCAATGTTTGCTCAACAAGACTCTGAACAAAACATTTGTGACTTGAGTTAATTTTATTCCCATCCTCTAATATTTTATTGATCAAATTCTATATTAACTTCCCTGACTTTCTGCTGAGATTGACGTCAGGTTAAGTAACCTGTAGTTACAAGTCCTGCTTGCTCTGGGTGAGTGTGGATATAATCTACAGCATTTCCAGAGTTCCCTGATTTTCCTGCTCTGGTAACTTTTCTCCATCCCTACTGACAGATTAGGGATCTCTCCTGGTAGTTCTCTGACAGTGTAGGAGCACAAGGCACCCAGAGGCTGTTAGATTTTAGATTGTTTAATGCTCCCTGTACCTAGAAATCCTCACATGGGTTTGCTGTCTTCATCTGATTTGAGTGCACTGGCTGAGTTTCCTAACAGAATGTTTATTGACCACTTCTGCCCTGTCTGCTTCTTTATTAATAATATAATCATATCCACCCAACAATAAATCAGTTCTTGGAATTTCTTTTGGTCCTAATATGCTGAACACACTCCTTGCTGTCCAAAGTCTGGGCAGCCGAGACTTTGACATCTGCCTTCTTCTGTCAGTGACTGACACCTCGAAACATCCACAACTCTATTAATTCCTGTTTCTTTCCCCTCCTTGTATAAAGATAAACCTTGTAACAAAAGTTGGTCTGGAGCTGTCCTTGGAAAAGGCAGTTTGGAGATGCTGACATTCCATGGATGCACATATCCAAGCAGGCTTTTCCCTGCCCATCTCCAGGGTCTGCCCACAGGAGGTGCCAATCCAAGAGCCCCCTCCTCTCCTTGAGGTGTTCAGTAGCCTGGGATTGGGCATCTCCAAAGGCCTTATGAAAGGACAGTAGTCAACACCTGCTTTTGCCTTCAGTCACCTGTTGGAAGACTAAAAATAGAGATTTCTTGTAGTTGAGCCCAAGCTGGGACAGGCTGCTGGAAAACAGAGACCATTCACTGCCTTCTGCTCCACATTCAAGCAAAACCCCTACAATCTTGTTTTCACGACTCCTGCAGTCACTGCAGATGTCCAGAACAAACAATTACACAACCACTTGCCCCAGAACTGCCTTACAGCAACTTTAAACTCCTCAGCTGTCGGCAGCTTCTGAGGGTGTGTTGTTTCTGTAACTCAGCTGGGCTGTGTGGCACATGAAACAGGGACTTGGGCAAGAACTCTCCCTTGGGTTGGTTTCTGTAATAGATTGCCAAGAGGGCAATTTCCCTTTGGATGACTTTTTCCCACTACAATAAAATGCCTGCCTTTAGGTTGCTCTGAAGTTTTCTCTTTGGATGTTTAAAAGATAGGTGCTCAGATTTATGGATAAGATAATAAAAAGCTATTGCAGCCTGAAATTGGAGGGTTAAACGTGCTGGTTTCCTTCTGATCCAGACAAAGCCCATGGGCATGACTCCTGCAGGGTGAAGATTGCTGGGCTTGGCTGCAAAGAGAGCACTTGATCAGCTTTCCACCAGCATCTCAGGGTTTCCTGAGAGCTCTTTGGTGGGAAGAAGATGCCAGTGTGATCAAATTGAGAGGCAGATTCAAAGCAGCCCCACAGATGTGGGGGTTGTAGCAAAGGGCTCTGAGCTCATCCAAGTCCTGCCCCAGCATTTGTGATGAGACCGATGCAGAACTCATTAGGTGACTGCAGAAGGTACAGCAGGAAGGGTCATGTTTGCTGCAAGTGCCTTCCCAATCTTCAAACAATTCCCAACAGCAACAGTGGCAATAGTGCCGGGTTGGTCTTCAGAAGGTGGCCCAGGCACTGATAATTGTGCCTGTGCTGGGGATTGGAGCTTGCAGCCTCATTAGAAATATAGGTAATAAGGTTCTCCAAAGGTCACTCCCATTTCTTCATCCTTGGAATAAATTGCCCTGGGAGGGGTGGGAGTCTTCATCTCTGGAAGTGTTCAAGAGCCATCTGGATGTGGCACCTGTGGATGTGGTTAAGGGATGATTATGGTGGTGCTGGGTTGATGGTTGGACGTGATGATCTCCAAGGTCTTTCAGCCTTGCTGATTCTGTGGTTCTGTGGAGGCAGTAGATTCCCTGTGGCAGGTTTGACTGACACAGCCCTTGTCTTCCCATGGACTCATGTTTGAAAATTAATTTTGGTAGTTCAGGTGGAAGCTCTGTCTACCAAACAGAAAACTCAACTAAAGACTGAAGATGAAGAACAGCAGTAAAGGCAGAATGTTTAATGTGGTGGTGGTGGGTTGTTTACAGCCACATGGCTGGCCCTGATTTAATTCTATGCATCTCCTTTAATCATGGCATCCCAGAATGGTTCGGGAGGGAAGGGACCTGAAAATTCATCTTGTTCCACCCTGGAACTTGGACTTGACCCGTGCCAAGCAATGAGGCTGCAGAGGGAAATGCTGCACATCTGGCAGCCTGCTCTGGAGGAGTGTGGAGCTGTCTGGTGTAAAACAAAGCCAAATGCTCGTAAACTTACAAGACCACATTGATAAAACACTGATATCAAGATTTATTAATGTGTTCTTTGCTCAGGCCTGGCCTCGATGCTCCTGACAGGTCAGTCAGGCTTCAGCGCCGCGGGGCCGGGGCTGCTCAGAGGCACCAGGGCAGTGGCTCATGGTGACAGCAGCGCTCATGGCACAGACCATGGGGCGTGGCACTGGGGGAACAACTGATCTTTGGCATTGTACCTGGTCAGTCACTCTTCCACTTATTGTTTTGGGGTATCTATATGGTAAACAGATGGGAAAACATCTCCACTGAGTGCCAGCAAACTCCCAACTGACGAGACGGAAATGGTGATGAAAGTGTTTTCTGCACTTGCTTCATTTCAGGCTGTGAGCTGTTAACACGCTGTTGTGATACATAATGAACGAGTTTCTTTTTGCAGTGAAGGAGAAGCTGGAGGCATCCCAGAACAAGGAACTAACATCCAGTGTGTCTTAAGACACTGTCTGAGTGTGGGGTCCCCTGTGGGCTCTGTGCTGCCCTGCCCTCCAGCATCAGGCTCTGCACAAGTGGTTTCTGTGTTCCTGACCTTGTTTTGGCATGTGCAGAGGGAAGAAACCACCCCTTCAGAGCTTGGCTTGGGAAAAAGAGAGAAAAGGGGTATTTGAGATGGAGGTTAAAGCACAGGGCATTTTCCACATGTGGGTCCTTTACCCAGCCCTCAGGGGTGGCCCTCAGAAGTTACTCTGAAAATCCTAAGGCCTGGGATGGGGGCCAGGAGACCCTTAGGAAAGGAGGAGTTGTGCCGAGTGTCTGTCCAGGATCAGCTGCCCTGACTGGCACAGACCCACAGGAGTGGGTCTGACTGGTGTGTGCCCACAGGAGGGTCTGTGCCAGGCACTCAGCCCCAGGGTGGGGGCAGGTCCCACCCAGGGCACGGACGTGTCCAGGTGCCTGGGGACAGCTCCACTCAGCGCCCGGGCAGGAGCACTGACTCTGCCTGGATAAATGTGTCCCTCTGTGTGCTGCTGCTCCTCTCTGCTCCAGAGCAGCCCAGCGTTCCCTCGCACACAGGCTCTGCTTTGTTCAAGTATTCATCCTCTGCCTGAATTATTTATTTATTCATTTTTTCCCCCTTCATTTTTCCTTCTGTCTTTCCTCTCCTGGTGCCAGATGAATTCCTGTTTCTCCAGCAGCTCAGCAGGGCAGGGATTAATGTGGCTGGAGCATGGCTGCAGCCGTGCCGGGCAGCGGAGTGACCTCCTCCTGGAAAAAAACAAGGAAAAGAAAAAGGAAAGTATCCAGCAGTTGGAAATAGGGGGAAAAAGCTCTGGGTGCCTCTGGTTCCTTTTCACTGCAGACCTGTTTCCAGCACCTCCGACCCCCTCAGAGAGGAAAATATAATGGAAATCTTCAGCAGAAGATAAAATTGAGAGTGCAAATATCAAGTTGTATTGAAAGAAACTGCAAGCTCTGAACCCAAAACCACGTAAACTTTGAGAGCTTGGCTGAGGCTGTCAGTGCTGAGCCTGTTCTCACAGCTCTGGTTGTTCAAGCCCCAGGATGCAGGAGGAAGTGTCTCCTTTCCTGTTGTCCTTCTGCTAATGGCATGATGAATTCTGATTACACTGCAGTTGCATCCCAGCACCGTGGAAGGCCACGGTAACTATTTGGGACATCAGTTTTCCTTCTGCCAACTTTCAGGAGCATTTTATAGGATTAATATTCAATAAAACCCCCTTAACATTAAAAAAATGCTTAGTCCCCCAATTGTTATTAAATTCTTTTCCTGTGCCATAATGCGGCTGCTTTGATGTAAAGTCCTGCAGTTTCTGGAAGGAGCCGGCGTGATTACGCTAATGTGCAGTGCTCTTTCTGCTATTCCTATAGGGAAAATAAACCCCACATTAGTTCCATATTAGTACCTGACTTGGAGAAGTTAAAAAGTGCCAGAAAAAGGTTAACCAGAGTCAAGTACACATAAGAGAGCTGCGATTATTAGTGTTAGGGGAGCCATTTGAAAAAAACATTTCTGCTTTTACAGAAGAATTTATTGGTGTCTTTGCTTCTGGCTGCTTTATGCATTTTAATAAAGCAGTAGCAGCAATACCGGGGGGGAGTTGGTTGTGCCTGGTCCAAAGAAGGAGTTTCTCTGTGTGATGTTGCCCCTTGTGCCCAGCCAGGGGCTGCCCTCCATGCAGGAGCCCAGGGATGAGCCCTCCATCCAGCACCGTCCGGGAGTTCATATTCCTGAGTGCCGGAGCAGTGCAGGCATCCCACTGCCAGCACAGCGAGGGGATCCTTCTGGAGAGCCAGGGAAACCAAGGCAGTGACTGCTTTGTGTGTTAAAAGTGTTAAAAGTTACATCCAGCCTACAAGCAGCTTTGGCAATTTCCCTGCCAAACGTCTGGGATTATTTGGGAAACGTGCTCTGTTGAAAGCAGCCCCAGTCCAAGATCCACCCCTGCAATAGGGTAAAATGCTGGGTCTGGATGCAGCTGGGGCCAGAAAAGCCTTTTTGGTGGGAGAAACAGGAAAATGCTTTTTGTGTGTGGGGAGGGTTTGTGCTCCCCTGAGATACCCACTGACCTGGAGTAACAGTTCTTTGCTGTCATTTAGCTGTGGAAATGTTACACTTTTAATTTCATCACAAAGACCTGTCATTTATTCATGGAAAACTCTGATACTGTTTAACCTTCACACCTATAACTTAATAACAACACAATTTAACCACCTCAGAGGGTGCTGAGGCCCTGGCACAGGGTGCCCAGAGAAGCTGTGGCTGCCCCTGGATCCCTGCAAGTGTCCAAGGCCAGGTTGGACGAGGCTTGGAGCAGCCTGGGATAGTGGAAGGTGTCCCTGCCCACAGCAGGGGGTGGGATGGGATGAGCTTTCAGGTCCCTTCCAACCCAAACCAGCTGGGATTCTCTGGTTCTATGATAATAAAAACTGGGGGTGCAGCCTGAGGGCCAGATTTTGCTCCATGATCTATATTCCCTCTCTTCAGCTGTTTACCTTTCTGGAAGTGTTTTGTGTGTTTTCACACACGGATTCTGCTCTGGGGATCCCATTGTCTGTTCCTGTAGTGCGGGTTTCTCGGCAGTGATAATTCCTCACAGGTTGTGTAACAGTCCCATTCATCCATTTGGGGAGAGTGGGAAGATTTTGCCTTGCAGGCCCTAAGCCCATCTGCACTCCCACATCTGGAAAGGCTCACGCCGTCTGTCGTGTTAGTGCACTGGGACAAGACTTCTGATGGAAACACTTAATTCTCAAAGCACTGCTGGATAATGATAAATCCTTTGTGAAACGTGGATTTGCATTTAAGATTCTTTCCTGCTCCCATTGTCTGTGGGACCTTTTACTCAGCTTCATTTCCACTGTCCCAAGTCTAAACTCCTAATCCCCTCTCCTGATGCTTCAGCTTGAGCTGATACTCCTCCGTTACTCCTTCATTTCCGTGGTTTTCAGAGCCCAGGCTCCGTCTCAGCCCTCTTCCCTTCCCCTGCAATCCTCGGCAGTTTTCTCCTGTTCTCCACTGCTGCTTTTCTGGGCTGTCCCATCTCACAGTCCCCGATTCCTGGCCCTGCTCACCACCAGAGCAGCTCCCACTGCAGGTGCAGGGCCAAATGTGCCCCTGGCCCTTGGTGTGGGTCAGGCACAAGGAGAAACACAAAAGGGCACACTGGGAAATGCAGATCGTGTCCAGTGACCCCAGTTCCCAGGAGCATCCCCCCCTCTCCCGGATGTGGGAGCGGTGCAGCAGTGAATGAGGCTGGCAGAGGGAGGGAGCAGAGCTGCTGTTGTCCCTCTGGAGGGCAAGGCAGCAATTCAGAACAACCTTGGGAGGTTTGCAAAACGCCTGGAAATTACAGAGCTGAAATTCAGTTAGGAGAGACCCAAGCCTCCATACTTACTCATTTATTTATTTTCCCTTCCTGAGCACAGACTGGGGAGAAACTGGCTGGACAAACCAGCCCCTCTTCACAAAAAGCAGCCTGAAATCAAAGAGGGAAATAAACTGCTGGGTCCTTAATGATGGGCTGGAGGCAGTGTTTTATTTCATACTTTGTCCCTGCAATTTCCCCCTTTGTTTTACAGGGTGTGACTTTACCAAAAATAGTCAAAGGAAGAAAATAAAATTGAAAACTTCTGGGAACAAGCCAAGTTTTCCATGCTGAAAATCAATTATTGCCCAATATTTTCAAGGCGAGACCCCCATGCTCTGGCACTAGGCCAGTTCACCCACCTTCACCTGCTTTGTACTTTATTCACAAGAGTCAAAGATCCTGACGATAAAACTCTTTATTTCAGGAGAGTTTTGAGTTTCAAGGCATTGCTGATTCTTCTGGCCAGAACTGCCAGTGGAGGAAAGTGACTTCTTCCCTTGCTCCATGTGTTGTTCAGCGTGACCAACAACAAATGCAATCATTCCATGAAATAAAATGATCGCTTTTGGAATGAATTGCAAGGTGGCAGAATTAGACAGTGGCCATTTTAAAGGTTACTTTACTGCGCTGGAGCTGCGAAAGATGGAAGTAATTTATTTCCTCTTGGTAATGTTCCTTTCTGGCCAAGCAATTTATCAGAAATGTTAATCCAACAAGCATAAGTGTGTATGTGGTGGGAGGAGGGAAGGGAGCAGAGGAAGGAGAGGGAGAAGGCATTTAAAATTAGCTTCGAAATACTGTACATCTCATTAAAAATGTAATCATGCATAAAATGAGATCAATGAAAATTTATCTAAAAGTGCAAGGAAAAGGCGTTTTCTGGTGTGATACTGGGTATAATAGTCTGGATTTTAATTTAGTCAGTTTGCAACAAAAAATCCCTCCAGGCTAAATAAACCAGTTTCCCTCCCAGTTATTGTCTGGACAGCTAATTTTCTGCACCTTTCCTTCTAATACTCAACCTTATCTCTTGCTGGATAGAGGTTTCAATATACTGCAGAGTTTGTTTTCTTTACATTTTCTATTACTGCAATTTAATTTGCATGATAAATGATGAGAGGTAGAAAGATGATAAAAAGAAGCAGAACATTTCTTTATTAATTTTGTTTAAATTAGTGTAACTTTTCCCTGACTGTGCTTTTTACCCAGAAAGCCTATGCAGAAATTATTTTAAGTCTCTGTATTGCAGTTAGAAAACATTTAATACTTGACAATAAGCTCCTGCCTCCCGTTCCAGGGTGCACATTCTTATTGTCACGTTTTCTTCCTACTTTGCGCTTATGTGTGTCTTATGATACTCCTGGGCCAGTTTGGTCACATCCTGAGGTGCCTCCAGAAGAGCTGGAGAGGGACTTTGGACAAGGGCCTGGACTGCCAGGACAAGGGGGAATGGCTTCCCACTGCCAGAGATTCATGTGGAACCTGTTGCTGAGGAGATCTCCTCGCTGCTGGCTGTTCAGTGCTTAGCTCGCTGCTGACTTGCAGCTTCCAGAGAGGCTGCAGAAGATCTCCTTTCCTGCCAGGGATCTGCTTCATGAGGACCTGCATCTGGGCTGTTTCTTGGGTTAGCCCTTGGCTTGTCCATCCATGCAGGAGTGGTGGCCGTTCTTTCTCCACTGCCTCGTTCATGGAGGGCTCAGCCAGTTTTCCCTGCCGTGTGTGGCTCCATCAGTCTCGTCAGCCTTCTGCCCATCATGAAACCTTCTGCAGCTATTCCTAGAGGCTCTCCCAGTTTCTCCTGTTGTGTGTCTTCCAAAGGCATCATTGTACTAAAGCTTCTAATATTAAAAATCCTCCTTTTCCAGTTAAAACGAATACCATGGCCATTACAGTGTGTTAATTGATGTCCTCCATGTCAGGGGCAGATGTGCTCCATCTGGAGGGATGTTTGTGTTATGATATTTTCTCCTCCATCTTACATGCCCAGAACAAAACTGGCTGCACTTTGCTCCCTCTGGTTTGTGCCGATGACACCACGAGGCTGTGAGCTTCCTTCGTTTCATTTGTCCATTCCAAGTTGGTGCATTGTTTGATTGATGTGCTTTAATACACCGGCCTGCGGGCTGTGATGTGTCAAATAACCTTTTAAAATCCAAGCAGATTATGTCCCATGTTTTCTTCCTGTCTGGAGTCTGTGTTACCTCTTTAAAAAATTCCAGCAGATTTGTCAAACAAGATTTGCCCTTTATAAGACTCTGCTGGCAACTTCTTGTATCAGCTCACGTTTCTCCAGATGTTTTGTGATCTCATCACTTATTAATGTCTCCATAATTCTGTCTTCTGCTGAAGTTACAGTTATTACTGTTAATATGGCTGTGAATGCCTCGTCTCTTGATTCCTTACTGGACTGCATCCGATGACATGGATCTGCTCAGGATGGGCTTGAAGCTTAAGGGAAAGAATCTTTTTTTGGTCTTAGATTTGAGGGATTTAGAAGTACCTCCATTTTCTTAATCTATTACTTTATTACTGGTATTTCATAATCTTGTCTAAAAGGAGTTGGGCTATTTCCAGTGACACATGCTATGAGGGTCCCACACCTTTCCTGTCTGTGCTCATTTCATAATCTCTCCTGCAAACATCATTCCAACTCCCAGAGTTAGACATATCTAATTCTTTTCTTCTTGTAGGCTGACTGGACTTTGACTCCTCCCTTCTGCCTCACACAGCCATTGCCACAGGACTGTGGCTGCCTCAGGTGCTTCTTGCAGGCAGATGAGACAGAAATGTCTCCACGTCACCGTCCCTAAAGAAGTTGCCTGAAGACCGGCCCTCTTGGTGGCTGCCAGCTGCCGATGCTCAGCGGGGCACTGGCCTTCCCCGGCTTTTTCATGGAGGCAGTGGAAACAGCAGCAACTCAATTTTGCTCTTCTCGAAAACATTTATTGTCACAGAATTTCCAGAATTGTGTTTCAGAGCAGGAACACTGTTTGTGCCTTCTGTCTGCACAGTCAGCATGTGTAAACAAACACATCCCCTGGAGAACCCGCAGGAAGGTGGCACAAGATTTCCACTTGATTTCCTTCCTTCAAAAGTAATAAAACTCCATGGGGGAGCATGAGAACTTTTCCCAAAGCTGTCCCTGCTTTGGGACCGCTGCAGTGGCTGAGAATGGAGGTATGTCCCATGCTGCAAAAATTTATGGGAAAGTCGTAAGCTCCATGAAGCGCGTGGAATTTGGATGGGATGCAAGCCAGCCTCTCCATTACATGTCTACAGCTCCCTGCATATTTGTGATTATCCTTATGAATAATGTAAGCTCCTGCTTTCAGATGGGAGAGGAGTTAGGGAATGGGTCTGAGTGCTGGTAATGAACTCGGGATCCAGCAGTTTGTCACTGGATGGGGCAGTGCAGTCTCACAGAGAGCCAATAAAGTTTCTGGGTAAAGGAGCGAAAATTCCTCTTCTTGCAGTCGCCACTTCTAGAACAATCTTTGATTTGTGTAATACAAGTGGCAGGGTTGGTGAGGAAGTTGACACAGTGGTGTTATTATGCAGCTTAAAACCAGTAGCTCTTATTTCAAAACACTCTTGTCTGTGAAAGAGGATTTTCTCATGGCACTGACTCTTGAATCACTTGGTTGCCGCTGTTGGACTTCTTATTTTTTAAAAATATTTTATAAAAATATAACATTTTGATTCCCAGAACAAGAAGAATCCTTCCTTCTCCTTTCCAAGGAAATAAATTCTTTACCTATACCCCTTGAATTTCTCTACCTGGGAAATCCAGCAGGCAGAAGATGCTGGAAGCCTTTTCAATACTTCTGATGGGTAAGATGTTTACATTTCATGGGCTGGATCAGAAGGGTCTGTTGTGTGGAGGCATTTTGATAACTCATCTAGGTCACATGAGAAAACTGTGCTGAAAGTTCCTCCACCAGCCTGGCTGGAGTGTGGCAGTGGCTGGGTGCGGTCGTTCATCAGCGAGGTCACGCGTGTCTGCAGAGCCACAGAATGAAATACAGAGAATTGTTCCAACAATTACACTAAAAGCAGAGCAGAGGGAGGGTTTGATCTTTTCCTTGCTCTATCAGAACAGTTTTAAGGGATGGCTGCAGAAGAACATTTCCAGTGATTTTGCTCATGCTTGTGGTAGCTGCTGCTGACCCTTGGGCATTGGTTACACTGAGTAGTCTCATTCTCTGTAGTGGGAACGTGCTGACTCCACTGCTGAATTTTGGCTGAAATTTTCATTTGGTGGCTCCCCAAAAAGCTGTGGTTCAGGTTAGGCTGGGAGATGCCAGGTTTTGTCCACTGAGAGTTCCACTGTTTACCTGCAGAAAAATGTTTCTTCATCCCCGACCTTCCCTTCTTCCCACCGCTGAGGAGGACTTGGCATTTGATCCAACAGCTCCACACCGATGGTCCAGGGCCTGGGTTATCCTCCAGGAATGTGTCCATGTGGGACAACACTGTTTCGTCCTCCAGGCTCCCAAACCAGCCCATTTCTCCTGCTGGAACAATCATGTGGCCTGGGAAGAGGAGGGAGGGGGAAGGTTGGCTTCTAGTTCTGATTCATCACTTTTATTGAACTTAAATTCTTTTGTTTTAATGCACACTTGATTGAGCCAGCATTTATCCAAACAGTTATGGTTTGTAGGAAAAAGAGACAGTTGAAGAAAGAACAAATGAATCTAATGTAAATCAAATACTTAATGCTTTTATAGAAACTACAAAGCCTTAAATGTGTATTCCTAATGGTAATTTTACAAAACTCCACCAGGCATCTTCAAATGGAGGTGTGACAGTGATTGTTTCAGGCTGGAGATGGCTTTCCTTTCACATGCTAATCATCTGCTCATGGTGATATTTCCCAGCATCGTTGGAGTCAGCGAATTGAATAATTTATGGAATGAGTTTTGTTGTAAATTTATTGTGTCACAAGCAGGTTGTAATTTCACTAACAGTACACTTAAGTTATTAAGTAAAAAAAAAAAAATGTGTTTGATAGGACCGTGCATTTGGAGGTTCTCTTGCTCCCTCCCCAACTAGTTCTCATCTTATATATTTTCAAACAGAGTATTTACCTAATTTTTATTCAGAATCTGATCTGAGAAAGAGAGCGAGAGAGGACATTAACATAAGTGGGTTTGCATTTGCACACTATTGTTGAATCTGGTAGTCGTAAACAAATTACAGAAGATTTTATACAGACAGAAATAGCATTAAAATGGCAGCACTGCAGTGTGGCGCCGCCTTTGTTCCCTGTTTGTTCCTGAGGAATTGGCCTCAGCCACAAGTGGGAGTGCTGAAGTTGCAGGCAGACGTGCAGAGCGAAGCGGAGCCTCCAGCTGCTGCCCCAGCTCTGGTGTTAAATGTTTGGGAGGCGTTGGTAGCCAGGTGTTTCTGGCTCGCTGGCACAGCCAGGAGGAGGCGAGGGCTGGGAGCAGCAGCAGGGGCTTGGCCAGGCCTGTTCCCCAAAGGGGAAGGGTCCGGCTGCCCCCGTGGGAGGCCTGGAGAGCTTTACTGCTGCAGCTTAGGCAGAACTTTTCTACAGCCTCAGAATGACTCTTTTAGCATTTCAAAGCAGCTGTTGCAGCTGTATGCAGTTGTTATCCTTAGGCCTGGGTAAAGGCTGCGTGCACGGTGTGTTACAAACACGTGGGTTCTGCCTCGCTGCAGGTACCTCCAGCGCCTGCCTCTCCTCCTCCAGCTGCTTTACTTTGTCCAGCCTCCCCTCTGTCCTCTGCCATCCCCTGGAGGTCCTGGAATGGGCTGACCGTGCCTCTGCCTTTCCCACACCAGCTGCCCCCTGGCAGCCATGGAAGGGGACAGCCCTGGGGCTGTGGCCAGGGACCCCTCGTGCATCCCGTGTTCCCAAAAGGACTTTGCCAGCGGGAAGCTTCATGGGGCTGCAACTTGTTGGGATGTGTAAATACCAGGAAAGGCTGAAGTGTTGTGATTGTTTATTTAATTGTTTCAATATGCCAATGTTAATACATATAATTGCACAATATAAACACAGTTAATTGCTTAAATGAACTAAATATTTTTGCATTCTAGTCTAAAATTGCAATCAAAAGTTCTCAGTGGGTGGCAGATTTAGAAAATTATTTTTCTCCTGTATGGGCTTTAGTTTCAGTAGGTTTCCCATCTCTGGCTACTTTTCCTGCTCCTGTAAATTGCACTTGGGAAGCATTTCTCCGTTTCATTCCTCAGCTGAAATTCCTCGTAGTAGCTCAGTATTGTAATTATGGTGGCATGTGTTAAATTTTTAATTTGATTTTCATTTGTCTATTCAATTGATATAATTGATGTGCATCTTTTCTCCCTCAGGATACAGGTTAATAACCTACTAACCTTGGAATGAAGGAATGATAAAAGGATCCCACACCAGGGTTTAAGGGACCGGTTATAATATATGTTTTCAGCTGTAGACTTATTTTTTGTCCTTTGTAGCCTCCAGCATTTTGTATTTGCAAGGCCTTGACAGGCATTAAAAACATTGATTATTTTAATTTTAACGAAAAGAACTATTTACACTGGACCTGCAAGGAGGATAGTTATATCCCCCGATGTGAATATCTTGCAAAACAAAGGAGAAAAGTTTCACAAACAGAATCAGTTTCTGTTTATTTTGTGCTTCTTGGTTAGTTTTGGTTTTGCACTTGTTCAAGCTGCAATGGGGACTTGCCAAATAAGTCTACAGCTACTGGAGGTGATGAAAGTGGCAAAAGAAATGTTTAGATAAGATCAAGGCATTTGCCCCCGCAGAGCATCGTCATTAATGCCGGAGCAGGAGAAAGTGCAAAGGGTGAAACACCTGGCAGGTTTATTCTCGCTGCCTGTTCTGCAGTGAAGCGGCTTCTTCCCATGGTCCTGTATGAAATCATCAACCTACAGAGCACAGCCCACAGAGAGCATGGGGAGTTGGAGCTGGGATGCTGAATATGCTGCAGGGGAGCCCCCTGCACCGTGTCTGCCCGGGGACACCCAGTGCCGTGAGCGGCCCCCGCTCCCCGCTGGCTGCGGGCTGCTCCCCAGCAGGACATCCCATCCCATCCCATCC
>VZTH01009453.1:0-29899 GCA_013397815.1 Aleadryas rufinucha | reverse complement strand
GTGAGTGCGGCCCCGGCACCCGCAGCGGGGCCAGCGGCTCTCGGCGCGGCGCTGGGGCTATGAGCGGGGCACGATGATGATCGACACCCAGGTGAGTGTGCGGGGCACCCCCCGGCTTTGTCCCCCCGAATTCCCCCGGCCCGGTGCGCTGCTGCCGGGTTCGGTCTGCTCCAGAGCCCTCGTTAGAGGGGGCTCAGGGTGGCCCACGCGTGTCCGCGGAGAGTGACTGATGCGTGCGCCGTGCCAGGGAGCCGGGGGGCTCTGGCGGGGCTTGCTGGGGGTCTGTAGCTGCAGGTGTCCGTCCCTTGCTGCCTTTTGGGGCCGGGGGACACTGTACGTGCCAGGAGCCCGGGCCCCTGCTCTGCAGCGGGGGCTTTGGCGGAGGAGAAGCGGCAGCTTTGCCGAGGGACTGGAGGAAAGTCTGTTTTTCAATGTTTTTTTCTTATTTTTTTTTCTTTCTGTTTGTGTAATGGGTAAATGCGGCTGGTGTTAGAGGAGCTGAAGGATTGGGAACGACAGGGAGACAGTTCGGGACGGGGTCTGAAGGCGCTGCGATGCTGCAGCAGCCGCTGTGCTGCGATGCTGCTGGCAGGCTGGCGCTGCTGCGTGCTGTGCCAAGCCAGGGCCAGCTCTCCTGGCACCGCTCAGGCCAAGTGGCATCAGAAGGTCCCTTTTCTCTGCCTGGTGCGTTTATGAGGCCACAGAAGCTGAATCGAGCCGAGGTGGGCTAAAGCTCTGCACTCCCAAACCCACTGGTGCTTTCGGGGCAGGGGAGGATGGAGCAAAGGCATGAAATTCATGGTTGGCACCTGAATGTGACTCTCGGCTCGATCCTGAGGCTTCTCTGACTTTTTATTTTCTATTCCTCTTCTGATGTTCCCCTGCTGATCCCAGCCCTGGGAAGGGGGGGCTGTGCTGCTGCCCTGGTGGGGGTGGTGGGGAGGTAAGTGGGCAGCAATGGCTCCTTGGAGACCACGAATGAATAAAGGGAAGGGCTGATGCTGTGCTGGAGAAGTGGGCCGGGATCCATTTTTGGACTGGAAAATGTGCATTCCAGAGCCTCCTCCTGCACCCCGTGGGTCTGTTTGGTCTGGGCCTGGCTCACCTTGGTCCAGCCCAATAAACAAAAGCTGAATTACCTCTCTTGGGGGCACGTGTGTGAGGCAGGCCCTAGTGCCAGTGCGTGCTGGATGGTGGCATGTCCCTTTGGAAAAGGGCAACCAGAATACTGGAGTTTGGGTCCTGACCCTGCCAAGGGACAGGAACAAGAGTTCTCTATCATTATGGAGTGGAAAGATTGATCTTGCTGGGAGATCTAGAAAATTAAAGGTGTGAGGTTGTCTAGGAAAAGATGTCCAGAGCTCAGCCTCCCAGCTCGGGGAATGCATGTTGCATCCTATGGAATGTTTTGCATTAAGGTCTCAGCTTTAGTCTTCCTGTCTCTTTTTTATGCTTACCCATTTTATATATTTATTTATAGATATGTTTTATATGGGTAAACTGAGGCACGCAGAGATATTTGTTCCAAGCCCGGGATCCTGAGTGGGTGGAAAGCAGAGGTTGAGAGTCCTGATTCCGCCTGCTGAAGAGGATGAGCCACTCTGCCTTTTAAGGGGTGCAATTCATTGAGGTGCCGTTGTTTGTGGCTACCAGTTAAGAGGAATTTCCAGCTGCACCCGCAGCCGCACCCTGCCAGTTCTGAGGGCTGTACAGCTACATTTTTCATGCATTGTAAATGTTTCTCTCCCTGGTTGCTACGGGAAAGACCCACACGAACAACTGGTAAAACTGAGTGTTACAAAGTAAATAAGCTGAGCAAACAAGGAGATTTTTTTTTCATCTCTAAGTGCTGCAGGTGTGTTGTTCCAGGTGTCCTGACATGTGAGAGCAAAGGTTCACGTGCAAGGGTGAATTTCAGCCTTTAAATCGGAAACCTGCTCAGCAAACAAGGAGAAAGGTGGCTTCCATCCTGAACCACGCTCCCAGAGCGTCAGGCTCATCCCCTCGCTCCCTTTCTGGCCGTTTGGGCAGGAGAAGGGAGCAGATGGTGGATGAGCAGTCCTGGGGCTGGCTGGGGGCAGGACGCAGAGAGCGCGAGTGCAGGCGAGCGGGGCTGGAGCTGGATTTGGTTCTGTCTTTCCTTTCATCTGCTCCCAGCCTCTGAAGTGGCTCCAGCAGCTCGGAGTTAACTCCTGGTGTTGCTCTGCAGGGGCAGGGGGGCCGAGCTGGCAACAAGTGACAGCGAGTGAGGGTCCAGCTGGCAGCAGGGGGGAGATGCAGAGTCCCTCCTCGGCATGGCTCAGCCACTCCATCTGGAGCTCCCACTCACGCCTGTGTCTGTGTGCCAGGGCTCATCAGACGTGAGCAGAGGATGCAGCGACTGCTGCAGGCTCCAGAATAAATCTCTGGGATGTTGTAATGATGGATCTGACATCCCTGAGCTCAGAGCAGTGTGTTGTCTTCGGGGCCAGTTTGCTCAGAGATGACTCTTTAAGTGAAGAAATGAGGGGCTTTTCAGGATTTTGGTTATTCCGAGCATCTTTGGGGTTGTGTTTTGCATCTCCTCGCAGTGTTTTCACTCTGTCATTTCCTAAATGGTGCCTGGCTGCTGGACCTGATCAGGGCAATCAGGGCTTCTGATCTCAGGTGGTGATCTCCAAAGCAATCTGCACTATCCATCAACACGGATTTTGCTTCTGATACCTTTCCCATTGCTATAGCAACCCATCTGACGAGGATGCCAGCACGCTTTCCAGGCAGTGTGTGCAGGGAAGCTGCTTCACCTGCCACCAAGCTGCCACCACTCGTGGGGCAGGGCTGCTTAACTGGCAACTGCACACAGGCGCTGAGCCAGGAGGGGCAGAGGAGCTGCTGTCAGCTCCCTCAGGCTGACCCTGCTCTCCCAGGTGCCCCCACCACCTGGAGTTTCCCTGGGATATTGGAGTGATTCAGTACAGGTGAGGGGAGTGCACGGTGCCTAGCGCCAGGATTTGGGATTTCTCTCCGAAGGAGATGCTCAGGATGGTGTGAAGGAGCTTGTCAAGGCCCAGTGAGTGTTAGGGGCTGCTTCCCTCTGCCCCCCTCCCCTTGCCTGTGGCGAGGCTCGAAGATGGGCCTCAGCTCCAGGGTGCTGTTGGAGGAGGGCGAATGTTTGCCTGCTTTTGCCAAGTGAGCCTGTTCCCTCCTCCATGTCCTTCACACTCTGCAGTCACTAGATGGGCTCCAGGACGTTCTCTGTTCTGCTCTGCCTCCTCCTCCTGCTGTCCTGTGCTTTCCGTGCAAACCAGAGGCCATCCAGCTGTGGCTGGCCGTCAGGACAGCTGTGGGGCTGCCTTCCCTTTGCAGTGATGCCGCTGGCTCGGCGCTGCCTGGGGATGTGTCGTGCCCGGTGTGACTGTCGGGCTGTGTGAGCCCTGCGAGGGCCGGCCAGGGCTGCCCCGAGCCCAGCGGGGCTGTGCAGCAGATGGCACTGTTGTTTTCCCTATGAGTTATTGCCGTGCCTCCGCTTCCTCTGCGCTGGCAAGGGTCAGCGGTGATGGGAGCGGGGACAGGGCCGGTGTCCGGCTCCCTGGGAAAGCCCAGCACGCCAAGCTGGGCTGTGCTGTGGGGAGCAGAGCTCGGTGTTTGGGCACTGCTCACCCAGGAGGAGCTGTGCTTGTCTTCACGGTGATGAGTAACACGAGCCAGCTCCATCCTTGGACACCTCAAGTCCAACCCCAAATCCGCTGTGGGAGACCTCATCAAGGCCGTGTCAATCACCGCGTCCCTCCGATTAAAAGAAACCCCTGGTCCACCGCTCGTTTTTGTGCTTGTCCCCACTGTCGCCAGCCAAGCCCTCCCCCAGCGCTCCGCAAACAGCGAGGAACGCGTGACCTTTCCATCAGCCGGGGCCGGGAGCGAGAGGTGCCTGTGCCGCTTCCCAGGCTCCGCATCCGCAGCGCCGGTGTCACATCAGCAGCGTTTTCCACGAGCCCGGGGCAGGACTGGCACAGCCCCGGTGCTTGGCACGGCGCCGGCCTTCAGGGGTGGCACTGGCAGCTGCTGGCAGCTGTTTGGGTGCTCCCAAACCGAACCGAACCCATCCCCCTCTGCCCTCCGCCGGCTGCCGCGGGATGCGCTGGCGGAGCCTCCAGATGTTGACGGGTTTTCCTGCTGGGATCGCCCGAATCCTGCACGCGTGACCTGCGGTGGGGCTCACCCATCTGTTTTCCTTGAGGATTTGCATTTTTAAGTGGCTGGATTTCCTGGGGACCTTTTGGCTCCCAAGGCACCGCGGGTGCGCCCGGGGCGGGTCTGTGCGGGTGTCTCCGCTGATATTCCCGTGCGCCGCACGCCTTGGCCGCGGGTCAAAGGCGATGTTTGTAGACATGAGCTGACGTCAGAGGCGGCTCGGTGCTGGCGTGCTGGGGGATCGCAGACTTTCCGTTCCCTCGAGGCCCTGCAGTGCAGCGGGAGTTCATCCTCTGCGAGGATTTACAGCCCTCTCGGTGCTCCCGGCTTTGCTGTGGCCCTGAGGGTTCCTGTCTCCTGTGCTTGGAGCTGCTGAACCTCACATGCTCCCTGGAATAGGTGTAGCTGCAATTCAGTGTCCTTCACCACCCTGCCTGGAGAGAGGTTTCAAAGATGGGAGAAAGGGAGAAGCAGGGTGAAGGGGCTGGGGGAGAAGGAAGGGGTGCCCTGATGGGTCAGAGAGGGTGGAGAGGCCCTTCCTTCGTCTGTCCTGCCCTGTGTGGCATCTGGAGAAAACCAGAGGCTTTAGATGTGGTGGCAGAGCTCTGGGATGTCAAAACATGTGGGATGTCAAGGCATCCCAGATCACACCCCACACTTCCCTGTAGGGTCTAGAAGAGAAAGGGAGGAGGAGAGAAGATGAGTGAGGTGTGGTGCAGACATTGCCGTGGGCTGGCCAGCGCTGTCAGGGGGGATCACTGGAGAAGCCCTGCTGGCATCCTGGAGGGGATGTGCGGGTTGCTGGCACAGCCAGAGGTGGTGCTGTGCCCAGGATTCAGGATGTGGCCGTGTGAGCCTGCTCTCAGGGCTGATAACACCCTGCACGCCGAGTCTGCTTTGCACCCTCACGGGTTTCTCAGGACATCCGCTGTCCCTTTTTATCTTCCCTCTTCCATGCAGTCGCACTGTTTCCCCCTCCCTTGCCATAAACGCCCCGCCTGGGCTGGCGGCAGGAAGCAAACCCTGCAAAGCTCTGCAGGAGCCCGGCCGGCTCCGTGCGAGCCCTCAGCACGGAATGGGGAGGCCGAGGTCATCCCTCAGTGCAGCCAGGAGGTCCCTTTGAAATCTTCAGCAGCCGCCCTGCCCTGCTCCTTTGGCCCCGCTGGCTCCATCCCACAGCGGATTTCCCACCGAGTGTTTCCTGCCTGTCCCTCTCGGCACTGTCCCACACAAACACAGCTCTTCACCTCCCCGGGGAGGGGACACCCCCGGCGTGGAAAACAGCAACAGGCAGCCAGGGTGGCGTGGCAGAGTCCAGGGCAGGCAGGAACACCCTGGTCATGGAGATTGCTGCATGTCCTGCATTATAGGGAACAGGAACACAGCCCTGTTCCTCAGTTACAAGGAACAGGAACACAGCCCTGTTCCTCAGTTACAAGGAACAGGAACACAGCCCTGTTCCTCAGTTACAAGGAACAGGAACACAGCCCTGTTCCTCAGTTACAAGGAACAGGAACACAGCCCTGTTCCTCAGTTACAAGGAACAGGAACACAGCCCTGTTCCTCAGTTACAAGGAACAGGAACACAGCCCTGTTCCTCAGTTACAAGGAACAGGAGCACAGTCATGTTCCTCAGTTACAAGGAACAGGAACACAGCCATGTCCCTGCATTACAGGGAACAGGAGCACAGCCCTGTTCCTGCATTACAGGGAACAGGACCACAGCCCTNCATTACAGGGAACAGGAGCACAGCCATGTTCCTCAGTTACAGGGAACAGGAGCACAGCCCTGTTCCTGCATTACAGGGAACAGGAGCACAGCCCTGTTCCTCAGTTATAGGGAACAGGAGCACAGCCGTGTTCCTGCATTACGGGGAACAGGAGCACAGCCAGCCCTTGGCTGCTCTCAGCCCTTCTCCAAGGAGACTGGGCAGCCACAGGGGCAGAGCCAGTGGTGGAATCTGCTGGGAGGGGATGGAGGAGGCTTCCCACGGTGGTGGTGGTGGTCGAGGTGTGTAAAAGCATTGGCCGTGCAGGCCCAGAAGGGTGCTGGTGCCCCAGCTGTGGGGTGTCTGGGGGTGCACACTGGGAGAGGGCAGCTGGTCCAGGGCAGGAGCAGCTGAGGGATGGGGCTGAGCTCTGCCTGTGCTGAGGCTTGAGGAGCCGAGCTGGGTGCCCTTTCTTTTCAATCATCATCATTATTATTATTATTACTATATTTCAGTCATTAAACTGTTCTTGTCTCACCCCAGGAGGTTTTTACCCTGGGAGAAGTCCCACGTTTTCTGCCCCGTGCCCAGCAGGCCAAAGGGAGCACAAACCTCCCCCTCATCCAAACGAGGCCCTGTGGACATTTAAGGGCCCTGTTTTTCTTGGCAGAGGTTGAAAGTCCCAGCAAGCTTCAAACCCTCCCGTTCAGCATTTCCATGGTGACGGAAGGCTCTTCTGGTGGCTGTG
This sequence comes from Aleadryas rufinucha, assembly GCA_013397815.1. Classification (NCBI taxonomy): domain Eukaryota; kingdom Metazoa; phylum Chordata; class Aves; order Passeriformes; genus Aleadryas; species Aleadryas rufinucha. The sequence goes on along the minus strand of VZTH01009453.1, from coordinate 23,272 downwards.
CCGTCCTCAGTGCCACCAGAATAACGAGGCTGGTGCAAGCACTGTGCCTTGGTGGGGGGTTTGGAAGGCAGAGCCTGTGTCCAGTGTGGGAGGATTGGAAACTCTCCTTCCCCCGTGCTCCTGGAGGGCAGCCCCACTGGGATGAGCCCAGAAGGAGGAAGGGGTTGTTTAGGAGACCATGCCCACCCTCCTGTGCTGTCACTGCGTGTGTGACACTGCTGGCGGTGCTGTGGCATCGTGTCCCCGGACAAAGAGCCCGTCCTGTGCCTCTGCACCCATGACCCAGCACGGAAAATACCAGCCCTGGCACTTGGCGGTGCTGTGTGAATGACTAATTAAAGGCAGGCCAAGGGGAGGTGGCTGCTGAACGCTCCCACAGCCCGGGCAGGGCGCGTTTCTGCTGCTGCAAAGGCGTTTGTGTCCCTCCTGCCGCAGCGCAGAGCCTCCTCCCCAGGCTGAGGGTATCCCCAGCTGCGGTTTTGGAGGGATCCCGCGGGGATTTCAGCAGGATGAGGCATCAGCCGGGGGTCCATCCCTGCTGTGGGGGTGGCGCAGCCCCTGATGCGGCACCTGGAGGGAGGTGTGGCCGCAGGACCCGCGGCCGCTCCGGTCCCTGTCCCTGCGTGCGGCTCAGCCGCGTTTCCCTGGAGCTCAGCGGAGCCTGGAGGCTTCTCCCCCTCGCGTGGGAATGCAGCACGGCTCTGGGTGCCTGGGACTGCCTCGGAAATTGGGATTTTACATCCCCTGCAAGCTCGATTTATGGCTTTTTTCCCCCTGCTCTGCCTGTCGATGCTAATCGCGGGGGGAGGGCTGCGCTCTTGGAACGCTTTACAAATACGTGATGAAATGTATCCCTTCTCCTTAGAAAGCAGCGAGGAAATTCCCATTCTCCCACGGAATGTTTATACATTTTGGCCCAAGCTGTGCATCTTTTGCTGTCAGGAAACACCACAGGCAGGACCAGGTGCAGTGATATTTGTCAGTATTTCAGGGGCCAGCTCCTGTGAGTTCCCCTCTGTGGGCACCCTGTGCGAAGTCTCCTGGCTCAGTGACTGCAGCCAGAGCCTGTGTTTCGTGGTGGGATCCAACTTTTCCCTGTGGTGGCCACCACTGACCCCTCCCTGGCCACTGTGGGTGTCACAGCCCTGCTTTTGGGGCATTTATCCAGCATTTAGTGGGGCCGGGTGCTGCACGGGGTGGCTGTGACTGCTTATACAAGTCCCCTTTTGCACTCTTCCCGGTGCTGCTTGAAAGGGTGTTTAGTTAATAGGATTATAAAGCTTTCCTGTCGTCAGGCAACGGAAATCAATGGAGGGCCCCTGGGAATGAGCCTCATCCGATTTCCAGCACAGGCACCGCCCGGGTGTGTGCCCGGGGGCTGCAGCGCTGCTGAACGGGGGACGTGCTGCCCCCTCTGTGGTGTTCCCTGCTATGGTGGGGCCCCTGGAAATAAGGAAAAAGGGATGTAAAGCTATTGGAAGGTATCCAAAGAAAATGGTGAAGGGTTCAGAGGGGCTGTATGAGGAGTGGCTGAGGTCACTTGGCTTTTTGGCTGGAGAAAAGGAGATGAGGGGTGGTATTATGAGCTGCACGTTCCTCACGAGGGGCAGTGGAGGGGCAACACTGATCTCTTCTCTGGTGACCGGTGACAGCACCCGAGGGAATGGCTGGAGCTGGGCCAGGGCAGGCTCAGGCTGGAGAGCAGGGAAAGGTTCTTCCCCCAGAGGGTGCTGGGCACTGCCCAGGCTCCCCAGGGAATGGGCACGGCCCCGAGGCTGCCACAGCTCCAGGAGTGTTCAGACAATGCCCTCAGGCACAGGGTGGCATTGTTGGGGTGTCCTGTGCAGGGCCAGGAGTTTGATTTGATGATCCTTGTGTGTCCCTTCCAGTTTGGGGCATTCTGTGGTTCTCTGAAATGCAGAGGCTGCTCTCAATGCACTCATGCTGGTTGTGTGTCTCACCAGCTGCAAGGATCCCGGCTGGAGCAGTGCCTGGGATCCCACGGGCAGTCAGGATGCTGATGCAGCCCCGTGGTGCTGGCTGTGTGTCCCAAAGTGCTGGCTGTTCCCCAGCTCCCGTGTCTGCTGCTGGGCTGGTGCAGGGAGCCCAGGAATTTTCCTTTTCTCCAGTCAAAAATGATGGCTTGGCCTGGAAGCTGAGAGCAGGTGCTGCTCTGCAGTGCCTGGGGGCTTGCAAGGCCTGGAGGGGCCCAGGTCTGGCCACAGCCCCCGGGAGGTCAGGGAAGGGGCTCGGTGCTCTCTGGACTGTCACCACCAGAGCTGACAGCCTCGGGGTCTGCTCAGTGCCACCGTGCCTTGTCCGTGCCCTCCCGCAGGGGATTCCAGGCTGGAATGCCTCTCCCTGTCTGACCCGGGGCCGTGCCTCTTGGGACAGCTCTGCACAAGGCATTGGCTCCCCTTAAAGCCAAGGAAGCCACGTGGAACCCTTCGCTGTCAGAGTGGGAGGGTGGGGAGCAGCTGAATGGGAGCCCTGGGGGAAACTTCCAGAAAAATCAAGCTGCTTCAGGAATCTGGCCGTGCAAAAAGTGTTTCCCATCCCCCTTGGCTGTTAGAGAGGGGACTGCACGTGGAGGAGACTTCTTTAAACCCTGGAGCCTGCAAAACAGGCGTGAAGAGGGAGGACTGGGACAGCCTTTGGCTCAGGGTGTAGGGCTGGAAAGCCCCAGGCTGCCAAAGGCACGTTTCTTATCTCTGGAGCTCCGGGTTTGCAGTCTGCCAAGTGACGGGGAGCAGTGGTGTGGATCTGCAGATAACCTCTTGGCCATGGCTAATGTGGGTTAAAGCACGTGTGAGGGGCTGGGGCAGTTTTAAACAGCACGATGAGAGCAAGCTCCGGGGCTGGGGAGACTGGAACCTCCTCCTTTGGGTTTGTTTAAGCTCCAGCTAAGCCCTGGATAATGTGCTCAGGGGAACAGCCCTGCCCAGCACTGGGGGCTCGGCCAAGTGGGTGAATTAGTGGATGCTCCATCTCTGGCGAACGCTCCAGACTGCGCTGTGCTGGGCACCAGCTCTGATTGCCTGCAGACATGTGCCCAGAGAGGTGCCCTGGCCTTGCTGCCAGCCTGGTCCTGCCACAGACGGCTGCTGCTCTGGCCTGTTGGCAGGTGGAATAAATCCCTGCGGAAAAATCGCCATTGGTAACAGTGGGGATTGTTGTGGCTTGCTAACACCCTCAGCTCTCCCTTCCCCCTGGCTCTTTCTCTTCTCCAGCAAAGATTTTTGCAGTGGGAAGCACCTGGTGCTGCTGCCAGGCTGGCGTGGGGACAGCTGAGCCTTGCTGTGACCTGTGCTGTGCCCGCCTGGTCCCTGCAAGGTCAGTGCCAGAGCTGGCCCAGGAGGGGACAGGAATTGCCGGCATTTGGGAGCTTATTCGTGGCCCCAATCTGCCTGTGCTGCAGGCTCCCTGCCAGGCAGGTGCTTTGGGAAATGATGAGGCTTTTCCGTAGGTTTGGAGCTGCAGGGGACAGCCATGGGCACGTGGCAGTTTGTGGCATCGTCCCACATCTGTGCAGCACCGGCTCGGAAGCCTGACGTGTGTGTCCAGCCTGGGGAGTGGGGCAGCCGTGCAGGGACAGGGACAGCCCAGCAATCCAGGCACCAAACACGCGTGGGACCAGTGCCAGGGATTTCCCGGCAGTGGAGCCACGCCCGGGTCTCCCCCGCGTGGTGCACGTGGGGTGGGGACACCGCGGAGGTGTCATTAAAAGGGCTTAATCTGGTGGGAAACACTTTTGGGATGAACCAAGAAGGGGTGCTGGGAGCAGCCGTGGACTGCAGGGAGCTGTGTGGTCCTGTCCTCCTCCTTCCCTCCCGCACTGGGGTGAAACTGGGGGGTAGGAGGGAGTGGGGACCTGCCCAGGGACACGGGGTCCTTCCCCACCCCTCTTGGGAGTGGTTCTGGAATGGTGTCGTGGTGGCAGGGCAGGAATCCCCTCCTAGAGCAGCTCTGCCCATCCGGGGGCTGCTGCAGTGGTGTTCCCGTGCCGGGCTCTGCCCCCACCTCCGCGGGAAGGGAGGTTATGGAAACTCGATAAAGTGTTGCCATGACAGCCCCGAGCACGGCCCCCTCCCGGTGCCGTACCCACCGTGACAGCTCGATATTCCCAGCTCCCCTGGGACCGATCTCGGGCACGGGCCGAGGCCGCTGGATGGCAGGCAGCACATCCCTTTTACCCTGCCGGTGCAGGGAGCGCTCTGGGAAAGCAGAAAGGAGGCGTGTGGGTACCCGATGTTCCCTTTCCCAGGTGGGAGCGCTGGTCCCGGTCCCCCGTGCATCCTCCCCAGCCCCAGGAGCACGGCAGGTCCCCGTTGCTGCGGTGACAGTCTCCATGGAGACCGGTCCAGCACAGCTGCATCCCGGGGATCACGGCAGGGGAGGCCGTGGGGATGCGTCCCCCTCCCCTCCCGGGGTGAGCTCTCAGCCCCCAGGGGAGCGTGAAAATGGGAATCCCTCAAGTGGCAAACGTGTGGAGGAATCCCGAGGAAACTAATTGGTTTTCCCCCACCCCTCCTTTAGTGCTTGCTGGCTTTCACTCCACGCTGGTAATTGCTGCTCTGCACCCATTAAAAGGCCGTCTCACGCTTCGCACGGGCTTGGTCGTGAATTAATTTTGCATACGTGTCTATTCCGGGGAGCATGGGAATTTATTCAGGATGCTGAATGCCAGACGGGCTTTCCAGAGGCGTGAGGTGCAGCACAGGCTGTGCCTGCTCTCAGGAGTGACTTTGAGGGAGTGACAGCGGCTTCTCCAAATAAACGCCTGAAAACAAGGGCGCAGGTTCAAATCAATGGGATTTATTCTCACAACTAGTTTGGGACAAGACTGATTGTGGGGTGCTTCTGTCTATCCCATTTGAAATCCTTCTTAGATGCCAAGGTGCCTTTGATTTTCACTGGGAAATAGGTATCCTAGCTGCTCATGGTCTCCTGGAAGTCCCGCCAGGCTCCATCTCCATGTCCGTGCCCACACCTGCCTCTCTAAATCCACCCACAGGCTTTCTGTAAATGCCACATTTCTCCAAAGAAACGCTGTTGGGTTGGGATTTCTGTTGTTTCGAAACCACGTTCCCTCTTTCTATTACTGAGAAGTGTCAAAGGGGAAGAGCTGTTGGGATTTTCCATTTGCCATTTACTCGTTGTGCTGCTTTCTTTGCCCTTTGCCTTTCTATCAGCCTCGCACAGTGAAAATAAACCAGCAGGTTTTGTGTCATTTCTCTCAAGCACCACACTCCGGTGCAGGATGCCGTGGTGTTTGGGCAAGGAGTTGCAATTTCCTTCGAAAAACAAACTCGCCATTGTTATTCCTGGGGAATTTCTTTCATTTTTGTGGAGGTCTTTGATGCTTGACATCAAGCTTTGGAGTCAGCCTTCCTTAGAGGGGCCTTTGTGAGTCACTGGGTGTAAGGAATGCCCAGTGTCATGGGAGAGGTGGGTTTTTGGAGCATCCCAAATGTTCACACCACTGCAGCAATGCTGGGTGCTAAGATCCTCCTGTGCATGGGTTTGTCCCTGAAAGCTGCATTCACCTGTGCAGAGGTTCAGCCGTGGTGTGCTCAAAATGATGTTTTTGCAAGGTGACAGAGGCTGTTTGAACCTTAAGGAGTGGATGAACTCCCCAGTGCAGGAGCTGGCCTCTCCCAGGGGCAGCAGCGGAGCAGTCAGGGGCAGGATGCACCCAGCATAAAAATTGCAATGAATTTGCCCTGCAGTTGCTCTGCTCCTGCCAAGACTCTTACTGGGAAACGGCATTTTCCCAGTAATGGTTGCTAAGCACTGAGGTCTCATGATGGGCTTTATCTGCTCAGCTGGAGCTGCAACAATAAAGCTCCAGCGCGAAATGAAACGGGGAGACATCCCTGCCTGTGCTGGGGCTTCCCTGTCCTCCAGAGGCAACACCAGGAGGAGATTTCTCCTTCACCCAGGCAGGGCTGGCCCTCGCTGCTGTGGGGCTCCAGCAGCAGCTCAGTCCTGTGCCGCTGGGGACGGCTCCAGGCACAGGGATGGTTTCGGCGCTCGGCTGCTGTTGCCGGCAGATCTGGGATCGTAGCACGGTTTCCACTCACGTCAGCCAGACTGGAGGAGCAGGAGGATGAAGCTGTCATTTAAAAATCTGCGTAGGATCATCCTGTCTGGGCTGGTTTGACGGCGGGGGATTCTTTGCTTTGTGTTTCTGCTGCAAATCCCCCAGTGGGAAAGGGCTCGAAGCCGCTCTGCCGGCCGCTGCTGCGGGACCGCTACATCCCCGGGGGCTGAGGCACGTGTCCGGGGACACTGGTGGGTGGACACGCATGAGCTGGCCCCAGGAGAGGAGGGGAAGGTTCCACACCATCTCTGGGGCTGGGTGAATGCCCACAACATCTGGCTGGTTACCTCTGACCGAAGCATTCCAGTGGTTCTGGAATGCATGTCCCTTCAATCCACCGTGTCCCCTTCCTGTTGGTTTGAGAGGGTTCTCTGCAGCAGCTCTTCTTTTGTCCAACCTCTGCTGCTGCTGCTGCTTTGCCTGGTGTCCCTCCTGGGGCTCTGCACTTGGAGTTTTGCTTTCTTTCACAGTCTGCCCATGTGGTTTGTGACTTTTCCAGATGGATTGTCCCTTTTGGCATCTTTATGGCTGCCAGGTGGGACGTCACTGGGCTCTAGGGACCAGCAGAGCAGACTGAGCCCCTGCCAGAGCTGTGTGCTCTGGGGTGGCAACCTCTGAGTCTGTTCCTAGCCCTTGAAGTCCAGGGAAGCCCCAGAAACCAGGGCACCAGCAGGTGATGGGACTCCTACACCTCCACAGCACCTCTGCAGAGATTCCCATCCCCGTGGTACAGATCAGCTGCTGAACAGGATGGTGAGTTCCTGGGAATGGTAGCCCATGGAGACTCTGGCACCTGAGTGTGAAATCTGTGTCCTTCTCAGGATGTTTGGAAGGTGCAATCCCAGCTGACCAAGCCCAGATTGTTACTGGAAAGTTGTTGTTGGAAAGCCGAGCTCTGCTGACCGGTTGTTGCAGGCAGGTGAGTAACCTGAGCTGGGGCTGCAGCACAGGTTTGAATCACCTTTCCTGGAGCCAGAGCTGTGGGCACTGCCTGTGCTGGGGGCAGGGTTTGGTGATGGTGAAATGTGGGACAGTCCTCCGTGGGAATGCACTTTGCACTGAGTCACCAAGGAACCATGAAGGAGCAGGACAGAGACTGCCTGTGCCAGGGAGTTTCCAGGGCTGTGACACTGCCTCTCTGCCATGAAAAGAGTTGCCAAAATTCTATCAGTCAGCAGCTGGGGCATGGCCCTGGAAATTTTGCCTTGTCCACGTGCTCCAGCTGTGATCTCCCCTCTCTCCTCCCCTGCAAATCCATTCTGGGGCTGCTGCAGTGCTGCCGTCTTGTCCTCACTGCTGCTCATCTCAGCCATATGGCAGATGAAAAATCCTCCTAATTTCCAGTTAAAACTTAATTTATGGTGGATTTATCCCAATTTGGTCTCGTTCCAGGCTTGCCCATTAGCTCCCATTCCTGCAGCATGTAAGGGCTGGTGTTCCCATCCTTGCATTTCTCCCGGGAATGATGGGTCAGACCCCGCTGCAGTCCCACACTCTGCCCCGGCGTGCTGGGAAGGGGCCCAGCTCCGAGTGCGAGGGGCACGGAGGGTCCGTGTGTGTGTGAGAGACCCCTCTAACCCCGGCGTCTTGGCTCTGGCTCCCGCACGGATGAGTCAGCCCGGCGCTGGCTCGGCGCTGAGCGGGGCTCGCCAAGCCCAGCTTACCTAAGGCCGCAGGAATGCCTGGCTCAGCGGGGCTCCTCGGCTCTGCTCCGGCACCCGGGTGTGCTGCGAGCCGCGCTTGTGGCCTCGGGCGGCGGCTGCCTTTGGGAAAGCCGGGAAAGGCTGCACAGTCCCAGACCTTTGCCCTGCAAGAGGCTCCTCAAAGCGGGACCCACAAAACCACCCCAAAGCGCCTGCCTGGAGCAGGGTCTGTTCACCCTCTTTGTGTCATCCCTGCTGAGCCCAGCAAGAAGGGCAGCTGTAAGAGCATAAACTCCTGTTTGTTTCAGGGCAGTGGGGATTTTCATTGGCCTTTCACCCTGGCCCCTCTGTTGGGTACGTAGCTGGCCCCAGGGGCTCCCCTGGTTGAGTGTGAATTGATGAACCCATCAAAATGCTTCTCTAATGCTGCCCCCGCTGGGAAGAGACACCCTGGGTGTCACCCCTGTCACTGAGGCTGGGCTCTGCAGCTGCTGAGGGTGAGGTGATGGCTCATGGACTTGGTCCCGGGTTCACTCTTGTCTGTGAGAGCAGCAACATCCGTGTGATCTGTGTCTGAGGTGATGCACGAGTTGCTCCATGTTGAGACTCCAATTTCGCTGCTACTGTTGGTGAAAATTCTGTGGGAAGGTGATTTTCACAGCAAACCCACCCCGTTTTGTGCCACGCTTCCTTTAGCAAAGCTTGGATTTGCAGGTGCTCTGGTGGGAAAGGCAGCTGGGAACGCTCACCTGGGCAAAACTTTCCATTCACAATTGTCCTGCAAACGAAGTGATTGCCAGTACTGATGGTCTCCCAGTGCCGTGCTGCATTCCCAGTGCCATAAGGTTCCCGAGCACTCTGTGGATGTGAATTATTTAAGCCTCACTGTGGTCCTTGGAGTACAGGAAGGCGTTGAGCTGAACCTGCCTCTGACAATGGAAAACAGGGATGGGAGAAGAGATGGGAAGAAAAGGGGAGGCTCCAGCTCCGACCATTCATGCTCCGTTTCACACCCTCTCATCCTTCCAGCTCTGCCTGTTTGCCTGTCACAACAGCCAGAGGGAAATGCTGTGAGTGCTGCAGACGCGGTTTGATCATAATCAGAACCCAACAGCAGGCAGGACCTGTTGTGCGTCTCCAAGACAATGCGCGGTGCTGGCGAGTGCCACGCATGCCGATGAGGCTGGGGAGCTCCCGGCGGGGCCGAGCAGCAGCCGGAGCCGGCACCGAGGTTACCCCGAGAGAAAGGAGAAGCTGGGGGCAGGCGGGGAGCCGGGGCAGGCTGGCCCAGGGCCGCTTCCCCAGGCTCGGCAGCGGCGGCGGCTGCACACACGCACGCACACAGGCGCACTCGCTCACACTCGCGCACGCTCAGCCTCCCGGTGCAGCTCCTCGCCGCTCTTTGATTCGCGAGGGAGGAAACAGGACCTCGTAGGAGCGGCAGAAGCAGCAGCTGTTGGCAAGATGCGCTGACAAAATTGGACGGGGAGAGGCACCTCCGATCGGTCTCGCCGCCTGGGCTGGACCTGCTCCTGGGAGAGGAGCGGCGGAGGAGAGAGAGAGGAGGATGAGCAGCCCCTCCATCCCCGGGAAGATGGAGGCAAAACCTTTGTTCAACGTGCAGAAGGCTCTGGTGCAGCCCGTGCAGATGTGCATGTTGGATATCCCCCTGAGCGTGCAGGATGACGATGTAAGTACGAGGCGAGGGAGCTGCCGGCCCGGGGGCACGGTGGGTGTGTGAGGGGCAGAGAGGGGCCGTGACCCCACCCCGGCACCATCCGGGGGTGGTGAACTTCTGGCAAAGTTGACGATGCCAAGAGCTGGCACCGCCTCCAGATGTGACTGTTTCCTCTCTGAAGTGGTGTATTTTGAGGCAGACAGTGGCGCTTGCCAAATCCAGGGCACCAAAACGAAAGGAGGGGTTTGGGAGGGAGGGGAAGCCTTTCTGTGTGGAATAAGACTCGTGTTGTGGCTCGATGCGAAAGGGAGTGTTTGCTGTGCGTGTCCTGGCTCTGCTGCCCTGGAGTGGCCGGCGGGTGTGAAAGCCTGGGGGGCAGCTCTGCCTTCACACACCTTGGTGGCTGCCCTGCCTGGTGTCACCGTCCCTGGGCATCGGTCCTGCCCCCTCGCTCCGCTGCAGCTGCAGGGTTTGGTTCACGATGCAAAAATCGGTGTCGATTGCAGCATTGAGGCAGAGCTTTCCCAATGTGGGTCAGGGGATTCCTGCTGAGGGCTCCTCTTGTCGCCTTAACTCTGCCCCCCACAGAAAGACACCCCGAATGTGACTGTGCATGAAGGATAAAGCTGCTGGAGACCCCAAAATCAGGGGCAATGCTTTTTAGGGCTGGTGGGTGGTGAGCGGTCGGTGCCCCACCTGTGTAAGGGGTTTGGGTGTGATCCAGGTGCTGTTAAGATTTTCAGCAAAACTTGCTTTGATTTTTGGAGCAGGGAAAGCCCATCTCTTGCTGTATGTGCTCAGGGCGTGTAGTGTCACTGCAGGAGCCTTAAATCCGGATTTTCTCCATGGCCATCAACTGATCTGTCACAATCACTGTTACCTTCTCCTCGGCATTGTGTGTGTGTGTTTAAAGAGGTGAAATGACAGCACAAAACCGAGCCCAGCTCCCTTGGAGGAGGCAGCACTTCCCTGCAGGGCGGTGTGTTGGATCCCGGCAGGGGTGGGCAGCCCCAGCTCAGCATCCTGAGTGTCCCTGCAGGGACAGGGGACTTGCAGGGAGCCTCCTATATTTAGAAACACCCCGGGGGGCTTTGCCAGGATCGAGGGTGTCGCTGCACTAATGAGGATAATGAGGATACCTGTGACGGCCACTGCGGAGCTGCTGGGGTGTGCCGGGGGTGGGCAGCGCAGGTGCCTCCTGCAGCATTCCCGGGAAGGAGGGAGGGAGGGAGGGCAGCCGGGCGGTGGGAGGTGGCTGGAGCGTGGGGTGAAGCGGTGCCTGGGTGCTTTATTCTCCTTCAGCTCGCTCCCGAAGCAGCAGATTTATCCGGGCTCAGGGCAGGCGATCTCCATTCCTGCTCAGCGGTGCGATCTGGTGCTGGATTTCCCTGCGGCCCCTGGTGCAGCGCGGGGGATCCTCGGGGTTTGCCCGACTCAGGTGGAGGCTTCCCTGCTTCCCTCCCTGCGCTGGGCATCGGCTGGGACCGGGCACGGGGAATGCCCCGGCCTGGGTCACTCAGGGACCTCTGCTTGCTTGTCATATTCCTGATTTTTTTGCAGAGAAGAGAAATAATTTTTAAGAGGGCTGTGCAATGTGTTAGAGCTGGGTTTTTTATTTGGTTGGTTGGGTTTTTAACAATTGCTACGAGCTCTCTGGAGGCTGCTGGGTGACAGCCAGTCCTGGCAGTTGTGTCACGGTGAGGCACCGCTTGGTAACTGGCACATCAGGGTGTCCCCAGCCCTCGGGTCATGGCTGGGGCATTAGGGCAGGACAGGAGAGGTTAGGGCATCCCTGTGGAAACTCAAACTGCCTGGGGGTCACACTGGGACTCGGTCTCCAGCATCCCCATTTTTAGACCTCCCAGCTCTGGGCCCACTGGTGCTTTCACCCCCTGCCCTCTCCTGCACTGGGCAGAGTGGGATGAAACCCCCAGGGGCGAGCACTGGCTGGCAGCACCCGTGAGCAGGAGGTGGATCAGGGGCTGCTCTGCCTCTCCATGCTCAGGTACCCCGCTCTGAGGCTCCGTTTTCCCTTCCTGGAAAGCGGGGGCACAGCGGGCCCCATCGCTGGCAGCTCCGTCTGCTGCAAAACACAGCCTGGTGGGGAAACGCCTGCAGGGAAATCCTGAGTGGCATTTTTGTCTGTGGGGTGATGGGGAAACTCCTCTTTCAGAGCTGAGATATTCCCCCAGCCAGGCAGGGTTTGGTGTCTCACACCCACCCGCAGGTCCCTGCTCATCTCCTGCCGTCGCTTCCCCGGTCTGCGTGGGCAGCGGGGAGGGAGCAGTGTTGGCATTCCCCCCTCTATTTCAGGACTTTAATTTCTATTTCAGGCTCGTTAATTGCCTTTCTTCTTGGAGACGGCACAGGCAGGTTGGAAAAAGTTCAGGGGCTGCGTTACCTGGGGCTCTTCGGCAGGATCCTGTCCGTCAGTGTCCATCACCAGCTGGGACATCCCTGTGGGAAGGCCTGGCTTGAGAAATGGGCTTTCCTCCTGCTGCAAATCCATTCACTGAGCACACAGCTGACCTTTTCCAGGCTGGATTCCCAGGGAGCAAGGCTTTGACTTCAAAAAGGAGCAAGGCAAAGCCCAGGTTGGGACACCCCACAAAAACATGAACCTCTGGCTCAAGTCTCTTCTCCCAGGGCAGCAACTCTGTTGGGTCAACATCTGAGATTCCTGTTTTTCAGGGAAACTCTCTGCTCCAGCAATGGACTGGGTGTCCTTTGGGGACATTTCACAGCTGGCAGTGGAGCACTGGAGGTGCTCGTGCCCACGTTCAGTGGGTGGCCAGCTGGAAGGGGAAGATCCCCCCCAGGTTACCCTCGATGTGGTGCTGTGTATCAGGCAGAGGAGGCTCTCGTTTCTGCCTCCCTTGATAGCTTTCAGGGGGGCTGTCAATCCCCCCTTTCATAATTCAGCCACGGCAGTTGCAAAATTGCCCAGGCTGCCTCCTTTGCTATGACGGGGAGGGATTTCCGAAGCTTTGCTAATAAAAGAGCAACAGTTTCTGTGTCTGGGAGGTGGGGAAATCAATGAGCAGGCTGTTGCAAGTGACATAACGGCTTTTTGTGGCATCTCAAGCAGTTCCCTGACATGATGGAGCTTTATGGCTCGCTGTTTGTCAGCTTAATTGGCAACATCCACTCCCTGCCAGTGCGAGCCCGCGGGGCCGGGAGGGAGCGGAGAGCCAGTGGGATGCTGCTGCCCGGTCCCAGTGCATCCCTCCTGCCTGGCGGGTCTGTCCACCCGTGGTTGGGCATCCCAGGGCACGCCAGGCTGGTGCCATGCAGCGGTCACAGCCCTGTGTGGTGATGGAAAGCGTCGGGAAAACCCCCCCTTGCTGCAGTGTCCACTAAGAGCGGGTCAGGGGAGAGCAGCACAGCCGGGGGCTCTCCCAGCGCTGCTCTCTCCGAGCTGGACATTCAGTGAAGCTCCACAGAGCGAGAAGAAATCGGGAAAATCTCATTGTCCCGCTTAGGCACTTGCATCCTCCGGAGCCTGTCCTGGCGGTCTCCCCATCTTTGCCTTCTCCCTTTCTCCTCTGCGATGTCCTAATAAGTGCAGTCGGTTTGACTTCAAAGCGGTTAGCAAATATTTTCCACTCCAGTGAACTAATTAGTTAAATTACATTTCACATGCTAATTTATTCCTCTAATATTATTTTTTTCCCCCCTCAGCATACTGAAATACAGGAGAAGATAAAAGCTCGGGTTGACCTTAGAGCCAGGCTCAGAGGAGCTGGAGATAGGAACAAATGATTAGTTCCCAGGTTTGCTGTAGCACAGGCTTATTCCCTGCCGCATTTGAGACCTCATTCGGTGGAGTTTTAAGAGTTTTAGCTGCCTGCAACCCGGGCATCCTGGGTGAAATGTCCTCTGGCACAGAGAAAAGAAAACTTTCAGATCAGCAGTAATGAGCTGCTAATTTCCGGCTTCATTGTTCCTGTCTGCAGCACCGGCATCACCTTGGAGTGCTCCATAAATAGCTAATTAATCCTTGCGGGAGTGGGTGGGAATGGTGTTACTTCCCCCATCGGGGCTGGAAAGGCTTTAACTGGGAGTCGAGTGGGGCCAGGGAGCTGACGCCGGTGTCAATCCCAGGTCGAAGCTGTCGGGGATGGAGAGGCTTTAACTGGGAGTCAAGCAGGGACAGGGAATCGCTGCTGGTGTCAATCCCAGGCTGCAGCCGGGGTGAAGCGATAGCTGCCAACGGCCCCGTGATGAATCAAAGTCTGCCGTGTGTGCATCAAAGGCTGCTTCTTTTCCACTGCCTGCGTATGGTAGATGTTATCGAGAGGGAGGAGCTGAAAATGAGCTCTAGGACCATTTCCTGACCACAGTTACAGTCAAAAGCAGCAAATCCCTCCATCCCTGCTCTTGGCCAAACTCTCCTTTTCCCTCAGGCAAATCATCGCTTGGTTTCTTTGGAGAAAATGAGAAACTATGGAAAAAGACTCCCGAGTTTAATTCTCATCCGTAAAGGCAGAGATTTAGGAGCACGCTGTAAAATCTTGGGATTTCTGGGTAGGGCTGAGCCCATCCCACACCTTGTGTGCATGTGCAGCTCCAAGCCTGTCCATGCAGGGCTGTGGGGTGTCCCTGCAGCCCCCGGGGCTGTGTGGAACCCCTCTGCTGGTCTGTGCCTCTGTGCTGGCTGTCTCAGTGCTGGGGGAGGGTCTCAAAGCACTGCCCCAGGAGCCCACTGAACCCCACCAGCTGCACACGTGAACGTGTCAGGCCATGAACACTCTGGTTTGTGCCTCTGGCTGATGCTGCCCCAGGAGCTTTTGGGTGGTGGCAATCCCTGTTTCCAGCCCTTGATGAGGAGTCAGAGAGGGAAGAGTGGGTATGATGGCTGAGCCCTTACACTGGTTTAAAAGGGATGGGGGAAAATGTCCCTGATTGCTGCTGATTGGGTCACTGGTGCTAAAACTTCAGAGTCTTCACCTGTGCCTGTGTTCACACACTGGATAAACATGTGAAACACAGCCCTGGGAGTGCCAGGCCAGTAATACCAGGGTTACTACAAATAAGCAGGTAGCAGGATGGCGTTGATGCAGACAAGAGTTGCTGAAGTAGAATGAAAACACAGACCTCTGGAGCCTCAGCCCGCGTCCGACGCAGCTCCCTGGGGTACAGCCTGTCTTGGGGCTCATCCTGGCCAAGGGCTTGTCATTATTGCCTGAACTCTGTCACCTCTGGGACAGGCCATTTGCAGGTTTTGAGATGCCTGGTGCTCAGCAAACGTCTGTGCCTGGCCCATGTGTGGCCACACCAGTGGGTCTGTGGTGGTTACCTCACGTGTGCCACAGCTCCAGGTGCTCACCAGCACTGCAGGGGCTGGAACTGCCTGAGGAGCTCTCGCTGCTGCCCTGGTGGAGTTATTGGTGCAATTAAAGCTGTGCTAATTCTCAGTGTGTTGAGAGGCAGAAGGAGCCAGCTTTTCCGGTAATAGTTCAGTCAATCTTATTTTCAATATATAAGTGGCCTGGCTGGGTCTGTGCTTGAGAGAAAATGAGGTAAAATACCCTGTGCCACATCCTCATGGAGGTAAACCCACTGATTTCAGTGGCATCACCACCTGTCTCTAGCTAAGAACGTGAGCTGATGTTCAAGGTGACCTCCTAGAGCGTTTCTCTGCTTCTTCACCCCTCCTCCCCATCCTTCAGCACCAACTTCTCTGTCTGAAGCTTGAGGGCAATGTGAGAATTTGCTCCTCGTGCAGCTTTTGCTCTGTAGATGGGGATCTCCCGGAGGTACAGGCTCTGCCTCTTGCACTTTCCCTTTCTCCAGCGAAATGGGATCTCTTCCCTGCTCTTTCAGCTTTCTCACTCTCTGCTCTCAGTTTCCATCCCGAGGATCCCGTGGGGACCCTGGAACTCGGCAGAGCCTTCCTCGTGGCTCCGGGCGCTGCCGAGGCAGCTGCACAGCCGGGTCCCGGTGCCCGTGTGCTGCTGGCAGGAGCTGGCTCCATCCCTGCCCCCGGGGCTGGGCACCCTGACTCAGGGCAGATCGGCGACACAGCAGCTGCCTCCTGACAGTTTGATTCAATAAGGGCCCATCAGTGCAGTTTGCTGTCATCTGTCTCCGTGCATCGGGCTCGGGGCAGCGCCTGCAGAAGCAGCTGCTGCAGGAGTGTGCCGTGAGCGCTGCCAGCGCTGCCCTGTGCCCCTGTGTGCTCAAATAAGGCAAATCCAGTTTGCTGACTGGTTTGGCACAGCACAGGCCTGTCAAAGGCAGGTTCTTCGCCGCCTGCTTTGGGTCTTTGCCAGAGCACGGGGACAATTGTTCCCTGGCTCTCCTGCCCTCCCTAAGCGGAGGTGGTGAGCTGGAGGTGTGGGTGTTGCCTGCCCGTGGCTCCATCCCTCCCCTGCACAGCTTCCCATTCCAGATCCTGCAGCGGGGCTGGAGCAGGGACAAGGCTGTCATTGGTTTGGAGAGTGCCAGCTGCAAACACAGGGGAAATGGAGGTTCTGCCCCATGCACAACCCTTACCGTAACAGCAGAGCATGGGTGTAACCCCGGGCATCTCCCACCCAGGGACTCCATCCGAGATGACCCTTTTTAATTACCCCGTGTTTCAAGGAGCCCTGGGGCTGTGCAGCAGCCGAGACAGCTGAGAGTGGCAATGCTGAGTGCTCCTGACACGCAGTTAAACGCCGTGAGCTGGACCCTGCCTGGCCTCAGATGTGGCTGCCACCACAGAGGCGGTGGCACCGCTCCCTGCTGACACGAGCTCTGCTCTTGTGCTCCGTGGTGTTGCTGAAACGTCCTCCTGTCACACACGGCCGCTGCACGGCTGCTCCTTGGGCAGCACCGAGGAGCCCCGGGGCTCCTGGCACCGCTCCAAAGCCAACACGTGGCTCTGGAGGATCCCCTGCCCCTCGCTGCTCACTGGTGTCCCTGCGCAGGAGAGAGCAGCTTGCTCTTGTTAAGCATTGCCAAGCACAGACAGGCACCGCTGCTGTGTGCAGATAGGGCTGGGTTTAGCCATGGGAGCTTCAAATAATGCTAAAAAAACGACCCTGCCAGGAGTCCTGTCCTGTGACAGCTCGATTCGACCACTGCTGGCTGTTAAATGCTCTTTAGGTGCAAAGAGCATCTTTGGTTTCAGTGCAATTGTTTGGGAGGTGGTAAAACACCACAGTAGTGACAGGTGAAACACCACAGTGACAGGTAAAACACCACAGTGACAGGTAAAACACCACAGTGACAGGTGAAACACCACAGTGACAGGTAAAACACCACAGTGACAGGTGAAACACCACAGTGACGGGTGAAACACCACAGTGACAGGTAAAACACCACAGTGACAGGTGAAACACCACAGTGACAGGTGAAACACCCCAGGCAGGGGGGACAGCCAGATGCAGCTCGGTGTTGGCTCTTTTATGAACCTGGAGTGCTTTGGTGGTGGAGTTGTGGCATCAACACTGCTGGAAGGATTGGCTCCACTGCCCCACAAGAGCTGGTTCTGCCCAGATCCTCCTGCCTGCCCCATCATATGACAGTGGTGTAACTGAGCTGGTGGTTCAGCCGGGGCAGAACTTGTGATATTTGGTATTTTTAACTCCCAGCTCCTGGAGTCATGCTTGTGGCATCACTCGTGGTGTCTGGAGAGGGCAGCACACGGTGCACCCCAGTGCTGTGGTCCAGGGCTCAGGCTTTGGGGCACCACCACCATGCAGATGCTGGTGAAGGCCTGACTTTAAGAACTGCAAAGGTTGCTTGCATCCAAAATCTGATCTGTTGATTTTCTTGTGTCACCTCTGTGCAGGCATCTCCTCAGCCCCGTGTCCTCACTCCTCTCCTGGCTTCTCTGGGCTTGTGCCGGGGTTGTGCCTGGGTGTGCTGGGGCTGCAGCAGCTTTTGGCAGCAGGATGTCAGGGCTTTGCTCCCTCTTGACAGCCCAGGAGTGGGGAACCCCCAATCCCATCCTGCTGACAGCTGCCTTTGTAATTTGGGTGCTGTGAGCTCCCAGAGGACAGCTGGCAGCATCAGGCCCTTCACCTGGAGATGCTGAGGAGCTGTTTGGGATGACAAGGCTGGTTTGGGTGTGACAATCTCAGTAGTGTCTGGCTGTGATGTTGGTGACAGAGAAATGCAGCGCTGGCCCGAGATGAGGGGGCTTCCTCTCCTCTCCTGCCTGCCAGGAAAGCAACACCCAAAAACCCCCCTTAATAACCCCTTTCTGCTCATCCTTCTCCCTTTAGGCTCCCACGTGCACTGCTCTGAGAGCCAGGGGTTTTTCTTTCGTCACAGAGCCCTCCCCAGCACTTCTCCTTCCCATGCTGGAAACTGAGCGCGAGTCAGAAACTGCAACCGGGCGAGGAAGGAGGGGCAATGTGGTTTGTGGTGCCAGAGCCTGGGCTGGCCGAGCAGAGCAGCTGGGAGGCACTTCTGCAGGCTCTGGGGAGAAGAGCTGAGGGCAGGGGGATGCAGGATGGAGGAGCTGTTCCAGCCCTGTGGGGTCTGGCAGTATCGGGGTCGTGGGTCGGGGAGCCCCTGACCAGAGGGGTCCCGCTTGAGCAGCCCTGGAGCTGTCTGGAGGCAGGAAATGGAGACTAAGGCCTCCCCACCCTGCTGTGTGCAGAGCAAGAGGGAATCAAAAGCAGCTGAAAATCCCGGATTTCCCTTTCTGTTTGGCGGGGAGGGATGGGGAAGCACAGGGGAGGAGGCGGAGGAGTTAAGTGGGTGCAGCTTCACCTTTTCCTGATGCCTCTGCACCCACAGCCCCTGGGAAGAACTGTCCCTCCCAGCCCTCCCCAGTTATTTTGGGGTCAGTTGAAGACCTGGCTGCTGCTGAGAGTCCAGCTGGTCACAGAATAGCCCCAGACCCCATCTGAGACCTACAACACACTCCCATTCCCAGAGGCCCTCGAGTGCCAGCCGTGCCCTGGCACACCCACCCTGGGAAGGGCTTTGTACAAGGTGACTCTCAGCCAGGGATGGGGCAAGGAGGGGAAAGGGAAGCTCCCCGGGGTTTGGCTGTTGTGAAAGATGACTCAGTGCATGCCCTGGCTGGGTGGCACCGTCTGTGCCGCCGTGTTACGTGCCCACATGTCATGGAAACCCTGACTGTGCTCCGTGCCCGCGTGGCACGAGCGGCATTGGGTAATGAACCATCCATACAGGTCCAGTGCTCACCGCTGAGGCTGAAAGAGTCGCCCTGCAATGGTGCTGGCAGCTCAGGAATGGATGGGTCAGGCCATGCACTCTGTGCCATTGGAGGCAAACACGGGAGAAGCTCCTCAGGGCCTCGCTGCTGCAGAAAGTCTGGGTGAGACCCTCGGGGAGCAGCTTGTTCCACTCCCTGTCTGCTCCCTGACCCTCCTGCAAGAGCTCGGTGTTTCCTCGCTGCTTTCCCTGCAGTTAGGGGAGCCAGAACGAGCTTAAAATCTAATTTCCTACCAAAATAAGGCTGATGCTGTCATGGTGTCCCTGTGTCCGTGCCCTCTCTCCCCTGATGACTTCTGACCCCGCTGACCTGCGTCGCACAGATCTGGCTGAGGGCACGCAGATAATTGAGTCTATGCAGAGATGATGAAATGAGATGGTTGAGAGCAGGAAAAGAATCTTGTAAATGCCCCAAAACATCTGTAGCATGAGTTCATGTATTATTAGACACCAGCAAATCCACGTGGGAGATGCTTCTTACAAACACTTAACCACAAAAACATTTTCATTCTCGGTTCGTACATTTTTAGGCACCGAAAACAGTCTCGAGACACAAAACCATAGGAAGTTTCAGTGCTCATGGGATAACCCTTTTATTCTAATGAAACCTGAAATTCTTTCAGCACTCAATGTGATTCCCAGAGCCAAGGCTCGAAGGAAAAACATCATAAATCATGGACTGGAAGGTGAAAATTGGGAGGGTCAGCAGCACCGGGGCCGGGCTCAGCCGTGGTGTGGCTTGGTGGCACTGGATGACTTTGCTGATATCTGTGCCACTGTAACTGGGGGACAGGCCTGGCCCTCAGCCACTGGCATACAGTATTGTTTGGAAGAACACTGCTCCTGCATGCCAAAACCCCCACGACAGAAAGAGTTCTGCTGGCCACGGAGAGAGGCCCTGGAATGACTTCCCCCGGCTCAAACAATGCGGAGCGGAAACCTTTCAAAGTGGAAATTACCAAAGGGAAAATAATTTTTTTAAACATCCTTCGTCTGAGCGCCTAACAATACCTGGGAATACTGAAAGACTTTTCCAACTCTTAATTGACTTTTCAGCCATGTCATGGTGTTTGTTTCATCTCTGCAATAGCCGGCTCGGGGCTGGGCAGTGAAACTTTCCCTTTCCAGCCCCTTTTCCCGACTCTCACGTGGCCAACACCAGTAAGTGTGTGCTCAGGCTGTTACAGCAGAATGTTTTCCTGTCCACTCACTGCATCCCTGCCCAGCCCGTGGTGAATTTGGCCCAAATGGCTTGGCAGGGGCCGCGCAGTGTCAGCACCGGGGCGCGCTGGCTGCTGGGCCAGCTGCCGGACGTCTCTCCTGCTGCTGCTCCTCCTGCAGCTCCTCTCCCTCGTCCCTGCGGCTGTTCCAGGCCCTCTGGCTCCTCTCTTGGCCGCTCGCTTTCGATCACATCAGCTCTTCACTCTGCTGGAGCCTGGCTCCAAGGTTTCACTCCTCACTTCAGATCAAGTCAGCTTTCCTGCAGCTTCCCGACGCGTCTGGGGTCTGATTTATGCTTTCCCTGATGTTTGTGCGGTCAAAGGAGATACAGGACCATTGTTGGGACATCCTTTTCATATCCCCTCTTAAGGGGCTTTGTTCCTGTTTAACTGGCTTTCTTATTTTCAGTAATTTCAGTTCTTTATTGGTGTTATTAACGCTCTGTGTGTGGAACACCTTGCTGTTGCTTCGCTTATTCCCATGATCTGGCGTTTAAATCTGTTCCACCTTATTCCTACACTGGGATAACTCTTTGCACCACGTGTAAATCTGTTTTATTGCCCTACCTGTACCTCTTCAGGTCAGCTCAGCACCTTGCAGCCTGTTTGGCTCCATTTTTAAGCTGGCCTTTGGATATGATTTAATCTTGTGCAAGGTATCAGCTCCATGTGCTTCTTCCCTGTGCCTGTGCTGTGGCATCACTTTTCTCTTGGACTTCTCAGCAGTTCTGTGGCATCATTCCCTCCCCTCTGCGTGTGTCCAGGCACGTCCTTCCAGCAACAGGGGAATGCATGGTGCTGTTGAGGTTCAGGGAGCTGAGTCTGAGCGTGCTGGGGTGGTGACACAGACGCCAACCTGCGCTGCTGTCCCCAGGGAGAGCGAGCTGTGTGGGGTCAGAGCACAGCCCCGGGTGCTCAGTGATGCCCTGCACACGCTGTCACCCGGGCAGAGGGCAGGGGGGAGCCTCTCCTGGCCTTCCATAGCCCGGGAGAGAGCCAGTGGGAATAAAGCTGGAATAAAGCTGCCCTGCTGCTCTCCTGGCTGGAGCGTGGGACGCACAGACTGGTCCCAGTTCCCTGTCAGTGTGTCTGGCACGGGTGAGGTGGGTGTACCTGTCCCTGCAGCAGCACAGCCCACCTGCACCAGCCAGGAGCTTGGGCTGGGATAGGAGCTGAGGAGGAGGAAGAGCCTCTCTGCCAAGCAAAGTTTCTCTGTTACCCACTGGGATTTCTCCACGGATCGGTTGCCAGAGCCTCTCGTTTCTGGGATTCTCCTCTTACACGATTCAGCTGAACATGTCATTCTGGCTGGAAAATTGTACTGCCTGTCCTTGGATGTGTTTTTGAAAGGTGAGCAGAGCCAGAGCTTTGCTCTGTTCTGTATCCACCCAGGTGGTGGATGTGTGTTTTCAGTATAAAATTAAATCTCACTATTTCATTTAACTTTTCTGGTAGATGAGAAGGGCCAGCTCCATTTCGGAAATGAGTTTCCCTGATCTTCAGTGGCTACACCTATTCCCACCTTTCCCTGGAAAGTTTTGTGGCTCCATAACCTTTCCCCTCTTTTCCACCAGTGGTTTTCCTTTCCCTGGCTGTTCTGCAGAGAACCAATGCGAGCGAGGATGGAAATTACAATAACGGAGCACCTGGGAGGCTCGAACTCGCCACACACTGATTGCTAAGCAACACAGAGAAATGTTTTTCCTGTTTTCCTTTTGGTTGCAAGCACCTTAGGTGGTATTTGCTAAAAGAGCTGACTGAAACATTCTGGCAGAAAGGTGATAGGGAGATAAAAGCTGCCTCTAAAGACAAACAGCTCGAGAAATAATAGTCCTGGCCAGAGGAGCTCTGGTGTGTCTGCAGCGTGTCAGGCTGCAGCAGCTTAATGCCTGCTGAACTCTGCACTCCGTGGAGAGCCACGTGGGAGAAGGGAAAACGCTGCAGCTGCAGCTCCCTCCCAGTGTGGGGATGGTCCCAACAAAACTCACTGGTGCCTTGTGATCCCTGGGTGAGCCTTGGTCCCTGCATCCCCCTGCCAGCAGTGCCCTGCAAAACCCTGTGAGGTCTCTTGGTGCTTTTCATGCCTTGGGCCCTGCTGTCTTTTTTAATGTTAGTTGTTATATCTTGTCTCTTATTTTACTGAGTATTTTCTTCTTTGCTGCAAAGGAATCCAGGTGCCCGCCCAAAGTGGTTACTTCTTTCTCAGAAAATGGCTTGATCTCCCCCCAGCCTATGTGTTGGCCTTGTTCTGATGAGCTTTTAGAGGTCAGAAAGTTTGGAAAACAGAGGTTTGTGTTGTCACTTGCTTTTGACAAGGGCCTGGAGTGACAGAAAAGGGGGAATGGCTTTAAAATGACAGAGGGTATATTTAGATTAGAGATTAGGAAGAATTCTCTGTGAGGGTTATGGGGGCCTGGCACAGGGTGCCCAGAGAAGCTGTGGCTGCCCCTGGATCTTTGGAAGTGTCCAAGGCCAGGCTGGAGGGGGCTTGGAGCAGCCTGGGACAGTGGAAGGTGTCCCTGCCCATGGCAGGGGTGGAACAAGATGATCTTTAAGGTCCCTTCCAACCCAAACCTGTTGGAACTCAACCTCCCAAAAATTCTGTGATTCCACTACGGCCAAGGGGACGGTGTGAGGAGCAGGATGGAGGAGAAGTATTCCTGCAGGCCCTTGAGTCTCCAGGGCTTGTGGAATAATTGCGTTGCCATCGCTGAGCCTCAGGAGCCGCAGCCGCCGCGGGAGATGCCGTAGCCCGGCTGCGCCCAGGGGCTGCAGGAAATGAAACACAGGATAGCTGGATGGAGACTTTGAGATCCTGATTGCCCGGGGATTTGCTGTGCTTCCTCTGCTGGGAACTGACAGTAATTAGGGGCTTGCCTGGCTGTGTTAGTGCTCGGTGTGGAGGAGAGCTGTGCTCCCGAATTAACCCGGCTCCGGGTCGGTGGCTGCCCATGGTGGGCCATGGGGAGCAGGGGGAGCTGCAGCTGGGGAACGGCTGCCCCTGCCAGGAGGAGCACAAAGTGCAGGAGAGCCCGAGCCAGCCTTCCTCCCTGCCAGCACCAAGAGTTCACAGTGCCTGATCTGTCAGGAAACTGTGAGAAAGGCCCAAAGCCTGGAGGCAGAGTGATCCAACTGCCCTGGATCTGAAACACTCAGCAGAGAATCTCCTAAAACCCATGTCTGCTCTAAGCTGGGACAAGTGGTGGGTGGCTGTCACCTAAAATCTGGTTAAATCAGGGCATTGATCGTGCTGTAAGTGAGAGCTGGGTCTGTGGGGGCTGGCTGAAATCTATTGGTTCCCAAATTTGGGGTGCAGTTGCTGTAAGCTGACATCTCTGTCCAGATTGTATGAACGGAGCAGTGACATCGTTTTCCCTTCTTGCACAAGCTTTTCCCCTCATCCTGAAGTGGAAGAGATAGTACTGGTTATTGTATTATTATTATTATT
>VZTH01009434.1:0-19795 GCA_013397815.1 Aleadryas rufinucha | reverse complement strand
GGAGGAAGAGGAAGATGTCCCTGGGAGGCTGCAGCGGGAGGGCAGGGCACCTTTGGGGTTCGCTGTTCCTGCCATTTGTATATTTATTCTGATTCCTCCCGTCTCCCGGGTGTGGGGGCACGGAGTGGCGGCCGCGGAGCCCCCTCAGCCTGGGTGGGTGCTGCGGTTTGGGGGTGTTGGGATGTTGTTGGCCGCGGAGTTTTGGGGTGGGCTGCTGCGACCCCCGGCGCTCCCTGTCCCGGGGACCCCCGGGGACAGCAGGGGAAGGAGGGAGGCTCCAACCTGCGGGGATGGAGCCGGGCACGGAGCCCCTTCGTTCTGCCGGGGAGCTCTGCCCTGGCTGCGGCTGTGCGAGGGCTCCGGGGGCTCCTTTTCGGGAGCTTTGTGCCGGTGGAGGTCGGGGAACGGGGGTCCGGGGTGCCCCAAACCCCGCCGGCTCCCAGGGCTGCGAGATCCGTGGCAGCTCCCGGGGCTTTGGGAGGTTTTCGGGGAGGGCAAAGGCGTGAAACCCGAAGGGTGTCTGGTTGCTGGAGAGTTTAACATGGGAACGGGTGGGGGAGGAGGAGGACCCGGAGGGAAGTCGTTCCCAAAATGTGCGAGGAGAGCTTGGGTGGGGTGTCAGACGCTTGTTTATTTTGTACTTCTTGGGAAGAGGTGGGGGACGGGGGTGGGGGGTAAGTGATTTTGTATCCCGTGCCCGGGATGGTTTTGGGGCAGAACGGTGCGTTTGACCGCGGGAGCCGTCGGGGGAAGCGGCAGGGAATTCTGCTGGAGTGTTTGCCTCAGCTTCGGGGTTAAAACAAAACAAGAGGCGAGTGTTTTTAGGTGCAGAATACACACCCTAGCCAGACCCCGCCGAGTTCTTCGACCTCAGTTTTGTCTGATGGGTTCTTTTCTTTCTTTTTTTTTCTCCCCCCTAGTTGTTGGAGTGTCTCTTGGTATGTTTGCAGAGCACTTCTTCGGAAGCATTTTGTTCTTTGAGATAGGTCTGGAAAAGCCTTGGTTGGACGTGCTGTTTTTCCCCCAGTTCCTTCGTGTTAGGGACAAAAAAAAATGCTCTTTTTGGGGGTGGGGTAGGAAGAAGGAAGAGGAAATGAAGGTTTAAGCATGTCTGTGGGGTCGGGTCTGTCTCAATTTGTTTGAGTAACACTGGGAGTGTAATTCGGTGGCTTCTAAGTACGAAACGTTTATGAACAAAAACTGGGGAGATTTAAACTTTGTAGGGAGGAAAGCGTTAAACTGATGGCCAGGGAACGCGGATCTGGGAGACGCTACCTACGTCCCCCTGCTTCAAACTAGTGGGGACGGAAGGAAGGAAAAAGAAAACATTGGGGAAGAAATACCCTCACAATTTGCATGAATGATGCCACGTAAAATACCGGAGCGAGGAATTGTGCTCTGCAGACGATTTGTGGGCTGGTGAAAGCCTGAAGTGCCTGCTCGGGTCCCGTGATATGACTCGCTCATTTCTGCAGGGCTCATCAGGTACAGGCTCTGCTTCCTTCCTGGGATGGTGCAGCTGGCATTTGATTTCCTCCATGGATGGGAGAGGAGGAGTCCTGTGCAGTTTTTTTCCCCGAGATGATTGCATTTTCTTTGGCCTTGCTGTACCCTGCCTCATTAGTAGGAACTGCATCTATATTTATTTACCATTATACCGTGTCCCTTGGGAAGCGGGGTGTAGTTTGGAGTAGGTATATATGGATTTATCACTCCTAACATTTTTTTTCCTCCCATCATGCTAGGACCAAATCCGTCAACAGCAGTGAACAAACTTAATTTATTTCTGTGTTTTGCATCTCCCTTTTTACCATTTCTCTTCCAAATTGCTAAGAAAACATCTCTGAGATGGAGAGGGGGGAGAAGGAAGAAAGGGATGGGAAATGTTGTCTGTGCAGGGATGCATTTGTTATCAGCATGTCCGGGGAGCACCGGGCTCGGGAAGGGCAGGGTTTGTTTCTGCATGTGAAAACTGGGGTTTGGGAATGTTCTTTTCCCTTGTGTGAAGATTGTTCTTTAGCCCCGCGACAGCCACAACTTTTTCTGTCTGGTTGACAGAATTATCCGACGAGCCTGGGCAGGAGGCTGGGAACAAGGAACTTGTGTTTCACTCGGCGCTGCCTGTTCTTCCTCCCCTCGTTCCCTTAGCACCAGTGCAAGCACCAGAACAGGCATCAGCATTTTTACTCCTGTGTCATCCCACTGTTCCGAGCAGGTCTAGACGACATTGTGGTATGCAGGCTGCCAGCTGGGTTACAGGAATGCTACCCTAGGTGAAACGGCAGGATTTTTAAGGAGGGGTAAGGAAATCTGGGAGAAAATGCTGTGTGCATGAGGCCTGGTTATCTCTAGAACTGCTTTCCTGAGCGGTCTCGAGCAATTCCCTGGGTTTGTTGACCTTTCTGGACAACGTGCATCTTTCCAGCATTGTGATTCTCATAATTCCACGGAGTTAGTAGCTGCTGTCAGCTGCAGGAAGCTTATTTTTAAGGCAGTTTCTGTGTGGGTCTTACTGGTCTCTTACAAAGGGATATTAAAAGTTCATGGCTGTGCAGTGTTTGGAAAACTAAATTATTATGAAGTGCTTACTTTATAGTGATAATCCATAGGTTCGTGGGAGTGTTTGGTATGTTTTTTCACTGCTATCTGGATTTGGGTAAACAGTGAGGCTCTGACATTCATTTTTAAAACTAATTTACTTTTTAATAAAATGCATTTTTATTAAGCGTGACTGTCAGGAATTGTTCTGTCGTTAACTTTTGGGACTGCTCTTTTTGTGTTGTGTGTCAGTGGGGCGGGGTGAAATTTGGGTCTTTGGGTGGGGATTGGGAGAATTAATGAAACTGAACCATGAGAAAGGAGGGAGCTGTACTGTTCCTTATGCCAGGGGATCTGGGAAGATGTTTGGTTGTATGTTAGAAAATAAATGAATTTTCAGGAAACAACAGCACATTTTATTCTGAAGAAAGCAACTTGTGCTTCACAGCGATTTCTGTGCAGAGCTTTTAAAGACATTACAGAATGGCATCTGTAGCTAATCTTTTTCATCTGTAAAGTTTAGAATTTGAAATCAAAATACTGTCAGCTTAAGAATCTTACTGCAAAAAAAAAGATGCCTTTGTTCCTCCTGTCGATAACTTCATGCAGCTTTGATTCTAAAGTCCTCAAAGTTGATTTCACGTTATACTGATTTTAGCAGAGCGGGGATTGGATTCTGCATACATGTCCTCGTGGGATTGGGCTTTAATTATACCTATGCTGATAATATGATCTTGTAGGTTATCAATGCAGTGAGACCAATACTGTGATTACAGCGGGGCTTTTAGGACATAATGAGGAGAATTTGATTTTTTGGGGAGAGGGGGGTCTATAACTCATAACCCTAAAGCTGGTTTTATTTGTAAGATTAGTAATAAACTGTATTTTAGCATTCTAATATGCCTGTATTGACTACAGTTCCCTTCTGACTCGTATTAAATTAGGATGGCTGGGTAGCAAAGTGTACCAAGAGTTTGTATTTGAACACTCAGTCATGCAAACGGGTTGTGTGGTAGCTGTGAATGCAATTCCCAGGGTTAATGCTAAAGATAAGTGTTTTGACAAATGCTTTTAATTTGGGGAACAATACAAGCAAGCATGACAGGATATGAAAAGAAAGTGCTATTTTTCGTCTCGCAGGTGGCAAACCAAGGTGTAGAGGGATCAACTTGCCCAGGTTCCTACAGGGAGTCTGCGGCAGAACTCGCAATCAGTCTGTGATCTCAAGGGTTTGTCAGGGCTTTAATCAGTTTTTCTTCCTCCCCTCATTAATTGGCTAACTTTGACATTTTGAAAATAACATCTAGAGATTATTTCTCTTTTCTCCAGTTTCAAACTTTATCGCCTGAAGTTTTTTTTTTTTTTCTCATTTTCAGTCAAGCCTTGAAAACACAAGGTTGGAAAACTTGATCTGAGCAGCACCTCCCTGACATATGATACTATCTCGAAACAGCCCCTGACAAGTGAACCCTCTCATTGAAATCATGTGAGGAATTTTATTACTCAACTCTGAAGATCTTCTGGGGGAAAGGAGGTTGCAAACTATTAACTATGTGGTCTTCATTGCAAGTTGGCAGATAAAATGTTCTTACTTATTTGAGGCTGTCATGTGGTCCGCAGCCAGAAGTAGAGAATCGGCTTTGTAGTTGCTGACCAACTGAAAATTTCATCTTGTCACCGTGAGAAACACATTTATTTCTGTGTCGTGCCTGCAGATTTCAAGTGAATATATCTCTTTCTTTAAACATGCTCTTGGTTACATCCTTCCCCTCTGGACTGGGCACTCACACAGCGTTAGCCTGGGTCATATGAGCATGTGGAGAAGCTTTTATCCTTGATAACCTTAAGAAGTCTGGTGGGTTTGGGAAGCTCCTGTTCTTTGCTGTTGCAGTTGGGTTTAGCAGAGGCTTGTTGTTGGTGCAGGCTCCCTGTGTGACACTGCTGAGCGCAGGGCTCGTGGCACGGTCCCGGAGCCGCTGCTGTGACAATTACGGCGTCGTAAAGCCCATCCTAATCAGGGCTGATCGATTCATGGCCACAGCTCCTGTGGTGGCCGGTGCAGCGCGGCTCCAGTGGCTCCCACTCGATCGTTCTGGCCGAGCCCCTGCCCTCCTCTGCTGTTCCATGACCCAACAACGCTTTGTGCCTCTGTTTGTAAATCTCCAGAACTGCTTGACAGAGGTGTTGGTGTTTTACAGATGGAGAAACCGAGGCACAAGGGCCGGGTGACTCACGTAAGGTCACGGACTGAGGCAGTGGCACTTCAACACGAGTGTCTCTTTCCCATCTGTTGCACTTTCCATCTGTGATATATTGATATACAGTAACCCAGTAAGGAATTTACTGGCTGGTCATCTAATGTGGTCATTAAGAGTATAGAAGTCCAGAGATTTTTATTTTATGGTGATGGGAGGATTTCCCACTGACTTGTGTGTCTTGACACTTCTCATCCTTATTTATTCAGTTATTTTTTTTACTTTTAAATCCATAATCCACCTCCCATCAGGTTAAAAGCAGACTTTCTCCCAAGACTGTTGAGGGATGCCCTTCTTTCTTGCACTGCTTTTCTTCTGCTTCATTTAATAGGATTTTTTCAGTGTTGGACTTCAGATGTATCTCAGGAATGCACAGGCGTGTTTGTCATTTGTTTTGCTGCAGCCCCATGTTAATGCAGACACCAGCAGGTTGAACAATTACTGTTTTGATGTGCTTTATTAAGAACGAAAAGAAATAATCTGTGACTGGTTATTCTCCCTGTCTGTGTGGAGATTTCCCGTTCCCAGTTCTAAGGGAAAGCTGCAGGCAGAGTCTGAAGTTAAAGTCTGCTCTTAAAACAGGGAACTGCCGTAGTGCTCCTGACAGAGTGTGCTCTGCTTTATCTTTGTGCAGCCAACCAGGAGCTGTGGAAGGTCAGTTCACTTTTTCCTACAGAATTCCACTCTGAACGTTCACTTCATCATTTCATCTTGGTTTCAGTGCAATTACCAGCCTGAAACTTAGTACCAAGCAGAGCCCTTCCATCAGGTTGTACATGAATACACCTAAATCACTTCTGTAATACGGCTTGACAAAGATCCCACTTCATGTGTGTGTCCATGGAATGCTGGCAGGTAGTGCTTCCACTCTCTATTTGCCCAATGGGTGGAGTGTTGCTTCCAGGGAAGAGTTTCTTCCAGCCTGAGGAAACAAATTTTGACACCTGCTTCATGCATAGAGGTGGCATTTTTTTTGTTCTCCATATGTACAAGATGTATTTTTGAGCTGTGTTAAATTTACATGAATCCCATTCACTTCTGTGGTGGTAGATGAGATCTTAACGTTGGGTTAAGGAAGGAATTTACAAGCCAGGCATAAAAATGACATTAATTATGTTTGGCTCTGCCCCCAGCTGAATCCTGCTTGTCCTGAGTTCCTGGTATCGGTCTTCTCCCCTCTTCTGAACTTAATATTTAAGAAGTCTTTTTTTCTTTTTGCTTCCTTAGAATTTTGAAGTTCAGCAGCAGGATAACTACCATGAAACAATAGTGTAGGCTACTCTTTCAGTGGCCTTGTAAACAGCCAGTTTTGTTCTTCTGATAAGCCCTTGCCCTATCAATTGGGAAGCGCAGCATATAGTCATTTCCTGCATTTCGAGCTGCCCGTTTCTTCTGAGCTCTGAGGCAAGCACTGAATCTGCTTTTTGTTCTTGCCGTGGCACTGTGATACTGATGGCAGCAGAAAGCAGTTAGTTAGTTCATCAAATACAAGCGCTGTTCCTGCTTGGATATTTATTCTGACCTTTACTTTGGACAGTTTCTCTGCCATGATCAGATTCTCTGATTACAATGTCAGCTTTCACCACAAATCTCTTTGTGATTTAACTGGCAGCATTGGGTGGTTTGAGCAACTGGGTGTGCAGCAGCTCTGACATGGAAGTGGTGCTTGAGTGTTGGAAAGTTCTTCCTGGCAATGAAATTTCCTTTCTAGGCTCTGCCCTAGGTTTTATTTTATGACCCAGGGCAAACTTTTTGACTTGCCCGTGTTCCAGCGTGGAATACGGAAATAGTCCTTTCAGGGCTGTCGAGATGCTTTTATGTTTAAGAAGTGTGTGGAGATTCTTGGCTGGCTGTTAATGGATGCTGCTGCTTTTGGGAGTGTAAACCTGGGTGTCAGAGGTGCAGTTACCCAGAATGAGAACTAGGTTTTTAAGCTAATACTGATTTTTCATGCCCCCGGTGGGAGGGGTAAGTAGCTGATCAGAGTTTTCCCCACTAAATTGTATCGCACGTGGTTTCCAGACATCATAGCTGGTCATTCCCTGTTTGTATTTCATGGGAGTTCCAGCTGTTTAGTGATAAGTCTGAAAAAGAGGAAACTTGCTGAACTTGAAACTTATTCCTCCCTCTTTAATTTCCTGATCCACAGAAGTTGAGTGATGTTAACATATTGGAGATTCATAAAATTTAAGGCGAGAACAGATAATTAAATTGCCTTCCCCGATATGTTTTATATGCTTTGTATCACAGGCCTTTAAATTTTAATCATTTACTCTGAAACTGAGACCAGTAAATGATGTTTGGCTAAAAACAATTTGAAAGCTTTCCAGCCCTGAGTGTCCATCACTGGTAATTTCAGGCTCATCACTTCTCTTGGTAGTTATAAGTGGCTGATTTCTAATTTGAGTTAGTCTAAGTTCTGCCGCTGGTTCTTGTTAGGATTTTCCTGACAAGATTAGAGCCCTTTAGTATCCAGGACTTTCTTGCCATGAAGGTACTTACACTCTATAATCAAGTTACTTGATAGATAAGGAAACAGAGTTGAGCTTTTAAGTCTCACTCTGAGGCATTTTCTCCAGCACTCAGATCATCCGGTGATTCTTCATGGTCTCTGTTTATTTTTAACATTGTGGAGACCAAAAACGGTGCCTGTTCCAGCCTGTGTCTGATCCCTACCAAATTCCGAGGTGCCTTTAGCCCTTTTTGCTGCACAGCCATTGAAAAGGTTCCCAGGAGCCCTTCTGCACAGGGAAATCCTGTTCATGAGCCTCGCTGCCCCAGCACTGACATTCTTTACTCAAGTAAAGTCTGCCATTTAGTAGTTCCAGTCTGCATTTTTTAGATTATAAATTAGCCTTTGTATTCTGATGGGTTTGGCTTTCCTGAGCTAACTTAAGGCAGGTTTTCAGCCTCTTTTCTCCTGCTGTCCTTTCCTCCTAATAATGTCCTGTTGTGCTACAGCCCTGGTGTCACTCGCAGATTTTTATCTGCAGTGATAAAAATGTTGAACTGCATCAGACCTTAAATTTAGTGACAAAAAAAAAATTAGCATGATGCAATCCCAGGAAGTAGATTAAGAACTGGCTGACTGACAGCTCTCGGATACGGAGCAGCCGATGTGGGTTTCCACCAGAACCAGAGCACGCTCTGTGTGTGTGCTCGACTCTGCTCAACTCCATTTGTAATCTCAAAAGAACAAAGTTAGTCCTTTATCAAGACATTTGCCATTAAAACGTGCTGACTGGCACTACTGATGTCCTTGTTCTCGTAATTCTTTACTGGGAAAACACAGCTTTTTCTTTTCCTGTTCTTTGCCTGGGTGGATATCCAGCTTACAGCTTTGCAGGTTGCTCCATCCCCTTGCTGAGCATCTGCAAAATAGGAACACCCACCTGGCCTGGGGTGAAAGGCCTCTTTGGTGCATGGGTTTTAGGCTGATTTAAATGTTTCTCTGCTAATGGATTTGCTGGGAATCATCTTTTATTGCTGGCGAATTAGAAGGTGCTTCTTGTGACAAGTCCCAGTCTAACAGAACACTGTCCCCAGTACTCTCAGTGGTTTTCCCTTCCACTAGAAAGTTACTGGCTCTTAAATTTATTTACTGTATTTTTGTATCTTGAGTCTTGCACTTTGGTTGTTAAGAGAAGCAACCCAAGGCCTTTTGTTTCTGGATGTCCTCAGGTGTAAAATGGCAGCACTTTTGGGGTGGTTGTGGTGCGTGTGCTGCCAGATCCCATGGCATTGTGGAAGTGATGAACTTCCAACCTCTACAAGCAGCTACTTCTGAAGACACTCGTGAATTACCCTTCAGTTCATGGGCATTATTCTCATAAATACTGGTGTCACTCCTCTGTCACACTCAAGTAAATTCTGATTTATTCATAGCACTGTGCCTTCTTGCTTTTTGTTAAAAATGCAGCTGCCTTTGCTTGCTGGCTGTTCCCCTGAATTTCCCTTTTCCTGTCCCAAACTGATTTAGCTTTTACTCCCTCGGTGTTGCAGCTGTAATCAGCAGTGCACAGGGATGTCGTCTTCTGCAGGAGAGGCAGTATTTTTGCCATTGGCTTTTAGGATCCTGGATAATATGGGAGCTTGAAACCAAACCTCATTTAAATACTACTGACAGGAAAAAGTGCAATGTGTGGTGCATTGGGTTGGGTTTTTTTTTTCAAGGTGGGTGTTTTTAAGGATTTGCTCCTTGAGAAAGTCCCTGTTTTGAAACGTGCATATTCCAGGCAGATAAATGGCAGAGAGGTTGGGCGGGTATCTAAAGTTTGGGGTGTCTGCTTCCTTTCTGGCTATCGGGTGGGAAGCTGGCCACAGTGATAGGCTTTGAGGAGAGATTGGGAAGGGGGAAGAAAGGGGAGAGCACTGAGGCCCAGGATCTTGGAGACTGGGAAACACTGTGGAAGCAGCTGTGCCATTTGTACTCCTGCTGTCTGAGGTATGGAAGTCAAAGGCAAGTGATAGGGACCCACAGCTGTGGAGTTTTGGTGGCCGTGGATATTTCGTGTCATGGCAGCCTCTGAGCTCAGCCAGCAGCTCTCCTGCCTCCTGGTTAAATCAGGATCTGATTTTCCTGTTCCTCTGCTGTCTTCTTGCAGGAGTTGTTTATTGACTGAAATTGTTTCCATATGGCTGCAATGTAGAGCTTGATTACATTAAACATGGTGCTTTCCTGTGGCATTGCAGTGCTATGGAAAGATCATCCCTCTCTCTCTCCCCTTCCAACCTCCCCTTCCTCCATAAAACCTTGGGCTTGGAACGTGGAACTTGTTAGAGGTATTATCTTCTTTCCCCTCTGAGGCCTGTAAAACTGGGATCTGGATCTTTTTTGGGTTGTATTTGATTGCTTAGGTGGGGTTACCTTGGCCTATAAATGACTCATAAAATAGTTAAAATGAAGATGAAAGTGGCTGCAGTTTGAGAGCATTGCTGGAGCTGGGCCTCCAGGGTGTTAAACCCTGAACAAGCAGAAAAGTCTCTGCTTCCAAAGAGGTTTGGGACAATCCATTTGGATTGTATTTGTTGACACTAATGATCCATTTAAATGCTGCTCCAGGAAGGTGTTAAAATTCCTGTACTCTGGATGCTGGAAGGCCAGATTCCCTGCTTATCTGGAGCCTGGAGGCTGTGTCCAGTTTGTGGGAAACAGATCTGTTTAAAGGCAAATGGATGCATCTGTATCTTTGATAAGAATAAAAGCTGATGGTTGGCTAAATTGGCTGATAAAACCAGCAATGAAGCATCTCTACCTTCTCTTTGTAATTACACCTAAACTTAAGTTTATAACCTGAATTCAAAATATGGTTTCTTGTTAAAAAAAGTTTTCTATTTAAATAGGTTAAAATATATAAATGCTTTTTTCTAAAGCCTAAGCCTTTTGCTGTAATGCCTCTGTTTCTTGCAATGGACCCCAACAGAACCTGGGCATTGTATTTCTATTGCCAGTGTCTCAAATCAAGTCAAACCAGTGGAGTGGAGGCTGTCACTCTTGTCTGAGCACATGGAACCAGAGCCTGGTGAAGCAGTAAACCTGGTTTTTGACAGAAGTAGCCTGTTCTGCATGTGCATAGAAAATATTTCCTTTATTTCTGTGTATTCAGATAGTTCATATCACAGCCTATTTAATTCAAAATTGGGAAACCATTTGGGAGCTGTAAATGCTGAAATACTTGTTTTCCTCCCCTAACATAAGGTGGAAAAAAGAACAATGAGGGAGGAGATTCACTAAGACTGAAATCTTTCCGTGGAGGACACAGCAAGGTTCAATTCATTTAATAAAGAGAATTCATTTGTTTTCACTAAAGCATTTTAAAATGCAAACCATGTTTCTGTAACCCTTTTATGCGTCCTGCACCTATGATGTATCATTCAAGATTAATAAAACTGTAATACATAAAAGCTGGCATTTTAAAATTGTTTTATAAACAGTCTGGCTAATAACCCAGGGTGGAAACTGGAATGCAGGTATGCTGCTCTTCAGGCCCTTGCCTGGCTAGAGGATGAAACTCCAGGGTTTTTTTTTTTAATTTAATGGAAAATGAAAGCTTTAAGGGAAGAAATAAGCCCTGACCATGGGGTATTCAGTGGTGTTCAAGGTGGTGTTGGTCACTCTGAGGTGTCCATGGCTCAGGGAAAGGCTCAATGAATGTCCCTCAATAAATGTCCCTCCTAATTTAGAGGTGTCTGACCCATGAGCTGGCAGGTAAAAGGGAGACAGTGACCTTGGAGTTGTCATGGCCATCTCCTCTGCTTGTCCTTAAAGGAATTGTTGTCGTCCAGTGCTTGGAGCAAAGGATGTGGGCACCTTTTCCGAATTGGGATATTGCAAGTCTTAAAATTGTGGGATCTGCCTCACTTCAGCCCACACTGAGACACCACACTTTGGGAGGGTGGGTTTAAACCCTTCCATTCTGCTTTGTGTTTCAAGACTGCTCCTTGTCCAGGATTTCCATTATCAGGAAGAATTTCCTTGTGGAAAGGGCTGTCATGCATTGGAAGGGGCTGCCCAGGGAGGTTTGGAGTCCCCATCCCTGGAGGTGTCCAAGGAGCACCTGGATGTGGCACTCAGAGCACTGGGCTGGTGACAAGGTGGGGATCAGTCACAGATTGGGCTCTGATCTCAGAGGTCTTTTCCAACCCAAATGATTCTGGGATTTTTTTGGTTTTTGTGGATCCTTTGATGGATGGCTTGTACACATTGTGAGGAGAGAACTTCTCACAAAAGGCTGGGGATCCTGCAGCTGGATGCCTGCAGATCCTGATTTATCTGGAAAACCTCTGTACCTCTGAAAACCTCCCTGTTTTGCAAAACACTGTGGGAAAGGTAGGCTGGAGAAATCTTAGTTTTCTTCTGTCCCTCACACAACCCACTGGCTATGTGGGAGCACAAATTAAGACAAGGACATTTAATTTTAAGTGTTGTCATCTTCACAGAAAGTCACAATTTATCTTTCCTCCTCCCTGTCACAGAGCTTGTCTGTGCTACTTCTCACACATCAGAGCTGCTTTCTGCTTCTCATCCACTGCATGACCAGCTAAAACAAAAATAAAACTTCAGTGCTTTGAGCCCCTCCAGAGCTGCCTTCAAGGAGCAGCCTCACACTAATGAAGTTTAGTTGGTTTGCCAGTTACTTTTCAGTGATTTCCAGAGTTGCTGAAACACAATGAGTTGGTGAAGGCTCTCTGGTGTATTTTGTGTGAGCTCAGATATTTGAATATGGAATAGACAAGTACTAAATATCTACAATTTCCATTAAATTTCGTTATCTTTAAGGGATGAGTCCTTAAAGCAAGCTCTTACTGACGTTAGAGGCGGTGGGATTGCTCTCTGTTGGCTCTCACAAGAACTGAACTGGAACTATATTGTGGATATTTTGTTTTTAATTAGCAGATCACTGAGTTCGAGGTCCTTTCATATTTAAGAATAATTAATTCTCCATTGTTTTTACTTCTGACAGACTTTTACTGTCAGCCTTCCAGAGGAGACATTGGCCCTCCCTCCAGTTATTTGAGAAAACAATTCACTGTGAGCAGCCTTCCCCCCACCCCTCATGGCAGAAATTTGCCTCTGGTGTCCTCCTGGGTGCTGCTTTCCAGCTCTGCTTTATGCTGTCCATCTCTTCCAGGTAAAACCTGCACAGGGATGGGACTAAAACACTTAAACTCCCCTTGCCCACTCCTGAAAAATTCCACAGTGGTGGCCTTCCAGTGAGCACTGTGTGTTAAATGTCCTGCAAATCACTGGATGAAGAGGATGATCCTTCAGTTTGCTTCTAATGAGAATGACTTCTGAGAAGGCTGCAGGCTCAGGGCCATGCTGCCATTGCAGTATTAGCAGTACATTTTTGGCTGCAAATGCGATTTCTTTTTTCTTTAATATTAAAGGGAGGGGTTATGACTTCTGAGCTATAATTGTGTGGAGACATTACTTGGGCAGACCTCCTAAACTCTCCTGCGTTAATTTGGATGTGCTGGATACGAGTTCTGTGCTCTTACAGCCGCTGAGGAGAGTCTTGGACCGTGACTGGTGTTTGCCTAAAGCAGAGAAATTGCAAATTATGTGTTGTGATGCTGCACCTCGAGTTTCTCTTACTTGTTTTCCCTGCTACTGTTGATGGTCTTTCTTTGTATTCATTCCTGTGCCATTTGCAGTCACAGTTCCCAGTTCTAAACTTTGCTTAAACCCAGTTTTGCCTAACTTTTCAGTTTTGGTCTCAGTCAGCCACCAAGCAAAAGTGATTTAGGAACGTTCTGTCAGGTTTCAGAAACCACCCTGCTGGGCCATCCCTACCCCAGGGCTCTGAGACTGCTGGGCTTCGTAGGAAGATGTCTTTTTGTAGTCCAGTCATTACCCCAGCACCAACCTAAATCCAGGTGGATCATCATGTTCCTGCACAGTTATTTTTGGAGCAAGTTGCACTGGAAAATTGCACTTTAGGGGGGTTAGACTGGACAAGCTGGGGAGGTGCTGTCCAACCTCTGCAGTTCTGTGGTGTGTGCAAAGGGAAATTAAACTGATTATTTTCATGGGGATGCATCCACGTGCTTTTCATTCTGTCCCCTGTTCTCTCTCTCACCTTATTTTGGAAAAGTGGAGCTTTTAAAGTGTTTTACTGTGGTTCTTAAAGACATGCAACTCTTACTGGATTGAGCACTGTGGCTGGCACAAGGGAGAGTTAGAAGGCAATTGTTTAATTGGCATTTGATGTGGTAGGCTTTGAAATTGGGGATTCAGTGAGGCTCCTGCTTTGCTGCTCTTTTTCTGCAGGGCAGCAGTGGTGCAAATGTAAGGGGGTTTGTCCTGAAAGTGTTCCTGGAGCTGGCTCTGACCTGCACCACCACAGAGCTATGCAGGTTTGGACCTCTAATTTTGGGCAGCTATAAAGTGATGTTTATGCAAGAATTGCAAAACTCAGCATAGAGGCTGAGTTCAGTTAAAATCAGGTGTAAGAATTGTGCTGTTGTGGTCAGAAGTTTGCTTTATCTCTGGCACAAGGCTGGATAATGCAGTGGTGGATGCTGAGGAGAGCCTAGAACATTTGACCCCTCCCCAGCATATCCTTACAGACATCCTCACTGTGTGCTGCAGGTGTTGGGGATATCCTCTGTATCCCCCCTTTTCCACCCAGAGGGAGGTTCAGGTGTGTTCCATTGCAGGGTTTTCCCCTGTTGAATGTCCCATGCCTGGAGCCCAGGGAAGGGAGGTGCTGTTAGTTCAGTTCCTAGTGAGCAAATGGCCTTAATTTCTAATTTAAAGATCTTAATTTCTAATTTAAGTCACCTTTTTTTTTTTTAATTTGGCTTGTTTCATTCTTTTTGTTGTCTTTTTTTTTTTCAATCCCTGTTCAGTCCTGTGCCACTTTGAGCATGAGAAATCCAGTATTTAAACTCTGAGCTGGATAGTGAGTCCTTCCCATTCCTGTCCTCACCAGTGTGTTGACAGGGCTGTTGAATAACTCTCACTTGGTTCAGATGGAATCAGTTGGGAGAACATGGACCTCTGTGTGATTTCATACTTGATCCAACTGGGGTAGTTCTGCTGGAAGTGATCTGGGGAGTGTTCAAAATTCTGAGCCAGCAGGACCCTGCAAGAGCTCACCCCTGGCATGGAGGGAGCTTGGATTTGTGATGGATCTGCATCCAGAAAACCACACCTGGCTGTGTCCAGAGTGGCACAAACCCTATGGAAGGAGGACAGGGAATGGTTTCTCTCCATTTTGGATACTCTCCAAACATCTCTGGGCCTCTCAGTTACTGTTTAACTCCAGCTCTGTGTGCTCTTCATACAGAGGGACTAAGTCTGCTGTCATTTAGAAAATGAAGGTTTTTTTCTGGCTTGTCAGTGCCTTTTTGGTGTGGTGTGATTGCTATTTGCCTGTCATTTCTCTAACTTGTAAAGCTGTCTCCAGTGTGTGCAGTTTTATATCCCATTAGCTCGCTCTTTCTCATCTTATCACACAGCACTGTAATCATCTGTCCTCTTTCTACCCCCAAATACTGGCTTTAAATACTGTTTTCTAAAAATCTTCCTCCTAAAAAATGCCTCTGTGTGAGACTTTCCTTGCATGCAGTGATATATGTAAGACTTGAACAAAGAATTTCATATTTATTTTCTTGTAATTTTTTTTCTAGATAATGTATTTGATAATTGCACCTTTTGGAGCTTCCTGATTTACCTAAAAGGTTATTTTTTATAGTAGGTGTGAACACACTGCTTCAAGTGCTGTACAACAGTGGTGATTCTTTAGTGGGGAGGAAGGAGCTGACAGCAAAGGAAATTCTGTGAGTTGCATCACTGAAAGCACAAGGGTTAATGTTTTTTTTTTGCCAGATGTTAAGTCTGTTTCCTGCTTTTACTTTAATGTCTGCATATAAAAAGATTTTGGTTTCTTTGTCCCTTTGCACTTGAACTAGAAACTGTAATCTATTTGTGGTGCATCGTAGAGAAGTTATTTTTTTAGTACTTTTGGTTTAACAGTTTCTCTGTAGAGGAAAAAAAAAACCAGATTGAGGCATCCTTCCAGTGAAATATAAAATGAGAGGATTGTGATATCTGAATTTAGCAATGCCTCTGCTAATAGGACCAGAGATGACAAACCAGATTGAATGGTCCCTTATCCCTCTGTTTTGGAGAGAGCCAGGCTGAAGAGAATAATCTACAAATAAATGGCTGTGAATGACATTTGCATTTCTCCTTGTGTGAAGTTGGTAACAGTTCTACAAGGAATGGGTTGGAAATGAGTTTTCTTAACCTGTAATGAGTAGGGAGCTTAAATTTCATTGCTGCTGAGGATTTCTAGCCAAAGATTTCTGTTTTACAGCTGTTATTAAAAATTTATGGGGCAGCTCGAGATCAAAGCAAATATATATTCTCTTTATTATGTAAACTTGGTTTTGTGCAACATATGCATTGCATCTCTATAGTTTATGCAGGATTTTTTGTTCTGGCGAAGGCAAACAACCTTTGCATGGTGCAGTTAGAGCTGGAGGTGGAAAACTCACTGACTAACGGTGGTCTGATTCTCTCTCTTCATTCTGTATCTCCCAAGTAACTTAAGAAAAGGAAGATTTCTCCTGAGGTGCTGTACTTGCCTTGTTTCCTGGTTGAAATCTTCTGTACTGGACTTCATACTGAGGTTTTGTTACAGCTTTTTTTTGTGTTCCACATAACCCAGGTTTCCCACTGGTGTGCTGAAGGACTTCCTTGGACTACCTTGCAATTCTTAAAGGCCAGACCCGAAAACTTTTATAGAGATATTTAACCTTATGGGGTGGAGCACAGCCTCACAGTCAGGGCTTTAGGCTACAAGAGGTTTTAGGGAAGCGGGTGGCCTGGCTTTTGTGCCACACTCCAGGTACCAGGCTCCTTATAAATTCCTTCTGTTCATTCATATTTCTTCTTTGAATATCTTCTTCTTGCCCTCCGTTCCCACCTTGCTGCATATGAAAGCAAGCTGTCAATATTAGCATCTTTTATCAAATTTGTAGGGTGGGATTTTTTTTTAATATGTCAGCTTTGAGAATGTATTTGTTGTCAGTCTCAAATTTTACCGAGATCTATGATCTCATTTTCAAAGTGAAAGCTTAGATGTGAACCCTTATGGTTCCAGTTGGAGAAGACAACTGGAAAACCTAAAACCACAGAATCATTAAGGTTGGAAAAGACCAAAGACATCAAATCCAAGCTGTGACTGATCTCCACCTTGTCACCCAGAGCACTGAGTGCCACGTCCAGTCATTCCTTGGACACCTCCAGGGGTGGGGATCCAAACCTCCCTGGGCAGCTCTTTCCAAGGCCTGACCACCCTTTCCATGAGGAAATTCCTCCTGGTGTCCAACCTGAACCTCCCCTGGCACAGCTTGAGGCTGTGTCATGATTTTTGAAAAGGCTGTGATTGTATTCAAGAATCTCTTAGAGATTCACACATTCCAGTTCTTTTTTGGTTTGTATTCCTTGTATCCCACTTGTGTCCCGTGTCCCCAGCTGCCTGGTGGTCTCTGAGCTCTCACATGAGCTGCTGCTTTTGCACCTGGTGGGGTTTGTGAGCACAGTCCTGGGTGTAGCTGAGCCCTTGGTGCGCTGTTACTTTAAAACACTGATAAAAAAAGCTGTAAAATAAGGGAGGGAAGGCAAAAATCTGGAAAGCTGCTGGATCTTAAAGATTAATCAGCCTGGTTTAAATAGCGAGCAAAGCTACAAACAGCCTTTTCCACACAGCGTGCTTTCTTCCATTGCTTTTGCAAAGTTGTTTCTCCAGGGGAAGATTTCAAGCTCCATAAGACTTGTGTTCTTATATTAATGTCAGGACAAGGGCTGAGATTATTTGTGTGAATATGTACAAACAATTCCATTACCTGGGGTTCCTTTCACGCTTTCTCCCCGGTGGAATTATGGCCTCAAGTTGCACGATGGTGTATCTATTCCTGTTCATACAGATCCGTATTTACAAACTCAGGCCAGGGAGCTCCTGTGCATGAGCTGAGAGAAAGAGAAGTCAGTGTAAATGACAGCCTGTGACATGATAAAACCAGCCCTATTTATAAATACAATGAAGGACATGCAACAGCTCTCTCACAAGAGGGGTGCAGGCAGACCTAGGGTTGCTGTAATGTGGGTGGTTTGTGGGGTTTTGTACCTTTTTTTCATCTGAAGAGTAAATCCCCCCACATCTGTGAACAGCTTCCTGCACACTTTTAACTCACCAAGATTTGATTCAGTTCTGCTGCAGGGAAATAAATGATAGGAGCAACCTGAAAGGTGGGGACAGTTCCTAGAACCCATCATCCCCCCACACCATATTGGCAGAACTGGCAGCCGCTTTTCCCTTTGCTGGGGCTTTTCAACTCCTCTGCCTCCTGGGCTGTCTGCTTCCCTAAGCAGCCTCAAAGAAGGGTTATAAAACTCTGATGGGGGCAGGGGGAGCAAGGGAAACAGGTAGAAATGATAATTTATTCCTTTACATTTTCTCCTCTTTTCCAAATTGATTACCACTTGTGCTTACAAAGCACCATTTACAACAGAAATCAAACCTGAGGAGGTCTCGTTCAGATCTGGATCAAACATTAAGTTTCCATATTGGTGGTACCGACTTGTTGTGCCCTGGTGGGCTGTAAGGTATTAGAAGAAGGTCCCTGAAATAATTGCAGCAAATGTAAATGTTCTGTCTCCTGGGCATGTTCTCAAGCACTGTCAGTGTTGCTGGGGTTGTCTGAGAAGCAGAAGCAATGCAGGTTTTTATCAAT
The DNA here is from genome assembly GCA_013397815.1 of Aleadryas rufinucha. Lineage (NCBI taxonomy): Eukaryota > Metazoa > Chordata > Aves > Passeriformes > Aleadryas > Aleadryas rufinucha. The sequence continues at coordinate 1,754 of VZTH01009434.1, read as the reverse complement.
ATTTGTAATTAAGAAAATGTTCTGATGAAAATGTCAGTGGCTTTATGACCCTGCAGTGTCTTTCAGTGTTAGTGGGATACAGGGTGGCCCATGGAGCTGGTTGCAAAAAGTTGGAGCTTTTTTTAAGGTTAAGAAATGTGATCTTGGCCCAAGGTGAAGGGAAGAGGTTGTACACAGCAGCCAAGGGGGGCAGGAGATCTGAGGTTGTAGTCAGACCTCTTTGTGTGCATCTTCCTGCACTGGACTGCCTGGAAAGTTGATGTGTTTTACCACCAGCAGGAGTTGAGAGGAGAGTAAATAGTTTCCAGTGTGCTCTGCTGATGGAAATATGTGTGTATATGTATATATATAACTGGAAATGTGTATTCATTTATTGACCAGCATTTGATACGAGATCAGAGTTTACGTTTAGAGAGATAAAACAGCTTTTTAAATCTCACCCCATGAAAAGCAGAGAGAGAATGTCAAGAGGGCAGGTGTGGATCACAGGGAGCAAGTGGAAACTGGACTGGATGAACTGGAAGGGACTGGATGTGATCCTTTGTGGGACAGTGAGGCCCAGGAAAGTGGTGCTCCAGCATCCTGCCACTGTGGCAAAGTGAAATGTCAGCAGTGATAAGCGATGGATGGAGAGATTTCGTGTGGTTGGACATTTATTAGGAAGGATTTTGGCCTTAGAGAGGCTGAAATCATGGTATCCATCAACGAGTGGTTATTAGATCACCTGGCAAGCAAGAGAAAATGAGGAAAAACAAGAAATTGTGTTTTCTAGCACTCGCTGTCCTGTTGCTTCCCTAGTCATGATTTTTTGGGGAAAATTCTTTTTGCTGAATAGTGGATTCTCAGACAGGCAGTTAAAGGAAAAGAAGACTGTTGCTTTTATTTGAAACATCTTGGAAAGGAAACAGTCTTAAAGGCAACAATAAATGTTCTGGCATAATGCAGACTAAACCATCCTTAAAACAAGTCTATATCCATCACTCTGATATACTGGAGTCCCAATCTGCTGATTTGATGTCAGGATGATGAATTATGACCTTTTATTATTTATTTATTTGAAGGTTTAGTTGCAGACTTTATAAAAACATAAAGTAGGTCTGGCTTTGGTTGTGAGGTTTATGGAATGGCTGGGAGAAGCTTAGAGATTTGGAGCACAGGTGGGTGGCTTCTTTTCCTGTATTTGGGTATATTTTATATACATGCAAATGCATTTGTATGTACATAAAATTTATGTTTATTTATATCTATACACCTTACAAGGGGTGAAATTACAACCAGGTATAAATCACTTTTACTTCTGTGCATGGCAGTGGTTAGAGGTCAATTTGTGGGTGTTGCCTCCTGTGCTCAGCAGGGCTCCTACATGTGGAGACACAAATTTAAGCTGATAGGGAGCCAATTTCAGATGAAGCGTTGTGAGGCACTCAGTGACACTCGGGTTGTGCAGATTTATTTAAATTGCTCTGAGGTCTGGTTTAATCCTTCCAATTTGTGTAGACAAGGCCATTGGAGAACATCCCTGAAAATCCCCTGCAAATGCTTTGCACAGCAAACACGGTGCTCCAGTTCTCCCAGGCCGTTCCAGTTCTGGGATACCACAGGATGTGCTCAAATCCTGCTCTGTGTCCTGGTAAATGTGGTTCTTGGAATGCAGTGCTGCAGTGTTCACATGGGCAAGGTTGTGGAATCATGGAATGGGTGGGAAGGGACCTTAAAGATCGTTCTGTTCCACTCTTCCCCCTGCCATGGGCAGG
>VZTH01009422.1:276652-410627 GCA_013397815.1 Aleadryas rufinucha | reverse complement strand
TGGCCGCGGCGGGGGCGGGGGCGGGAGGGCCGTACTATGTTGCCCGTCCCGGGGCCGCAGTAGGGCCGCGCTGTTTCGGGAGGGTGTCGTGTGTCCCTGTGCGCACACGCGGGGACCCGGCTGCACCCCGTCTGCTCCCAGTGAGGCCCGGCTCGGTCCTCGCGGCCGTGTGGGTAAACAGGGCACCCGAGCCGGCGGCGCTGCAGCCCGGGCCGGCCCAACCCCGCGCTGTCCCGGGGCCGAAGGGTCCCGCCGAGCCGGAGTGCGGTGCCGCGGGGTCCTCGCCGGAGGACAGTGGGATGTGAACCCCCGTCGGGCTGGGAGGAAGAATTTGGAAACTGAAAGTCAAATAGGCTGTCGGGGAGGCGTCCCTGCCGGCTTTGGTGTGGCCTGGGCGGGCGATCGGGCGCAGGTCGCCGTGCCCGGTTTTACCGGCCATTGACCGGAAAGCCTGCTAATGGGTTGTAATGTCTTCAAACAGATGCGACTACGCGTTGGGATAAAACTCCTCTGGAAGCTGCTTGTAATAGTGTAGTTCATTAAAAGTTGAGACTAAAACACAGCACCAAGGAGTTGTGTCTCACAGTGATCTGCCACCAGTGGCACAGTGGCACAGCAGCCCTGCTGGCTTCACAAACTATTTCTTCTGGTGTTTAGTGCTACTTGCTAAAAACTGGCTGCCCCTTAAGAACTGGTTTTGTTTAGATGGTCAGAAGAGGCCAGTTGTGTTTATTCCTGTTCAACATCCACAATTTTTAAAGCAAAAGGCTTTACTTTATCCCGAGGTTCTCCCTCTTGGCAGTATGCTGCCCTGTTTTGCCTAGTCTTTTAAAACTCTTCACATTTTAAAAGGAGATCCACATTTCATACATTTGAAGTTAAATTTACAGTGAAGTAAGCATTCTACAAACATACATCTTCCTAGGATTTCTGTAGAACTGGAGTGGTAGATGCCTCCAGAATAATTCAGAAAAAGGACAGAATGTTTCCTGTCGCATCAGACTGACTAGGAGTGGAAGAGATACTTATTGCATTTCCAAGTTTAATAACTGCAGATAGCTCAGTTTTTGAATTACCACACAGGAAGCATAAATACGACAGTATTTTAACTATTGTTGCTTCCATAATACTTAAGTGTGTTCAGAGCCAATTTCACAAATATTTTTGAGACAGTTCACTTTTCTAAGGAACTGTCCCTGTGGGCATGCAGGGGCTTGGTTAACTTAAAACTTTTTGTTGGGCTGGCCTTACTTGGCTTTTTGTTTATACTCACTTTTTTTTTAATCTGGCAGCGAGATGAGCTTATCCCAATTAAGTCCCCCAAAACGTGATCAGTTTTTGTCAGTCAGCTTGCTGAGCTGGTTTGCTACTGTTTGTGCAGGCACCAGCTCAAGCACGGGCAGAGAGGGAATGGATGCTGTAGCCAGGAATTGAGGTGAGGGGTAGGGACATGGTAGCTGCAAAAATGTCATTAATTTATGAGTATCCTTGTTGCTCCTCACCAAAATGCTCAAAGTTCTTGGTATAGTGTAGTTAACTAAGTTAGTCAAGTTTGGTTTGTGTTGTCTTAGGTCATAAAAGCTCAGATATGTGTGATCTTAATTTCAGTAAACCAGCTAGCTTTCCTTTACACAGTCCCTCACAGGTTAGGAACTTGAAATAAAACCTTTGTATTTAAAAAAGTTTTCTTACATTTGCTGTTGTTCTAGACAAAGTTAATAATGTATGATTTTTCCAGTGTACTCATTCCCACTTGGGGAAGGGGCAACTAAGATTATTAGTTCAAGGTTTTTCCTAAGCTGGGTTATAACCATTTGAACAGTTCAATGAGATTCTGGCTTTCTTGTTCTTCGCTCCTTGTCATCATCTTCCTCCCCAGTTTCCATAGGCTGTACACGTGAGTGGAGCATAATTATATACCCTTCTCAAAAGGATTTTGCAGCAGACTAATGAAAAGTGTGACAGATGATTACAGGGCAGGAATGTGCATGAGAGATTCCAGGGAGAATCCTTCAGTTAAGAATGAGAAGCGGATATTGGTGCGTGTTGTAACACAGTAGAACCCTTGATTTGAATTCTTCTGTGCTGAAGATATTTGATGTTTTCTTCAAACAGCATGTGATTTCACAGGGAAAGAGCAAATACTGAGTTGTCTATGAGAGGAGTAAGATCAGTCTGCAGAAAGCAAGGTTCATAGCCAAGTTAGTGTCTTACTCCCATTTGTTCCCCAAGCTCTTAAAGATGCAGTCCTAAATTCTATGCCCCAATAGTGCTTTGGAAGGACACAAAATGCTCCCAGTACTACTCTTAACACACAGGTAATGTGTTTTGGGTTTTTTGAGAAAGGACTTGTATAGAGTGTATCTGGCAGTGGATGGAGGAGCATTTCTGAAGCTGGGTCAAAAGATGCTTTCTGGGAACACCCATCTGCCATTTGCCATTGGAACTGTATTCCCTCTCCTGTATAAGGGAGCCTTAGGTGACAGAGAAGAATATTATTAACCAAGTGCAAGCAGGAAAAATACATGGAAGAGCAATCAGTCTGCTTTTACAGTTTGTTTTGATTCAGGCATTATAAGACAAAGCTAATTCTCTGCCCTTCTATCTCTCTTACTCTCAGCTTAGATATGTTCGTACTGTCTAGAAATTCTGCTTCTGAGCTAAGTCTTCACCTCCTCCACATTCTCTGGGATGCTGTCTTTCAAAACAGTCTTGCTATGCATAGAAATTGTAGAATGCTTTGAGTATTGAAATCAACTTCTCATTAATGCAGCTCATTTCAAGATTTTTCTCAGTAATTTACCTGTTGCAGGAAAAACAAATTTGGATTCGGCCTCACCAGATTTGTAAGGCGCATCGGTGCTTTCAGGGGGGCCTGGGTCTTGAATGTCATTGGAGCTTTACGTTGTTGCAAGTAGCTCTCCTCCAGATAATTCTTGTGTACTTGTGCAAGTGCATTGAGCTTGGTGCACACAGTAAAAACTACTGTTAAATACTAGGCTAATGTATTAAGGAAGAATGCCTAGTCTAATGAATGTTCTACATATTGATCTGAAGGCAGTGTTGCAGAGCAATACTTAGTTGTGAACCTCATATAATGCCTTGGCAAAGTAAATGTTTAATCAGATAAAATTCAGTATATTGAAAAACCACTGAGGTGTGTCATCTTAATTTAAGCCTAAAGTAAGGGCAGAAACATAAGTTGAGATTGTTGTCAGAAGAGCAGTGTGATTTCTCCTACTATAGTTCCTTTTCTTGGGACCATATATGAGGTTTAAAAGTTAAAGCTACTATTTTTTTGCTTTATTCTTAATATTCAGTATAGAATGCTCAAGATTTACTAACTTATTCCAGCATTTTCAATTTTGTTCTTACAGGGCTTTTCAAAACTTAACTGAGTACAAATGTCTGAGGTTATGCTTGTTTCTTTTAGACTTTTACCTATTATATTGACCATGAAATGGATGCTAACAATTTCTTCTTTGACAGCATTGCAGAAATCCAGAAAGATGTGGAATATCGACTGCCATTCACTGTAAACAACTTGACAATTAATATTAACATGTAAGTAGAGTGAGCTGTGTCTATACACATCTTGAAAATTAAAATTGTTCTAAAAAAAAAAAGTAGTAATAGAATATAAGTGGCTTCCAGCACATAATTAATTTCAGGAACCATAACCTGGATTTGTATTAGTGGTTATAGTGATCTGAGTGAAACTGATTCTGTAGAAGATACAGATGTTCAGCTGAGAGCAAAATCATGTTTTGCTGTGCTCAGTTCCTAAGATAGCTGTGTGATTTTAGTTGAAGGTAACTAGGAGAAAAAGCTTGAGGGTTTCTGATAACTTTGATTCCCTACCACTGAAAATAAACTAGATTGGTAATTTACTGGTCTGCTGTAACTCCAAACTCTTACCCCAATGAAGCTTCTGGATCATAACTTAAGTGATTTATTGTAATATTTCCTGTGAATTTCCTTTGGGGGGATGCTTTTGCTCTGGCAAATATTGACAGTATTCTGTTCACAAGTTTTTATTACTTTGGCCTGCTGAGTTGGCCTGATACTCTTACAGGTTACACTGCTTTGTATTTGTAGTAATAGCATTTGTAGTCAAAAATGTTCTTGTTATGCTACAGCTTCTTTGTTGTCCATCAGTTGGTCAGAGCGTGGTGCTGGTAACACCAAGGTCATGGGTTCAGTGCCCGTATGGGCCATGCCCTTAAGAGCTGGACTCAGTGATCCTTGTGGGTCCCTTCCAACTCAGGACATTCTGTGATAATTGCTCCTTTGTTATACTACAATTTTGCCCAGTAAATGCGCTTCAGTTTTGTGGAAGTCTGCTATTCCAGTCTGTTGGACTTCCAGTTTTGTAATTGAATAATCCTTTTGTGTGCTTCATTCATTGTGAACTTCTCCATAACTGTTTTCATAGAAAAGTAAGTTTGTGTAATTAATAGTACTTTCTCTTTGCATAAGAAGCCTTCTTTTGCAAACTTTATCATGGGATGTCATTGTAGTAATAATTATTCTTGTATTTGCAGTTTGCTTCCACCTCAATTTCCTCAGGAAAAACCAGTCATCAGTGTTTTCCCACCTGTGAGACATCATTTAATGGACAAGCAGGGAGTATATGTGACCGGTCCATTAATAAGTAATGTATGTATAATTTGTAGCCTCACACAGATCTACTGTTAATAGCAGTTTTAATAAATGTCACACTAGACTATTATTAATCCTCCTGGTAAAAAAGATTAGTATAGATCCTAATCTCTTTCAAACTGTATTTAGGGGGTCTGAAAACAGAAATTCGGAAGTGTTCAGTATATTCCTAGTTATTCTTTTACTGATATCATTACTGACTTGAGTATTCCATATATCGAAAACTGTTGTAAGTTATGAAGGCATGGAAAGTTACTATCACATTTTTTTTGTTATTATTAATTGCACAGTTCTTCCAACTACATTCCAGTGTATTTCCAAATAAAGGAGAGGGATGCTTTAAGACGGTTTTGTAACGTAGTTCTTTCTGGCCTAATCCTATTAGAATGGCATCAAGGTTTTAGCTCGAATATTCAGGATTTTAATGTGCTGTTCTTTTTGTCAACAAGAATGTGCTAGTTTTTTGGAGTGGGTGGACATTCTGATTCTTTCAGAATGCAGTTAATGCCTTTGTCCTCAGATATTTTTATGTTTTTTCCTCTTCTCTGCTGTTGTTTTCACAAATGTAACTTGGTAACTAAAGTGGGATTTTTGGTTGTTCAACAGAAATGTGGTACTTCATTGACTCTCCACTGATAATGGAATATACACAAGACTTTTAGTTTCTGTTCAATTCTGGGTGGCTTTATCACTTTATTTGGAGCTTATATATATACAGTTTGCATTAGCTGGTATGTCTGAAATAGCTTTTCAGCACTGTCACGTGGATATAATAAATAATCAAGTTCAGCACATTTTGGAAGTCTTGGATTCCAGACATAATTTTTCTTCTTCATTGGGTTTTGTTTTGTGTTTTTACCAGTTTACAATGCATTCAGATCTTGGAAAAATTATTCAGAGTTTACTGGATGAGTTTTGGAAGAATCCTCCAGTTCTAGCTCCTAGCTCAACATCATTTCCATAGTAAGTTATCCATAAACACAATAAACGGAACTATGTCTATTAATTTTTAAGAAAGAGACTAAACCAATTATAAGGTGGGCAGGGACAGGACTAATGTAATGGATATACTGGAAGAATTAGATTCCCTGTCCTCGCAAAATTTCATGTGCATGCTTGATGACCTGATTGTTTAGAGAAGGTACACTAGATTTCATTGGAATTACTGTACCAACATGCCTGATGTAACTTTATATCTGTTTTCTAGAAAAAGCAATGTTTACATTATCAGATGAAATCTGGAATTTGCTGTACCTCATGATCTGAGCAGCTGTGGTTTTTCATGTTGTGTTCGTAATCTCCCAGGCTTAGGGCAGTTTCTGTTGCACCAATATGCAGCAGAAATTGGATGATTTAAAGAATTGTACTAAATACGCAAAAGTGAACTGAGATGTCTGAACTGTATCAGTACAACTGTCGTTCTCGTGGTTGACAGTGATACTAAGTTTAGATGCAGCTGCAGTTGTGAATTTAAAAAAAATTATTCATGTTATTTAGAAATAATTACGTGTGTGTTGCCCAAGCTGTTAAATGCTATACCATAAATAAGAACTAATGTATGACACAGATGCTTTTCTCACAACTTTAGGATGGAAACAATTTTAAATTATGCTCTCATAAATTTTTGACAAGTAGTTTTCTCATAATTAAGAGTGTAAGTGTGTATTTGGCTGCTCTAGAAGAATGCGGATGAATGGAATTCTATACTATATTACAGTATGAGACAAAAAGACTTACTATATTGGAAGTAACTGAGAACAGAAAATACAAAGGTAGTTTACAGTCATTTGAAAATTCATTCTTATGTCTTATATGTGGTCTGGTGATTATAACTCAAATGATAAGAAATGTGCTGTAAGCTGTTGGTTGCTCATGGTTGTGGTTTTGTTTGTTTTTAGCCTTTTCAACAAACCAGCTGGAATGCCTCCTTTTGCTCCTCAGGGGTTTCCATTTCTCCCTCCATATCCACCTCAAGAAACAAACAGAACAATGGCAGCCATGCCCATTTCTGAATCAGTTTCTTCAAGCTACACTACAGACAAGCCTGCTGCTCCCTCCTATGGCTTGATTGCTGATCTGCCACTGCCTGTTCCGACAGCAGAAGTGGTGCTTCAGGTCTGTGTGCTGAGTGTTGCTGCTTAAGCTGTCAGACACTGGGTATAAGTTCCCTTGAGGACACACAGGGCATTGCGGTAAAACTCAAGGAAGCACTTGAGTGACTGCACTTCATTGTTTTGCTGGTGCTAGGAAGACAAAACTGTTATTCTGGCTTTGATGAAAAGTTTTGTAGAACTTGAAGTCAGAGCAACAAGTTTGTCTGCATTTCAATGAAACTAGTGTTATGCTAAAGATCTTTGATTATTAGGGGGTTTTGTCTTGGAGCTGCACTCCCTCATAGTGCAGCTGTAGCTGTATCTCCAACCACAGAAAATGTTTTTTTCTTTCTTTCCTGCTCAGAACCTATTAGGTGAGAGCAATGTGCAGTCTCAAGCCTTTATATGTAGAGTTCTATCTTCTATGTTTATACCCAAGCTCCCTATTGCTGATGAACTCTGGAAGGAATTTTGTTTTTAATAAAACTTTGTATCTAAATGTTTAGTCTTTAATCAAATCATGTTTATAGAAACAAGTTTTCTTAGGCTGGGAAGGCACTTTTCTGGCTTTGTAGAATTTAAATTTTCTACATTCTATGGAGACATCTGTTTTTTCCTTATCTAAAACATTTCTTTTGTGAGGGATTATAGCTTTAAAAACCACATGAAAGAGATCAAAATGTCAATTTCCTTTTCTGTTCTCACTTCTCTTTTACTATTCCTGTCTATTTCCTCAGTCATCCAATTGTTTTCAAATGAAGGACATGGCAAAACAGAATTATTTTCCTCCAAAATTGACTCATCTTTTATGACATGTCACCCCAAACATCTTCAAGTGTTTTGTTGCATTGGTTGAGTTGTCTTCTGTTGAGAGACAAGTGCTACTGCTTCTTACTGCTTTTCCTGCTTTTCTTGTTGCTGGCAAATACTCATCTTCAGTTTTTGATTAATCAGGTTAAATATCAAGAAATTGCTCTTCAAAAACCTACTAAGCATTTCTAAACTTTGGTTCAGGTTGGCCAGAACGGATTTACATACAAGATGCCTGATGTTCCTGATACCTTTCCAGAACTCTCAGAACTAAGGTAAATTTTCAGAAGGTAGCTGAACTTTACATTGCTATTAAAAGGCAATTACTGCTGGTCTGTATCTGATTTTTGTCAGAATTCTGTACACATCACTGGAAGGGTTTTGTAGAAATTACAAAAAGGAGAACTACCATGTGCCAATATATTGGAGTCAGAAAATAACCCAGCCTTGTATTCAAATATGCTGCTTCTTTAGGGTTTTGTTGGCAGGAACAGTACTTGATTCAACACCAGGAAAAAGAGTATTTATTTTTACATTTTCTAACTATCAGTGTTTTGCTGTTTTCTGAGGCCTTGCTAGGAACTTAGTTTCTAGTAATTCAATAAGCTTAACTTTTGAAAAAGGAAATGGGACAGCTTGAGGCTGGTTCACAAAGTACATTCTCTTAAACTCCAAAGGACTGTAGTGCAGGGTAAATGGTGAACTGTTTTGTGAGCAGCTCAGCATGTTCAGGGGGGGCTGGGTTAGACAAATCCACATGGTAAATGTGCCAGCTGTCCCAGTGCAAATCACTGCTACATCTAAATACTTTATATGCGTACTACACAAATACTTTCATCACCTTGTCATTATTCAAACGAACTGTATTAGTTATTGTTCCCAGCAGCTTGCTCAGATCTAACGAGACAGCTTCCTTGATCAGTTATGTGGGATAGAATAGGTTACAATTCGCTATTAACTCCTTCAGATCTCACATCTTTCTGGTAGTGTTGTATTTAAGCAGTTTAAAACTCTGTCCTTTCAACTGGGGTGGTTTTTTTCTTTTCTTTTGACACCTTCCAAAGAGCCAGTTTAGTTTAGCTGACTCAGCTGTTAAGTTCTAGCAGCAGCCTTATTACATAACAGCAAGGTAAGATTTTTGCAGGGAAGTGTAATTTTGTTTAAACAAAACGTAATCAAGCCTGGTCCTTTCAAGAAGACTGGATTAAAATGCCATGATTCTTCTGTCGGTAGTTGAGTTGAATGACAGTGGTATTGCAGCTGTTCTGAATAGTTCTGTTCATAGAGGTGGCATGGTTTTGGTAGCTGGGGGGCTTTTTGAGTGGCCTTTGTGAGAAAGGGTCAGGAGCTGCCCCTGTGTCAGGCACAGTTGGTTTGGCAGCAAACACACTGCAGGATAGCTGAGTCCATTAGTGAAGCAAGTACTGCCTCTGAAAATATTTTAGAAAGAGCAGAGGCAGTGACGATTGAGGGGAGGAATGGAAAAGTGCAATAATCCTGCTAATGCCAAGGTCAGAGAAGAAGGGGAAGAAGGAGGTGCTCCAAGTGCCAGAGCAGTTACTTTTCTGCAGCCCACAGAAGTTTTGGAAAAGACCACAGTAGAACAGGTATTTTAAAAATGTACCCTGTAGCCATGAGAGGATGATGCTGGAGCAGTTATCCATGCTGCAGTCCAGGAAAGACCCCATATTGCAGCAGGCAGATAATGCCCTGAAGGAAACTGCAGCCAGGTATTACCCAGACTGGAGTAGTCTCTCCTGCCAGGAACTGATTGCAATCTGTGGAGCAGGGCTAAGGTGTGAGAAGGAAGGAGAAGCAGAGATGAACTGTTAGGGACTGATTGCTAGACTTGCAATTCTCGCTTGCCCCAAGGAACAGGAGGCAGGGGGAGGTAGTGTTGGGAATGAAGGAAAGAAGTTGAGCCTGAGGAAAAATGGAGCAAAGTGTTGTAGTTTTTGCCTTTCTTGCTCACCATCTAACTCCTAGTGTAACTGACAATAAATTCAGTTAAATTTTTCCAAGTGTGTTTTGTGTGTGATTGTAATTGGTAAGTGACCTCACTGTTTTTATCTCAACCCCTGAAATTTTCCTCCATAGCCTGTTGAGGAGGGGGACTGGGAGAGCAGCTGGATGGGCATCTGGCAGCTGGACACAGTCAACTCACTATAGTTGCATTATGGGAAGTAAAGCTTGAAATGGGAAATACTTTTTAACATGCTGCTTTTTAAATTCACTGCTGCACATAGTAGAGCCCACAATCCAGGAGAAAGGGGAAAAATAAGTTGTGGTCAAGTATTGTATTTTTAAAGTAAAAAAAAAAGCCTTAAACTTTGGTAGAAATCAATTATTTTACATGTGGTGTTTTCTGTTAGATTTAAATCTACTTTCTTTCTGTTTGAATACAGTATATCACAGCTGACCAGTATGAATGAGCAAGAGGAGGTGTTACTGGAACAGTTTGTGACTCTTCCACAACTGAAGCAAGTCATTACTGATAGAGATGAGTTAGTGAAAAGCATTGAAGAGCTGGCAAGTAAGCTGTCAAAACGTTAACATGTGTGACTGTGTTCTGTGAACTAAATCCTTTAAAAAAAAGTAGTAATGGTGATTTTATTTTCCAGAAAAAAACTTGTTGCTGGAGCCTAGTCTCGAGGCAAAAAGACAGATTGTGTTGGATAAAGTAAGTGAACAATAAAGTCATCTTCAGAAATATTAGTGGTAATATCTGGGGTTTTTTCAAGGTGACAATGTTCTTTTTCTTCTTCCTTCCAGTATGAGCAACTCACGCAAATGAAAGCAGCCTTTGAAAAAAAGATGCAAAGACAGCATGAACTTAGTGAGGTATAATTCCTATATGTCAGCCTTTAAGAATATGTCAGTAAATCTGAAGTTTTGATTTGCATCTTTAACCATTAAGAATATTCTCTTGGTTAAACTCTCATTTAATACGAAGTAGATTAAGTATTTCATACAGTATGAAAAAAATGGGATGATGTACCAAAAAGTTAAAAGCAAAACAATGGAGTTTTTGGCTGGGTTGGTTTTTTTTTTCACTGCTCCAATAGAAGCAAAGTTGGAAGAAAAGAATGATGTACATCTAGAGCTGTTTAGTACAATCCCGGTCCAAACCAGTTTTAAGAATAGAATAATTTTTAAAGAGGGCTTGTTCAATTAGTGGTACTCATTTAACATACTGAGCTTGTGAAACTGTACCAGATGAAAGTGCTCAATAACTTCAGAAACTTAAATTCTTCAATTCACTGGGCATCCTTCCTTCGGGCAATATGTTGTATGTGCTGTCAAACCTCACACATTCTACAGCACAAATAGGGTAAAGCTATTACTTCAGAAAGTATTGGAAGAGAATCATTTCTTGGTGTGTTTACCAGGGTATTCATTAGAAGATATAACTTCTAATAAACCACTTTCTGCACTAAAATCTTCATAATTTGCAAGACTCATCACCTGAGAATGCAACAGTCCATCAAATTAGCATGCACAGTACCTGAATTTCAGTACCTGTTATTCAAAATAACAAAATAAAAAATAACAAAAAAAAACAACAACAACAACAAAACCCCCACGAAGTTACATGACAGCAAACCAAATGATTTCATAGATGATCTAAATGTATTAGAGGTTTCCTCACTTGAAAATCAGAATCGTCTGACTCCTAATGCCTCCTTTGACTTTAAAGTGGGCGCAGAGGTAGTTGACATTGATAAACCTATTTTTGGAAGAAACCACTTAAGAACAGGACATAATATCCCACTGCTGTATTCTTTTTTCTAAGTTAGATTTGCTGATTCAATTTAATGATAGATAGGAGGCTGAGAGTTGAAGAGTAGCAGCTGAATTTTTCTGCTTTTTTCCCATATATGCTATAGCTTCATGTATTGATGTTTGCTGTGCACTGCATGGTGTCTCCTGCTCTCTTTCCTTCAAATTTCCAGACAAGTATTTTTACTTGTACTGTGAGTGAATTTTAGTCATCTTTTATTAGAGCAAACTCTCCGTATTTTGTACAAGATTAATTTAACAGGAGATTTTTGATTACATTAAGGTTTTATAGTACATAAGTAAAACATTTTTATAGGGTGGATGAAGGTTAGGCCAAGCATCTAAAATCTATAAATACCTTAATTTTGCAATTCTGGCTTTGTACAGGCTCCTACTGGATGTGAATCACGTCCTGATTAACTGCCCAGACATATTAGAGAAAAAATAATGAAATTGTATGCAATAAACAGAAGTAAGGTTTGAGGTTTATAAGAACAGAAAAATGAGTATACTGGTTTAGATTAGCAGCCCATCTACTTCTTGAGTAGGTTCTTTTTGATTTCCTGTCTTCTTCTCCACAATCATTTCAAAGGTATTTAAAAACTGAACAGTAAGTGCTTTTTTACCTTTTTATACTTCTCGGGTTCACAACAGATTTTCACAACTGATAAGTAGACCCAATTTTTGAAGACACTTGAAATGTTCTAGTCAGAACTCATGCACTTGAGAACTTGTCAGATTTCCAAGCTGGATGCTTTCTATAGTGTAGGGTAAAAGTTGAAAAACCTTACTCATTTGTGTGAATGACTGTGTATCAAGACCTAAACTAGCAACACTTTCCTCACATTGAATCCTTTCTAGCTTAACAAGCTGCGCTGTCTCTTGGAGATGGAGCTTCATCTGGTTACTTCGGCATTTATGTAGTAATAGTGCTCTATCTACATTCCATGTTTATATAGTCATTTATCTTCTTGGAAATGTAAGTTCTAATTGATAGGTTAATAATACATTGGACTCTTTATTTTCGTAGAGTTGCAGTCCAAGTGCTCTGCAGGCCAGACTTAAAGTAGCTGCTCATGAAGCTGAAGAGGAGTCTGACACTATTGCAGAAGACTTCTTGGAAGGCAAAACAGAGATAGATGACTTTCTTAGTAGTTTCATGGAAAAGAGAATGGTATGTAATATACAAATAGTTCTAATCCAAGACATATACAACACATAAAGAATAAATTTAGGCCTTTTTTTAAAGAGTTTGAGCAGTCCTGTGATACAGAACAGTGCTTTAGTGAGCTTTGACAGAAGAAAAAAATATCCTTAAATGGCTTCAGTCTATTTAGACTATAATCTGCATGCTAAAGGCACATATTTTTAAAACAGGAGAGCAAAGGTCTACTGTGTTAGACCATTTGTTGTTGCAGATATTTTTGTGCCAGTTGCTTCTGTATCTTGTATAGATACAGGGGAAAATAGCCACATGCTAAATTTCAAATTCGGAAGGTTGACATAAACTTACATGTTGCATTAAACAACCTTCCTACATTAAAACAATGTTTTATTTATTAAACTTCTTAAACAAATTCTGTTGATGGCTATCATCAAATAAGTAACTGAGGTTCAAAACCCACCATTCTTGCTCATGCTGTGACAAAAGTAACTTGCCAAGTAGTGTACCTTTCTTTAAAGATGCCCAATAAATGCATTTTGTAACATTGGAATCAATCCTCTTGTAATCAGTTTTGGATGGGATAATGTTATCAATATAGACCGTTGCAGCCCAAAGCTTGGAAGGGAGGTAGGTCAGGCAGGTTTTCTTTTTTTAAAGAGCCTGTAAAATAGCTAAATCATTAAGGAGAAACTGCAGTATGCATTATAAAAAAATGCATTTAGAATTCAGTCTTGTGTGTCTTGTTTCATAGCTCTGCCACTGCAGACGAGCCAAAGAGGAAAAACTTCAACAGGCAATAGCAATGCACAGCCAATTTCATGCTCCGCTATAGGTAAACTTTGTTTTTTAAACAATTTACCTTATTGTTACACGCTTGGTAACTGCAAATGGATTTGTTACAGTGCTTAATGTTCTAATAACACTTTCTGTGGAAATCAAGTATGTTCTGCATCTGTTGTTACTTGTATTTAAAACATAACTTCTGGAAAAATTAAAATATCTAATTATGAAAATTTGTCTTTACAGACTTCCTGCAAACTACACCTGCCAAGAGAATGAATGAAAAACCCAATAAAGCACACTTTTTAATAACTATTATTTGGAAATAAGCATTTCATCTTATCTGGTTGTATTTATAGAAGAGATTGTATACAGAGTTGGGATGGTTTTTGTACAAATTAGAATGTCTCTTTATATTCTCATTGTACTCAAGAATCCTTCTATTGCAATCTTTGCATTAATTTCTTGTATTTATTGTTGATAGTTATAATATTTAAGTTCCCTGCTGCTATACTTCATTCTTCAGAGATTAAATATCTAAACATGTAATTTTGACTAGCTTTTTACATTTTTATAAAAACATAATTCATATCTTTTGTATTTTGAACTTTAACCATAGATTTGGCTTAATCTGTGGAAGACTTTAAGTGTTGATAGGACTTTGGAAACTAAAGAAGTTCTTAATGGCGATTGTCAGTGGATTCACAAGCTGTCTTTTCTTGAAGCCAAAATATTAAAAAACAAGTTGGTTTTTTTACTTCTAAGTAATAACAGAAAACTAAGTATAGCTTGTACTGTTTTTTCGACAAGTAGATTGGGGATTAAGCAAAGGATGTGTTGGAACAAATTATATTGGAATCAAAATAGAATAAATGATCTCTGCGTAGATTTGGTATGTTGCTTAGTAGCACTGATGCACTGATTTTCAAGAGTGGCTTGGTACCTACCACTAATTAAACACAATTTTCATCTAACAATTTCATTTTCCTTTTTTTTTGTTCATAAAGGAATAATAATCAGGTCGCTTTCCTGTTTCTGTTTTATGCAATATAAATATGTTCATCATGTGAGGAACTCAGAAGTACTTTACAAAAACTAGTTCTGAAGTTCTTTGGAAAAGAGCAGTTATATTTTCCTAATTGTAAGAAACAAAGAAACTAATTTGGTTGGAGTTTCTTAGTGTCACATGGCAAGGCAAGTGATCGAATTTAGAAGTGAAATTTAATTCTGCACTGTAATCAATGAATCTTGCCTCTGGTAAGATGACACTGTTAGGATGGGGTTATATCTGGTGAAAATGGATAGGACCAAATGCAGTATTCTGTAGGAGAAAAATACAGCCCCTAAATACATACTTGCTATTGCAAGAAGACACATTCTTTTTCTTAACCTTCTCAATGCATTAGGTTTTCATGGAGACAGTCAAGAACGAAGGAGGAGGAGTAGAAGGAATTGTACAGTTTTGAGAGTTAAATAGGATAAAGTGCTGATTAAATAATGTGTCAGAAATCCTGCTTCTTTCTTGTCTGGAAGCAGTCTGGAGATAAACCTCTTAGCCAAGACTCTACCTCTGTGTTACCTGGATAGGATCACAGAACAAGGCAGGTTCAAGTCTCAAATTACACCACAAGCACAGTCCAAACATGTACTTTTCTGTATCGCTGATTTTCAGTCCTAAACTATATATTCTTCCAGCAAAATGTGATATTTCTTCTGAATGGAGAAAAGTGAGTAAGGAAAATCACGTAAATGCAGGAAGTCTATTTCACAGGCTAGTGAGTCTTCAGTCTCAGCCCTGCCATTTGTTACAGTTGTGGTGTTGTCCTAAGCTGTTGCTTTTCAGGGTGAGTAAACTATTCAGTGGTATTTTATAGGACTTATTTTAAAGCTGATCCAAATTCTGAGATTAGATGTCCCAAGAAAATAGATCTGTGGTCCAAATCAAAGATATTGAAAAAAAATCAACACTTTATAAGTGGAATGGTTAAGCAATAATTTTAGAAGATCTTATTCCAAAAAATGTGCTGCTTGGATATTGACATAGCACTTCTGCTAATGTGCTAACTAAAGCCTTAGATTATGTAGGCATCCAAGTGATTCTGAACTTGTGTCTATGAGCAGAGTGATTTCTGCAGCTGTGGAGAAGAGTTAGATATAAGTCATCACTATTACCTTCTTGGCAAAATCCCATCTATTTTTGTGCTGAATTGTTGTTTCCGATCTCTTTCTGAGGATCTAGTAAACACTCAGGACTACACACAATTCTGTACGCAGCTGTTTTGTTGTTGTTTCTTCCTTGTGAACAGAGAAAGGAATAGATGACCAGATATCTGGTGCTCTTGCTGTATTGGGCTAGTATCGTCTTTATACATTTTATAACAGCATGGAAGGACAGGCTTCTGTTCTCATCTGCCAGGTGTTATGGTGCTCTACTGTCACTGAACTCTTCAGCCAGGTCACATTCAGGGGATTTACTATTACAAGTTCTGAACACTTCAGCTTTTCCTGTTATGTCAGCTTTCCTCTTACATTTGTGAGCAAGTTTTCAAATTGGGAACTTCTCTGTGGAGTCTTTCTGATGGTAGTGGAGTAGAATTTACAAGAAAATGTCACTGTTCAATGTAAGTTCAGTGTTTGTTATTCAGGGATTTGAAAATTGTCTTTTCTCCTTTTCTATTCTCTGATACCATTGTTCCTATTCTTTGGATTTTTTCCCTTATTTTTAGCCTCTGCAGTCACAAACCCATCCTCTAGGAAAGATGCACAGAAGTCTCTGTATTCAGTGATGATGTATACTGGATTAGCTGGTGGAATCCTGTCACATCCAAGAATGTCCAGCCTGTTTCTGGTCTGTAAAGGCCAACCTGCTGCTGGTTGGGGTGGTTTTTGAGGGTTGTTGTTGTTGTTTTGTTTTGCTTTCCTTTTAATCCTGCACTGGTTGTGCCTTTCATGGTCTGCTTTCACCAGAAGATTAGGTAGAACACTGATAACACTCTATCAGAGTTAGGGTTTTTTGCTTCTAGCATGCTGGTAGCTCACTGTTAAGCACATTCTTTACCTTATTTTGCCAAAATATGGAGTGTAGGTGTAAATCCAGCTTTAAGCAGTTCCCTCCATAAAGTGTAAGAGAATGGCAGCTGCTGTTAGATGCATATTTTAAAGGTTTTTGGAATATGTCAAGTGAACTTCTAAGCAATCCGGAATAACAGACTATGTACAATGACTTGTTTCCTTGGAGCCTTGCACAATGTCATGCTCGGGTGTTCTCCCAATGGGAAAGTCAACTCAGTGAACAGGAAATACAAGAGTAAGGAGAGGCCTCATCTCTGATGTTGCAGTAGTTTAGGGGGGAGTGTACTTCCTGTGTTGTAACTGCTAATTGAGTCTGGGGTTTGCCTAATTTTAATACCTGATCTTACTGCTAGATCACAGAATGGGGAAAGTTGGAAGGGTCCACACTAGGTCATTTGGTCCAACCTCCCTGCTCAAGCAGGGTCATTCTAGAGCACCTGGCACAGGATTGTATCCAGATGGTTCTTGAATATCTCCAGTGAAGGAGACTCCACAGCCTCTCTGGGCAATCTGTTCCTGTGCTCGGTCACCCATACAGTAAAGAACTTCCTCATATTCAGGTGGAACGTCCTGGGCATCAGTTTCTGCCATTTGCCTCTTGTGGTATTGTTCAGCACCACCAAGAAAAGCCTGGCTCCATCCTCTTGACACCCTTTCTTCAGATACTTACAGACACTGATGGGGTCCCCTCGCAGTCTTTGCCAGACTAAACAGGCCCAGCTCCCTCAGCCTATTCTCTTAAGTGAGGTGTTGCACTCATCTTTGTTGCCCTCTGCTGGACCCGCTGCAGGAGCTCCATGTCTTCCTTGTACTGATGAACTCAGAACTATTCTTCCCCAGGTGGNAGGTGGAACGTCCTGGGCATCAGTTTCTGCCATTTGCCTCTTGTGGTATTGTTCAGCACCACCAAGAAAAGCCTGGCTCCATCCTCTTGACACCCTTTCTTCAGATACTTACAGACACTGATGGGGTCCCCTCGCAGTCTTTGCCAGACTAAACAGGCCCAGCTCCCTCAGCCTATTCTCTTAAGTGAGGTGTTGCACTCATCTTTGTTGCCCTCTGCTGGACCCGCTGCAGGAGCTCCATGTCTTCCTTGTACTGATGAACTCAGAACTATTCTTCCCCAGGTGGAGGACCCTGCCTTTGCCTTTGTTGAATTTCAGAAGGTTCTTCTCTGCCCATCCCTCCAGTCTGTTGAGATCCTTCTGAAGGGTTGCACAGCACAACGGGATGTTGGCTACTCCTCCCAGCTTTGTGTCATCAGTGAACTTGCTGAGGAGGCACTATGCCAGCCACCACTGCAAACGAGAGACTATGATAAAGTCAGTTCTAAGCAGTATGTTCTATAATTCTGTTGTTGGCTCTTTACATATTCTGGCAGCTTTGCTACTTAGGACCTGGACCAAATGTGGAAGTTAGAAATCTTACAGTTTTATACATGTCCAAGTTCTAACTACTCCCTTCAAAGACTAGGATAAATCTTTATAAAATAGAGATTTAAGAGGCCTTCAGGTAGAACTCAGTTAAAACTCTGGCAACAAAGTCAGCTATCACAGCCTTAATTATTCTGAACAGTAAATACTGTAATCTGTTAAACTTGCAAATAAAGGCTTTAGGATTTTAATATATCTTGTAGTTGTCTAACTTATAGTTGGGCATTGCAGGACTTTTTGAGTGGATACAGAATTGTGTTCGAAGTGGATGCAGTACAATACTCAAGGACAGACTTTTTATCTTCACGTGCAGTGGCTTGAGCTTTTCCTGTTTAACCATTTCAACAGCAGTAATTCCTGGATCTACCTTCACTAAAATGGGCTTTAAAAACCTGTATGGTATCTCTGGCTTATGTAAATACCTTGTTTTGGTCAGATACCTGTAGACATGACACTTCTATGCAGTACTAAGCTATAAAGAGAGCCTGTATTTCAAAAATAAGAGAATACCTCAACATAAAGAACTGTGTTCTTTAGTCTTCAGAAAGGGAATAAATTCATCTGAATAACCTTAGCAACAGACTTAGTCCTTGCCTGAATTCAGTCATGATTCTGGTGGACCTATAAGGTTTTGTTAGCTTCTTTACAGAATGATTTCTGTTTAAAGATGAGTACATTTTATTTTAAGATTTAACATTATTTGATTTGCTGGTCTCAGGTGCTTTACTGGCAATGTAAATAATATAAGTAAACTTAAATGTTTATTTTATCTTCTTATCACCGCACTCTGGCACCTCTCTGAATTCAGCGTTTGCAGTACACTTGGCTTTAGATCCTTGGCATATTATCCATGTGTCTTAGTACTGTCATAAGTTGACCTTATGACCATAAACTCACCTAGCACATGTTCCTCCCTTCCCAGATGAATTGTCAGCGACTTACCTGTCCTTGGGGGATTTTCAGTCACTGTGATGATGACCTGTCTCTGCACTACAGAGTGTAAGGGTGACCAGCCAGCATAAAAGCTGCACTCAGCCTTCAGCCTGTACCCAGAAGCAGCCCCTGGCCTTGGCTATGTTTGTGATCTACTTGAGAACTCCTGCATGCAGATCAGGGCAGTGTCTACATAAAAGCATCAAGTTAGCTGGTCAACAGTGATGACATTCTTATCTTCATTGCAAAGGCTATCCCCACTTTGTTGCTGGGGTTTAACTGTTACTGGTTTGTGTCATTAAACATCTTTCATACCGTGAATCTGTGCCCCGGCTTGCCTCTCTAGTTCCCTGCCTTACTTGCTGATTTTACAAAGAGCTTTCCTTCCCTGCCTTCCTCCTTTTACTTTTTGTTTCTCTCTTTTTTTATTTTTAATGATACCATGTTGTTGTGCCCTCCAACTACTTAATTTTATTTCTCAGCTTTTTAGAATCCATTACCAGTTTACCCCATTTGTGTCTTGAATACAGTTACCAATAAAAGCAGCTGGCAAATCATTTTCCTTCTCTGCTTCAGATGGTTATCTTCTGGTAAAGATGGCTTCAGCTGTTTGATCCCATTGCCTTCAGTGTCCCTTAGAGGCACGTTTTCATACTAAAGAGCAGCCTGAGCCTAGTGAGACCTTTCCAGCAATTTAGTTACATTCATCTGTGTCCTATTTCAAATTACAATGGACTTATTGCAGTGGGCCAAATTTGCAAATATTTGCAGCAAGACTACAAGAAACCAATGTAGTTAATACTGAAGTCTTTTTTTTTTCTTTTTTTTTTTTGCATTTCCTAAAAAAAAAGACATATGGGGTATAACATAGTCCCATATAATTAACACAATTGATGAGAGTCTCAGTTTTCTTAGTTATCCGTTGTAGATTCCTCCACAACTGAAACTACTGGATTCAAGTATCAGAGTAGGGAAGATGAATGAATCCCTTGATCTCAGGGAGAAAAGTGACTCTTGAGTAAATGAAGAACTCTATTACAAAAATGGGAAAGCAAGCCTTTTTTTCATTCTCTGGTGTGAAATAACATTACATAACACCTATGTGTTTATTTGAAGGTGTTTCTCATTAGCCTGATAATGCCACAAATACATACAGTACAATGAAAGCAGTAGTAGTTAATGCAAAATTCCAAGGACTGAAAGACACATCACATCATTAGAGGGCTTCTAAGTGAAGGCTTAATAAAGAAAACGTTAATATGTTAGTATTTTAGTTGTAAAGTTAGTTACAAGGAGTTGCATAAGCAACACAAAGACAGTGCTTTGAATCTGTATATCTTGGTCTTCTGCATTTATTTCTAGACGTCTAGTAGAACACAATATCATCATATACAATTTTACATTTTAAAGATGTAGAATAACATTGCCCATTTTCAAACTGATTTTTAGGCAGAATATTTGTGTGTTTTGTTTCCATTGCTGACTTTGCAGCATGTTTCTTTAGTTTGAGAAAACCCATTCAAAGTTTCCTTTAATGCCATAAAGTTTACAGGCTATAGTCAAAATACGAAACATTTTTAAAAGTGCAGTTAAAATCAGGGCTTTCATTTATTAAAAATTCATAAAGATTAAAAACCAGAAGGATAGATTCTCAACAGAATATAATTTATAGTTGCAGTTATTTGAACTGAGCGATAGTGATTTATCAAATTGAGGATCTGGCCTTTCCAATACAACATTAAGAGAAACCTTGCTGTTAAGAATTATTTCATACTTCGAAGACAGCAGCTCCCCCTTCAGAGGATAGTAATAATACTGAAGTTTACCTATTCATTTTTAATAACATGTTCACAGAACAGGATGAAAAGCCATTCCAGAAAAGCAGACTGAATAATAAAATCTAATGATTCTAAATGGAGGTATATTTATATAACACAGTTCTGCCTGTAAGTCTGTACTTGAAGGAGTAATGTGAAATGCAATCAAAGTAAACTTCCATTACTACCGCTTTGCTCTACTAGAGTTCAATGCTGCATTGTCTCCAAGCAGGTGAAAGCAGCCATATGAATTATATTTTTAACTGCTGGCTTTAACTAAAAACAAACAAACAAACAAAAAACCCACCAAAACAAACAAACAAAAAACCACCAAACCCAACTTGAGCGAGTTGTAGCCTAAAATAGCCATTTTTTTAGGGAGTTTCAAGACATTTCAAATTTTGAACATGTTTCCATTTACTTCTGAACTACTGATTATGAAAACTATTACTCGTATTTTTCAAAATACAAGAATTCTTAGATTAAACTTTCTGGTGAATGGTGCATCTGTCCTTTTCTTAAATTAGTATTGTCATGCTCTGTCCAGGTTGACAAATACTAAAAGGGAAATTTTGTGTGAGGATAAAAAACACCAGTTGGTTATGGTTAGTTTGCAACAAAATTTGGAAGAAATATTCTTTATAACAATTCCTTTTTAGGCAGTTCCTTTATGTTTTTGTGAGTGATTTCTTTAAGTGATTTTATATTCCCTATTCTCTCCACTGTATATGTACCTCACTCCCACTCAAAGCATTTTTAAGTAGGAATCAGAATAGGCTGAAGAATTTGGTATGTTATCACCTTTAAAATTTTACCTTTATATCTTATGTAGGTGGTTTGGAACAAGGGTAAGATAGAAACAAACTTGATAACAAAACATTAAGAGGTGAGAGTAAACTGCCTCACATACCTTTTGCTACAAAGGGGTATTTTAGCTCAAAGTCTGTGTGCATATTGTTAGATTCCTTGAAGTTTTGGTCACAGAAACTACTGAACTTTCAACACTGGTTGAGAATTGAGTACAAATGGGATGCATTCAGATGCAGCAGCAGCAACTG
Source organism: Aleadryas rufinucha (assembly GCA_013397815.1). NCBI lineage: Eukaryota > Metazoa > Chordata > Aves > Passeriformes > Aleadryas > Aleadryas rufinucha. The sequence goes on along the minus strand of VZTH01009422.1, from coordinate 389,024 downwards.
CTTAGTAATGGTTTTTTTTCAGGATCAAAGCTTCACTTGTCCCCTGAGCCAGTGTGTCCATTTGTTAGTTTTACTTTGCTGTAAAGGATTTTAGTAGGAGAATATGCAAAATAATTGTTCGAACCTCTTGTGAAGAAAAAAGCAAAGAATATACATAATATGTCTGAAGGCAAAGGAGCTCTACAAAAATAAGTTTTGACTGCTTTACCAGTAAGGCTAACACTAATGCATCTTCAACCTTGTGTAAGAGTACTTTGGAATTTCACATCTTAGGAAAAGAACTATTATCTTGTCCAATAAATAATTATGGAAATGTACAAAGTAAGGAATAATTATGTACAGCATGGATAAAACAACCACATTGGCTTAATGAAATATAACAGCAGATATTACCTTTCTTTAGCATTATGTCTTAAAATTAATAATAGCTTGTTCTGCTTAGATCTTTACTTACACAATTGCACAGTTCCCTTTCTTTGGATTATTTCTTTAGTCCATAGACCACTTCCATTCTTCATCTGATGAAAATATGTCATTCCAGACTGTGTAAGACTCAACTTCATCTGGATCCTTGCTGCTGTGAAGGTATTTCAGCCTGCCAGAAATACAGCCTCATCAGAGTCCTTGCCACTGTCTTCACTAGGCAAGCAGCCACCCCCACTTGGGGACCTACAGCTTAAGTCCTCCACACCAGACTCCTGATCACTGTTGGCTGAGAGGTCAGGATCAGAGCTTTTCAGGTTGTCCTGTGTCAAAATCAGGGCAGAATCTTCTTCATCCCCTTGTGAAGGGCTCCGGGATGGGAATGATTTCAGATCATTGCTATACTCCTGAGGAGTGTTAGCTAAGCTGTTGTTGGAAGTATACAGTCCAATCTGCTTGCTTCGGTCTTGTTGCTTACTCTTGACTTTATTATCACCTGATTGTGATTTCTGAAGATTGGCCAATCTCTAAAATAAAGGAAACAGTATACATCACATGGACACATTTAGGGCCCAGAAATCCTCTTATATGTCCTTGCATTTTTTTTCTTTTTAAATAAGTTTTCAGAGCCCAACCTACCCTTGAAAACATAATTTATCACAAACCAGTGCTGAATTACAGCATTCTTCTGAACTACAATTCCCTCTGAGTTACAGAAGGATTACACTTACTTTCAGTAGTACTTGTGCACCAACACAGGTAAAATTTTATCCTTAAAGAAAAGAGTCCACTTTTGGGTCTTAAATGCAAAACATTCACAGAAATTTATCTGAGAACAAAGATGATGGCTGAACATCCTCATTCCAGAAAAGGATGTAGCATGTAGGGTACTCTGCAGCATATGGAGTTGGGTTTCATTTAGCATCAGTTACCAAGTCTGAGGTATCAAGCTGAACGGTTTATTACCTCTTGTAAGACTTCCAGCTCTTCTTCCAGCTGCTGAGTTTCTTCCTTCACTGCCATCAGATAATCAGTAACCGACTGTCGAGGATGCAGCCCCTTTTCAAAGCGGTTGTACATACCACTCCAGAACCTGGAATTGAGGGGCAGGTCAGGAATTTTCCCATTTGGTGAAGTAGCCTCACGAGACTTAAATGCACACTCTTTTTTTCTCTTTTTTTTTTTTCCCCAGACACATACTGCCCTAAATGATCTATCCATGCTTATTCATCATTAGAGTGCATACACATAAGTTCATAGACTATTTAGCACGATTCATGGTACATTTGCATTTCCTCCATCCTGAAGTTGTAACTCTGTGGACATAGGCAGCTCAAACTAATTCTGATACACAGTAGAAAAAAAGGTGAATGTAGCTTAGATCCCATGACTGGGAAAGGTTCACTGAATTTTGCAGGGTTTTTTTGGTATTGTTTTCTTGTTCTACACTATGGGCTTTAGAGCAATGGTACCTATAAAACAGCCCAGCATAAAGACAGTTTTTCATATTCCTAATTCTCAATTGTTGTTCAACTTCCCATGAAGTCAGCTTTGAAATTCTGTATTACTCTAGTGCTCCTCCTGCCTTCCTGGCAATATGGCCACAGGCAGGCCCTGAGTGTGTAACCAGTTCACCAGACAGGTTAAGTAGCTGAGCCCTGCTGTCAGCTGCAGCTGTCTGGCCAAGTAGCTGACAGATATTTTTGGAGCACGTGCATGCTGCTTGGTGGCTTATTACTCCTATCCCAATAGTATACTATTTAAATCACATTCCCCCTTAAGTTTATCATCTGATAACTCATGCTTGGAAATCTTTACGCACCCAAACAATTAAAATCAACAGGATTACTTATCCATTGGACAATCTACTATATCAGTACTTCTTTTATAAATCCCACTATCCCAAAGAATACGATTAATGACTATTTTTAAATTGTTTTAAGGTAGATGTGACCTGGTATAGTAGACATGAAAGAATTCTATTTCTGTCATTAAGGATTTTTATTGACTTTTTAACAGGTGCTATTGCTTGCAACTGGAAAACAAACTGATCAGCTTTACTTAAATCGCAGTTTTTATGAATTTCTATTCAAGTTCTCCTGAAGTTTGTTAAGACTAATGGCACAATTAATTAACTCAGAATGTCAATAGTAACACTTCTAAAGTGATGATATTTTATTACATTTTGAAAAAATGTCAGGTAAAACTTAACTTTGTTTTACCTGATATAACAACATGGGGAAAATCTGCTCTTTTTTTTAACTAAACACTTGCTTTAGCAATGAAATAATGTAATTTCTTGAAAAGATCCTTTTGATTTTTGACACCAATTTGTCACCAAATTTGACACCAATTTTGATCCAAATTAACATCACAAAATCTTGGAATGGACAAAATCTTGGAATGGAAGAAGTTAAAGCAACTATAAACTTAGAAACAACAGATGAGAATAGAACTGAAAGAGGCAGTTCTCAGTGGAAGAAGTGAGTAACCATGAAATTAGGACACACAACTATCAATAAAGCTTTAATCTTAAGCTTCTTTTCAGACTAATACTCTTGTGGAATGGTGCAGAGATGTTGGCTGACTATGAGCACACAAGGAACAGACAGACTGCATCTGAGACTGAATTTACTCTCTGTAAACTGCCTTATAGAACAAGAAATACTTATGTACAAAGGCATTCTGTTCTGTACTAACACATCCCACATTTCCCAGTAGCAAGTGATACTACCTACTTGTACAAGAAGTTGCATGGAGCGATCTGTGGGTGCAGGGTCCCTTGGGTTTGACTGTGGTCTGACCTGTATAAAGGATTCAAGTAATCGGCACGATTTTTCCACAAGTGAGCCCACAATGAATACGTTCGTTCTTTGATCCTGAAAAAACAATACATTAAATAAAAATATATTAAAGCCTCTGTTACAGTTCAGGGATAGCTAAAGCTTAGACGCAGCATTCTAGTCCTCTGTACTCCCTGTTTACAATCAGCTTCCTTAACAGAATTAGACTTAAGTTACAAGCATAGAGAAACAGAAACATATTCCCTTGTTGGTCACTAAAAGCAAAATCCAATCCATTTCCCATAAAGTGAAAGCACATGGAGCGAGTAGGTGGAGAGACTGGTTCCTTTGTGAGGTGGAAAGGAAGTGAGCTTTCAGACTGATCTCTGCACCAAAAGGATCCCCACATTTAAAAGCACTCAGCTCCCGCTGAGCTGCAATTTCTTACACAGTTAGGTCTTGGGATATGGTGATCTGTGAAGGTTATGATTTTAAATGGACTGTGGCACGGTGGCTGCTTTGCATTTGAGCAGTGAAAGGGACCAAATGGCAGCAGCCAGTTATTATTTAGGGCCAGCACCTTCCTCTCATTGCTACCGCTGACGTGATCAGGGTGCTTGAGAAAAGCAATGGATATCATCATGCATCAAGGACCCACCCAGGGCCCCGGGAAGCAGATATGAACACGAGCACTGCCAGGAATGATGATGCCGTCTTTGTTTGGGCCTCAGGGCAGGTAGATTAATTCATAATTGCTTTGGGGCCGGACAGCAGAAGGACAGTTTGCTGACTCAGTCCTAGGGAGGGCTACCAGACAAAAAGACAATAAGGAAGTACTACCTAAGAGAGCAGGACTAAAATGTCCTGACATAAGATCCAAAGACAGGTTAAAACACAGAGGAGCAGTAACTCTTAAACTGAGAACTTAAGTACAGTTACTGTCATTTTATACTAGTTACAGAGCCAGCTTGCCTTGTGTTTTGTCAGGGCTGCAGTAAAGGTAGGCCCACGTGGCTGAAGGCATAATGATCTTGTCAATTTTCACTAATTCCTGTCATGCACACCATGGATTATGCTCCCAGCACAGATACACTGCAGAGGATCAACTTTTTTGGTATTCATCTCTGTTGCCAGAAGACAACAGGCACCCTGTGCCTTATGAAACACATACATACAGACTGGAGAATGTCTGACTTCAATACACCACCAGCCACAGACCCCATGCATAAATATGCTAGCTAAAAAAAACATTTTCATACTTCAGCTCTCGTCTCTCCTTCTGGCTGTTACACAGGAAATTCCCAAACTGGCAAGAATAGATATGATGCTGTATGTGGATGAGGAATCTCTCATTGAATTCAAAAGCACAAGGAAACTGTTCCATTAACTGCCAAACACATTCAATGAACTGGTCAATAACAGGCGATATCTCCTTTGGATCTCCATCTAAATTGCCATACCTGAAACAAGACAAGATACATTCAATTATAACCTGAATTCCTGTAGGGAAACTGAATTAACTCTAAGGAAAACAAACCCCTCACTTGCAGTGTGCAAGTTACATCATAGGCATTCATTTCTAAAATCTCAACTACTACTACATTTTTACTTACAAAAATGATGCAAGAATCATGAATTAGAATGGAGGCAGAATTACAAACAAAAAAAAACCCTTTTATTGGGTGTCTTGTTTCATTACAACTACAAAAAGCTGGCTGCTGCATAGCCATGTTTTAATGCTATCAATATAAACTGTACCACAGTAATATAAGTTATCAAAAGAATGCCTGCAATGACTTAATGACAAAAGTGTGTCTGAAGACAGTCTCTTAATAGTAGATTATTCCCCAAACCAGAAAAGTGAGCAGAACTACATTATAACCTTGGCAGAAAACAGGTTAAAGCTGCCCTCTCTTGGTGAAATTTCTAGGAAGTGGGAAATGTTTACATGTTACTGTGACTGTCAAATGAACACAAAACTTTCTGTGTATAAAAATGCCTCTTGGAACCACTTGCAATGAAGAAAAGGAGCTTGAAAATATAAAACACATAGAAGTAAAAAAAATTTTATAAGTCTACGTAATAGGAAGAAGCATTTTCAATCAATTATTCTGCTGGGGGGGTACACATGCCAACAGAGTAGAATCTCATCATAAACATCTAAAATTGAAACTTCTAATTCTGATATTATTATCAAACAAAATATAGCAATATTGCACAGCAAACCAAAGCTATCAGTGGTTACTGCATTTCATAACACCTTTTACCACTGTTAATCATGAACAACTGACAGTATCATTAAATAAAGTAATTCCTGCTGAAATTTCACAGGTGGTGTGAAGCTGCACAGACTTCCTGTAAGTTTTGTTGTTTTTTTTAAACTATAACAAATTTATATTCAAATCAAGAAATAGAATGTAATTAAACCCCAATATAAAAATTGCTTTTTTAATTTTTACAGAAACTAAAAGTAAAATCAAGAAAGAAAGAAATGTGAAAATGTATACATGTTTAAACATATTAAGTCTTCAAACATTTTCATTACATTATAGCATTTACATTGGATTGATGTTCAAAATAACTTGTCCAAATAAATGACTTTGCCTGACATTTCTAAGCAGATCTTGCTGGTTTTGTTAGAACAGAGTGTAACAGAAAGAGTGTATTTTATGTAATAGATAACTCACAGACATGCCTAAGATTAAATACTGTCTTGGAAGATATAGAAGTCCCTTTGATGAACAGGGACTTATGTGGGGAGCCTTGGCACTACTAGAAGATCTGCTGGAGTCCAAAGGGATTTTCCAAGCCAAATACATACTACTCACATGAACCTCTCAATGCTCACAGCAACTGCAAGACCAGCACACAGGATTCCCCATAGTAGTTTTGGAGTGCTCATATAGAAATATTTCACTCTGACTTTTCCAGGCAGCTAAATTATATAGCTGGGGCCAAAGGGTATGGCAGTTTCCTGAGGCATTCTGTTGCTATGTTTTGTAAGACAGCAAAGAAGTAAAACTGGAATCTCAGCAGATACTGACTACATAAACATACACACACAGAGAGACAAAAACCTTAGCACCGCCTTACCTGTGGTTAAATTTGTGACCAAAGGAAACCCAGTCTTTTTCAATTAACACCTAAAATGACAATATTGCATTCAGTGTTGTGGAGTAGAGCTGACATATTCAAGCAGGCAGAAGAGTGGTGTAAATAAGCAGTGTTGGAATCCCAGTAAATTCTTAGAATAAGCAGGAAAGTGGCAAGCAAGAATGATGTAAGCAAGCAGTACTAGAATCCTAAATAATTTTCAGAACTAGCAGAAAAATAATGAGTGATGAGCACTGCTGCCCACTCAGGAAAACAGCACTCTTCATAGATGCAGAGAGGGTGCCAGTATTTCAGCACAACTTCAAATATCTTGTTTCATTGCTTTCTAAAATAGAACTTATAAATGTCTCAAACATCTTTTTAACATGTGACCAGTAACCTGATAACCACTTCTAGATACTTTACTACTGCTGATTGGCTTGGGAAAGGAACAGATTTTCCAATATAGCTGCTCATTACAATCTAATGTCTAGAAAAGACACTTCTGACACTCAAAATTAAAATGTTCACTGCAAATGAATACAAATTCTTGCTTGCACAAAAGCTCTTTGGGCTGTGAGAAAGTTTCTTGGTCAAGATTACGAAAAAAAACCCCAAACATGGGTGCCCAACTGATCCCCACCTTGAATAACATTTCATAGAGAAACTGGGAGACTTTAACATGAACATATAGAAGCCTTCCTTCCTACTTAAAAAAAAAACAAAAAAAAACCCAAAAAAACCCCAAAACGAGGGTATATTTAAGGACAGTTTATTTCCTATTAAAAACAAAGATATTCATTTTAAGTGATGCCATACTCCTTCATTTACTCTGTTGAAAGAACCCGCTTACCATGAATCCCTTCATAGTTCTGTAATATGGATCCAATAGAAGGCTTGCTACAGAGCAAACCTGGGCTGTCCTATCCCAGCCATCAGAGCAGTGAACAAGCACACTCACACCTTCCTCAGCCACAGCCTAAGGATACAGAAAAAGTCAGCAATTTCACAAGCAGGGAGGAAGACAATGGTAAGAGAGGAACAGTGAGACAGCACCATACAGAGAGTATTAACTTGGGAACTGGGAAAGTGCCTTCATTTTTTACTCTACCACAGAGTTCTTAAATAAAGTTGAGTGTTACTCATCTCATTTGAAAATCAGTGTTACTCCTCTCATTTGAAAAGTTTTAATTCACCTCAGCCCATGCAATATGGTGGTTGAGAATTATCTGTTTACACTCCACTACAGGAAGATGTGGGATTCATTTCAATTAAAATACATCAATCTGTCAGAGCAGACAACTACCTACAGCAGATTCAGATGCTCTAACACATCCCATGCCACTCACATGCCACTAAAAGAATAGCCATACTTGCAATATGGCTCTTAATTTTCCATCTTGATGGTAATGTCAATAAGGGCAATGTCAATAATGTCAATGTAATGCCAATGTCTGCTTCCGATGGCAGCACTAGCCTGGGCATTATTACAGCACATTGCATTGCATTGATGACATGCCGTAAAGGTTTGAGGGGAAGCCTGTGGTAGTGGGAAACTTCCATGTCTAATAAGCAAGATTTTATCAGTATCTTTAATGTAGTAACTGGGGAGAGAGGATTCCATTTTATACATAAACACATAAAGAAGAAATTGTACTGAGTTCTCCAGAGCTCTCTGTTGTATTATTTTTAGAACTTGAGGGTTGGCAGTTGTTTTTTTAATTCTAAGGGTTTTGGCCTTTGTCATTTCTAAAGAGAATTAAATTTAGGAAGTAGAAGATAAAACAGGTTAGGAAAGAAATTGTTAGGGAAAAAAAAAATTAGATTAAGTTTGGGCTTAATAGGGAATGAGGAATAATAATAAATTATCTATGTTTATCTCAAGAGACAAGTACATTCTATCAAAATAGAACCCCTGTGGGCAGAAGACCAAGAACTGAGAACTGGGAACTGTACAAATAAGAATAGGTCAAAATGCATGTCTGAGAAGGCACTAGGCTAGCAAGCATATGGACAAAGGTAATAAGACTAGCCACTGGGGAAAAACTGGCAAAGCTAATGTAAATGACCTTATTTCTATGAGCTAATGAAAGGTAGTAGGGCTGGGAATAATAATACGTGTATTTATCCCACAGGATAAGGTAAGAAACTGTTCAGGTAAGAAACTACAGTTGCCTTCTGAGAAGGAAGAAGCAATGCAAGAGAAACAAGCAGTTAGTGAGGAGGGAAATCCATGAAGTTTTATCTGTATAGCTTTGTGCAGCAGGTCATGTGGATAAAATGGCCGATAAGAAATTGTAATAGCAATCTCAGAAATAAGAATTGAAGAAGTAAAAAGCCAGAGCACAAGGTAGGGGGTAATAAAATTAAAGCTACTGCTGGTAGATGACAAATGTCTGTATTACTTTGGGGGAGATCAGGGGAAATAATTTCTTAATAAAGCCAAAACTGTTTTTTGTAAGAGTTCTCAGGTATATAAAAGTAGAGGCTGCTAGACAGTTTGGCCATGGTAATACACAGGAGTTGGTTCTGAAGGTGAATTTAGTTGGTTGCCTGATAACTCAGAGGGGATAACACAGTAGCTATATATTATGTATAATATTACGTATAATACATAATATATCGCTATGTGTATATATTACAACTACCACTTCTACAAAGAAAATGTCCAGAAACAGTGGAGGAGGCAGGGCAAATAGGAAAAGAAATCGTAACAATCACTGCTGGGGAGTAAAGTAAGGACATTCAAATGTCTGGCATAACAAGGCACAGGCTAGTAGAGGCTTTAGTACAAAAGAACACAAGCTTTTGTTTACTATTTTAGAAAAATGTCAACACAACAGCACCTAAGAATCATCTCTCCTCATACACAAAGCATTGTGAGATGGGCTTTTTCCAGGTATAACATCACTGAAGAGATAACAGAAGTTACCCATAAGCAGAGAATTTGATCCTCATTTTCTGTACCTGGTTACTCCAAGTTTTGTTCTCATTTTATACACTTTACCTTTGCAATAAAAATGCCAGCATCCATAATGGCTTTGATGTGCTTCAGCCAGCCAGAATTCTCTAGGCCCCAGAGAAAGTCACTCATTGAAGGGGATTTCAGCTCACAAACTGCAAAATAAGATACAGTTTAAATTTATAGTAATTAGAGTTCCTTAAGCTTCACTGAGTGTTCAGCCTGAGAGTTATCTCTTCTTCAGGTATTTCCTGTGTAAAATATGCATCTTTTGAAAAGAAGGACTACTTCACAGTCAAACTTAACCTTTGAGAAACACATATATTTAAGAAATGGGGCTGGGTCAAATTTCACCCAATATGTTGATTTAATTTAAAAAGAGAAACTGTCATAAAACCTATTGCAAACAAATCCAAATCCATCCTTCTGTGAAGCATGCATTTTCCAAGATTGTGTTGGGAGTGCAGTTTTCAAACCCCTGGGAGGAGTTTGTGTATTTAATGATGAGGGCTTGGAAACAGAAAGCATTGGATTTTTGCTGTTGGACAGGCAGACAGACACCTAAACGGTGTCACTGCCTCCTACTCCCAGCATCACGACAGATGATGATGGTTGAGCTAAAGTGGTTCACTCCACAGTTCTCCATCCCTGAATTAAACCTTATTAGAACTTCACTTGGAGTCAAAAAGTATTCTGATGGTGAGGACAAGACATAATTCACCAAGGAAAATATTTTCCTGAAAATCTTCCAAACTCTATGCCACATTTGAAGAAAAAAAAAAAAACAATCGGTTTCTGCTCTAAGGTTCTATTCTGCTGTATCCAAGTGTCTATTTTTTAATATTAGAGAGTTTGTGGCATCAGAAGAAAAAAAGCAATCAGAATCTAAATTAGGTACCTAAATCCCACAGAACAAATACTCAATGAAATTTGGTGCAATCTATTTTCAACAGTGAGATACTAAATTCACCCCACAAATAGACTACATCTTTATTTTGATCCATGTAGAGTTATACTGTCTTTTAAGGAAAAAGATATTAGCCAATGAAATTAATTTTCAGAGTACAGTGAAAAACATCATGGGTTTTACTGAGTTAATGTATGATCTGTCAATTACTAATGTCCTAACAAGTCTCTTGTGGTCTGGAAATCTTAAAAGACTCAGTTATTTAGGGCCATTATGGCCCCTGGCATAGCTTTTTTAGTTTCCTTCATAATAATTGAAATTTAATTTTACAAGCCAGAGTTTATACCATATCTGAACTATCCGACTGTCCTAACTCCATTTAGTTCAGAAGCAAAATGGCCTAATGTGTCCATACAAAGTCTTGCAATGTTTATATGTAAGGCCCTTTCCAGATGGTTATTTTAAAAGTAATTTTTGGAGGACATTTATAAAGATGCAGAGATAGCAGCACTGAAAGCAAACAGCTTTTCACATGATTAATGTTTCTGTGCAGATGGAAGCATGACCAATTAGTGGCTGAATTCTGGCTGAAGCTGCTGTCTCAGTTTACAGAAGCCCAAGGTAAGGCTGAAACAGTGCTTTGCTCATTCCCACTCCCAAAATGGAGTCAATATTTACTGACCACTTCACTGAGCAAAGTTCATACTGTCCTAAATGCATACACTGTATATTTCACGTGACTTTGGCAACCGATCTGGACCTTAATACTGAGTTCAATTACAAATTCAATTATGAGGCTTATCCTAAGGGGAAAAGGCATTTCCATCTCAGCAGAAAAGGTACCAAAATCTTTGAGAAATATGGCCTGCTTCATCCACAGTGTATGCACAGGAAAATCAAGAGCTGCTGGGCAGAGCTCTGAGAATTCCAGCAATGCGCCCATATCCCTGGATGGGAGGAAGAAACAGGACACATGTTGGAAACTGCTTCTTCCACCAGCAAAAGTACCAGAGGGGTATGCTGGCCTACTCCCCCCACTTCTGGCAGGACAGCCATAAGGAGAGGAAGGAATACTTGCTGTGGGCCTACTGGCTGATCTGTCACAGAAGTTCAAGGATCAGAGGGCTGCTCCTACACCAGCAAGTGCTGCTCCTGGTATGACGGGAGGAGAAGCTCATATTTGCTGTTTTAATACAGACAGGGAGCATGTGGGGCCAACACCTCAGTGCACAACACATGGGGGTCAGGTCCCAGCTGGCCCCTGGATGTGCAGCACAACCCACCCCATCCTAAATGCCAAACAGCAGCCTCAGGCAGCCCTTGAATTTTACTGAGAAAAGTCCCTGTGTCATGTCCTTCTAATGTTAAAAATTATTTCAAGGAGGTTGTGCACAGGATCAGAATTATCTCAAGGTTCTTCATACAGACTTATCTATAAATGGAGAAAAATAAATCTATAAATGGAGAAAAATAAAAAGCCGTATTATACTAAAGGCAGCAAAGACAAAAATATTTTTTTTTTTCCCTGAAAGGAAATTCTATCATGTTGAAATGCATTTTACTTCCACAGTACAGTCAAATCTCAACATTTTTTGCATATTCTGAAAAAAATCTTATTCTAAAAATTTAATCATTTTATAATGCTGGTATAGATTGCCATAAATTAACATAATACCAGGGTAAATATATGCTGAAGTAAGATATATTGGCTTGAAATAAAGTCAGTAAAATCACAAAGCTGAAACCAATTTTTTTTACCTACTCAAATAAAATATTGACATTTTTATAAGTATAAATTAATTTCCTCAGCTTTTTCAAAAAAAAATCATTGAAATGAATACATTCCTAATATAAGTGCATTTTCTAATGGAAAACTGAGTAATACTTTTTGTTTTCAAATTTTCTCAGCATTGGAAGTTATTTAAAATTGTATATTGAAAATAACCTGCAATCTGGCATGTGAAGATCCTTTGCTCTACACTTTGGCTTAGTACCAGTAAATTCAATGAAACTGGCCTTGCATTTCAGCAACACATCTGGACAATTATATCTTGATGTTCTTTTTTCATGCTGTACACTTCCAAGCAACAACACAGCTCACATTAAACTAAAATCAGTTTTCATCAGCCTCATTTGTCTTTTCAAAGGTTTTTATGCACCTTATAAAATCTTACAACAGATCATGAGCAGCAGACCCATTCTGTAAAGTTTATGGTGTAGTGTGATGTTTTACTTAAGATTCACATAGGTAAGATATTGCTATCTTTTAATTATTTATATTTTTATATTGATATTGATAATACATCAATAATTGATAATTATTATTAATAATTGATAATTATTGATAATAATTGATAATTATCAATAATTGATCATTATTGATATATTATCGAGGTATTCCTTAGTAAAAATTTAAAGCCATATTAAATGTGTGTTATCATCATCTTTTACAGCCTTTTTGGTTCTAGGTCTCTTTGTATGCTCAAATCAGGTAAAAAGGTTACCAAAAAAACATATTAAGGGACACATACAAATGGAAAAAGATAAAAACTACACAGCATCTTACATAAGGAAAGCCCTGGAACACTGAAAGTCATAAGATTTTTCTTTTAAAAAGTACTTAACTTCTCTGATTTGTAGTATTATCAGTCAGGTTGCTACACGTGAGATTTCAACACAGAAAATATAAAACTCAGGAAAAAAGCAGATGTTTTAACCATATGGCTCATTTGAAAATAGATGCTAAGAATATGTGCCCCCCAAGCAGCCTGAAATGCTAAATACATTAGGAATTACCTTGTTACATGCAAGTTTGAGGCATGGGCTGGTCTCATGAACTTTTGGCTCAAAAATTATACACAGCACTGCCCATGCAGCCAGGCTGGTTGTTTACTATTTTAATTTTTATAGTCTTGAGCTGAACAAATAAAGGGACCTGTTTACTCACCCAGCCTCTCTCCTATCCAAACAAGACTTCCTAGTGAACAAAAAATCCTTCTGTTTTCCTATCTGAGACCTTAGACCAAGAAAACTCTCATGAAGAGAGGGAATGTTTTACCAGAATCACAAACCTGCTGGTTTCCATAAAATGCTCTTATTTGAAAATAGAGCATGGCTTCCCTATCATGGTAAATTTAAGTCCTTCTTAGATTTCAAATTTACATTTGCATGCACTCGATGGGAGACAGATGAAGAGTAAAAGAGCATGGGCAGAGCATGAAATCAAGAATAAGATAGATGAAGCTGATCCAGGAGGTGATGGAAGTTGTTATTGATGTACATGAAGTAAATACTGAGACACAGTGGAGTGAGCACTATTTACTATTTGCTTGTTAAAAATCAACAAGCTATTGAGGGTCAAGGATGGCTTATTTATCCTTGCTCTTTTCCCAGATGACCTCTAAACAGTTATGTACTGCAAAGATGAAATGCCTGAACAAATGCTGGTTTATATACTGCTAAGCATTTATAAGGCAACTGTTATTAATTTCTGTGGGATATTGAAGGTAATGAATTGTTACACCCATTGACTGTGAATTTCATTAATAGACCTGATGTGATGTATTCTATAAAGGGCATGAATAAGTTTCTGTTAAAATTCACAGTCCATAATGCATGACTATCTTATATGAAAATGAAACCATAGTTTTTCCGAGCTTTAAAAAAAAATCAATCTGTATTTTCCACTAGCCTTAAAGTCAGCTCTAAGGGATTTCTTTCATTTTATCATCAAACTGTAAATTTCAAAAAAAGACATAGTAGCAGTAAGGTGCACTGAATTAAAATTAATTTTATCATTAAAGTAAATGATATAAGGGTTTCAGCCAGGAAACAAGGTGTTTTCACAATTAAGAAATCACCAACCAGTATTTGCCATGATGCTCCCTCTCAAAAGTCCCATTAGCCAGCAGGCAGCTGCATGCAGCTTCAATAGGCAAAGATTACTTTTCATACTCCTTTTCACTGCTGCTGATTTCAGAGCAGTTATTCTGATTTGTTCGACAAAAGGATCAATTCTTTCCTCTAGATTCCAGTGAAGGGGAATGTTACCTTCAAGCATTTTCTGCAGACTATTTCTCATGACATGGATGTTCTCAATGCCTATGAATTGAAACTTAATGTTGGAGTAGTTGTCTTCATTTTCATATCCTTTCCCTGCTGCTCTGTTTGCCATTGCATTGAGCTGGAAAACATAGGGAAAATTGGATGAAAACAAGTAGCAGAATATTTTCAAAAAAACCCTTGTGGTCTACAGCAATAAATCAGAGGGGTTTAAGTCAGGCACAAAGAGGAAGCACTTGTCACAGTGTCAACACGAGGGGCTATGAATCAGGGATCTGTTTACAGCCTATTGCAGGGTGCTGGGTTGCTGAGTCTCTGATATCCCTATTTCACACACTTCGAGTGAAACTTCATTGGTGAGGTTAAGCACAAAAACCTCACAGCCTAGACAGAGTTCCTCTGCAAGAGCATAAAGGTTTTAATTTGGTTTTAAGGAGCTGTTCTGATTTTATAATGGATCAGCATTATGTTTCCTAGCAGAATGTACCCAGGAGGTGGCAGTGTCCCATCTGCCATACCACTGTTTCATAGCATGTGCACACTTGTGCAGTAATGTTGCCCAAGTTACTGCATTTTACTGCTCAAATCATCCAAAAGCTTACTTCTTTGAAGCTTCCAATAATGAAGAGGGAGTTGGAGTAGTTTTTTCCTAATTTTATAGTATCTTGGTTCTTATTATGTAAAACTACAAAATATTTGAATTGACAACATTACCACAATTCTTTTCATCTGCAATGCAGTGCTATCAAAGGAGTTACTGTGCTTCAGCAAAAATACTTTCAGTTGGAAGTTGAAGTTTTGTCTTCGAATCTGTTACTTGCTTCCTGGCATGGGAAAGTTACTAAATATTTCTTTAGTTCAGTTTTTCCAAGCATAAAATTAAGGATGGGGTTAATGCTTATTCTCCCCCCTTTTGGAATCCTTGGGTGGGAAGGAAAACTATCTGCCAAGCTCCTTATGCCAAATTTTGATCTTTGGGCTGAAAACTAGAGCTGATAGAAATTAATTAAGCACTTTTACTTTTTCTTTGATAGGTTTTTCTCAATAAATTATTTTTTAAATAAGTACCTACTTACTTTTTTTTAAAATTTCCTATAGCAAAATCTCACTGTGCAATACAAAGAAATTGTCTTTTTGCATAAAGTCCCTGCTTTTCTGTGAAATTCATGCTGTAAGGCTGTGGGACCTTTGAACTTCTCAAGAAATATGAAGGCTCTGAGAGTGACAAAGCAGCTCAAGTGGCAGAACCTCCATGCCTCCACGCACAGCTAACAGCTTCTGCTCAGCAAAGACTTAAGAAATAAATAATAAAGGATATAGACTTCATGAGGCATCAATTGGACAAAAAGTGACTCATCTTCATTTCAGTGAGAGCCAGTGCTCACAAAAAAGTAAAGAAAGTCTCTCTTAGGCATTGCCTAGAGGACAAGAGGCTATGCAGATAACTCTGTCTCCAGTTTATTTCCCAGTAGTGCAGGCAGTACTATTGATTCACTGCTTCTGTGGTCACATCTGAAACTCACAATAATGTATTTTAGTGCTTAGTTAATGGCATCACGGGATATACAAGAATGTCCCCTTTTCTGACCTCTTCCACCCCAAACACACCTACTCCCAATATTAAATTTTAATTTGGAGCCAATACACACAATTGAGGACTGATTGTCTGATGCCATCTTCCCTCCAAACAAGATAACAACCCTAGCTTTTTTACCTTGTATGTCAAAAGAAGTTTCCAAGGGCCAAGCTTGATATCTTAACTTTCAAAGGAAACAGCTAAAAAGTTACATTTGTGGACCACCATTAGGCATTGAAACATTGCATGAATTTCATGATACAACAGAAGGAACTGCATTCTGGATAGAAACCTGGGCAAAACACCAGCATTTTTGATTTATTCAAATCTTGGGCAAAATTTCTTTTAACTTGTAGCATGCAGTTCAGGAAAGAGCACAAGCAAAAAACCCCATTCTTGTCTATCAACCAGCAGTCTGCTAATGTTTTTACTATCAGTGGACAGTAAAAAAAAGATACAGCCTGTGAACAGCATGTCAGTTAAGGACAAAGTCCTCAGTGTGACTTGCTACAAAGATATAAATTATCTGCTGAATCCTAATCTTTCTCTTTTGAAGTTGACATCAGTGTTCTTGTATAAACAAAATGAGGCAGTCTCTCTGCAGTAGCCTATAGCTTCAGGAAGAAAGATCTGTACACGAGTCTCAGCCACCACAAACACCTGAAACCCTAAATGAAAAACATCTATCCTCTAACTAACCTAGTACTCAGCACATAAATACCATTAACTGTTTCTGCAGCAGAGCAATTTCATCACAAATATCCTTTCTTAAAGGACAATCTGAAATAGCGCTCTCTAAAAGTAAATAAATATAAGGTTAAATTTGAAAGGCTTTCTGACACTCATTTATTTTAAATACTGTCAGTTGCCAAACTTTGCAGCTGCCACAATATTTACTAACAAGTTTTCCACATCATCTACCAAAATTCCATCTGTTGCTCTTAAAGTAGTGGTTGTGAAGCTCTCTAAATGGTGCATGTCCTTGATTAATCTCAGTGAATATTAGGATACAGCCTCTAAAGGTAAAAGACCTCATTTGCAAGATATCAAGGCATTTTCTTTAATCTGAAGGACAACCAAGTTGTGTCTTGTTATAAAGATGATACAGCTAATGTGTTTTACTCATAAACACTAAGTTTGTATTAGCTTCTTCTGGGATCACATAGAGGAATGACAGTGGCTTAAGTAAAGTTGCATTAGGTCATCCTGATACATCCAAATGAAGAGAAAACAAAGCTTTCTTCCACAGACAAATCTTTTGTTTTGAAAATTATCAAGTGCAATGAGGGAAAAGCATTTGGGAATGTTGAATTGAAGGATTCATCAACATTCATGATCTTTGCAAGGAACTGGGTCTTATGAGAAATGAGGCAAATAGGTTTTTAGCCACCTATGGCAATGGGAGGCCTTCCACCAGACTTGATATCTTACCTTTGCATTTGTTAAAGGTTCCCTGAGGAATGCCAGGAACCACTTCCACCGATCTCTATCCCTTGCTATATGCTCTAGATTTCTAAATGCATTATCAGGTGCAAAATTGTAACAAGGCTGTATTTGGCATCTGGGATCACAAGAGCTTTGTAGATCTGTCCATTTTTGCTGCACAGAGAGAAGTAGGAATCTGGCATATAAATTTCTTTACATCAAAACCTTTTTTTACAGAGAAGTTCAATGAAAACAAACAGTCTTCATCTCCTGACTGGCTCCTGAAGAAGCCAACATTGCTGGAAATATGCTGGCATTCATGGCTAAGTGAGCCAATTTCAGTCTCTCCACACCCTCCACAAAATATGGCTTTTTTCATTGCACACAGAAGGTGTCTCAAAGTAATTTACCAGATATTAACAGGAAGGACCCATCCTTTACTTTTATTAAACTTAAAGGACAGCTCCTTCCTGTTAATACCTGGTAAAAACTAATAGCCAGTAAGTCATTAGCAATAAATCCCATCAGTCAAAGACTGCCTTAAATAGGAAAGAGTACCAATACCATCAGAGAGGAAACAAGCTGTAACTATTATTACACATAGAAAACAGTTAAACAAGCATCATTTAGGCAGCTAGGTCTGTACTTCATATCTAACACAATGGTACCGATCCTTTCCCAGGGCTCATCACAATTCACTTGCTTCAGGACCATAAGTAAGCTGGTAGCATCCTTGTCTTCCCAATAAAAAAGAGGGAACTGAAGGTCAAAGCAGTTACCAGATTACACAGTCCTTGGTGTGGCTTGGGTAAATAAGACATGCCAAGGCCCTCATTTTCTGGCTACTGCCTCCCATCAGAACTGTGAGCACTTACAGCACCTCCCCATGTCTTCAGACAGCAGCCATGCAGATTCCTTTTATCTGTTCCAGCTCCGCCAGGTTTGCCCTTCCTCACTCCATTCCCCCACTCCATATTTCTCAGCCCTACCCACCTTGCCCTTTCAGGCTCTGTTTTCTGATCTCAGGATACTGAAACAACTTTCTTGTTCCTTTTCCTCAAACATTTATTCTCATTTTTACCTTTTCCCATGCTATAGCTAATCCTACACCTACTAGGGATTTTGTGGAGATTTGCCTCTTTAGTTTCTTTTCTTCAGAAGCTTTGGTAACTTCAAGAGGAAAGTTGCTGATAGTGTAATAAAGAACGTATCTCTACTACCACCTCCAGATACTGAAGTCTATCTAGTCTTTATCACCTTGAGCTAGCATGACAATTTGGACACAGTGTTTTTTTAGCTTCCAACCTTTTCTAGATCATTATTGAGTTTCTATATTTCTCCATATTTTTTTCTAAAGCTTTTATCTTGGCCAGAGGCTTTTAATCAGTTATATATATGGCACCTGATGTCATTATTTATCACATTTCAGATTCTCTCTCAAAACCACTGCAGTGTTGGAGATATTTAAAGGTCTCTTCCATTCTTGTGATCTCAGTAACTTGTCTTTCCTTAGCCTTGTGCAGAGGTCATTGGAATTTTCTCACTTCCAGGAGACATCATGCATGGAAAATTATAGTATAAGCAGGCAGAGGTTTGCAACATTACAAGCAACTGTAAATACATTTTATAATGGGAATTATTTTTTGCAATCTCATTAGAAATATACTTACTTGATAGCTCCTTTGTGTGTGTAAACAGTTACAATTACACATTATTTACTTTTCTGTATCTTGACATTTTGCTAAGAACAAGAAAAGGGAAAGGTTCAGTGTAAAGGAGAAAATTCTCCCAGAGATAATAATGTGGTCAAAGTTTCTAGTCAGGATACCCCTGATAAATCCTCATGTATCTGTGGAGTTACAGAGGTGCAACTAAGATCAGAAGTGACTTGGTCAGTCACTTAGGTTGTGTATCTTCCCTAATGTATTCAGCCCAGACTGAGTCTTGCTATGTGCAAGAAATTTAATGCACTTACTTTGGGCCGAGTGTCAACAACATATATGAAATCACTTCCTGGATTGGCTTTTCTAATGGCCTGGAGCATCTGTTCATCCTCAAGGCATCGAGCACTAAAGCCTGATAAAGGCTGGCTACTTCTACATATGGAGGCCTGCAGAAAAACAGACAAACAAATAAATAACCTAACATAATTATAAAGTACAAATTGTTTAGCATCCAGAAGCATTTACAAAATCAGATCATTAGCTGTTTGCATAGATTTGCATACAGTTACATGAGAAAGGCAGAATGGTAAAATTAATTACATGTTAACAAATCCATTATTCTTAAAAAGGCAAGGAAATATTAAAACAATAAAACCCCATTGGCCCAAGTCTAGTTTTGAATGCAAATTTTAGAGCTCTTTTAAGTATTGTATTTCCCCAATGTGGAATAACTCCTGAAAGGTGCTATCTCAAGGATGACTACAGCCTTGAAATCATGAGAACATTGATATAACATAAAGAATAGGTCCTTTTGCACTGTCACTCACACTTACCAAGTACAAGACTGATTATACCCAACTTACACCAATGCCTGCTTTACTGAACAGTCTGATGGTGATGAGTGCAGGAAACAAAAATATATAACATGCAGCCAGATCACCAATGGTTGTGTATTTTTAGCACTGCCTCTGGAAAAAGACCTTACTGCATAAGAAGTGGGTTGGGCAGCCTGATTCCTGGAGTACTTGTATTAAGAAGGGCTATTGAAGGAAGAGAGTTTCTCCACACACTCATCAGGATCAGACCTCCAGATGAAACCAGGAAAGAAGAAACAAAATGTGAAATGGGTGGGCAGGGAGATTTTTATTTTTGCTAGGCAGAGGACAGCTAGATTTGTAGAAGGCAAGGGGATAATATGTGCACTTTCTAAGCACTGAACACAAGCATGAAGAGAATCTGCCTGCTGAAGGTCACAACCTGGGCAGACTGTCCTACAGATTATTTATTACTGTGAGAAAGGACACGCTTTTTTCAGTCACATCTTTGAATTATCAGTAGTTAGCCAGTAAAGTATAGGTCTTTAAGAGAGAAACCATAACTTGTGTGAGACCCTGTTCATACTTTATTAATGGTTTTGCGTACTTTATTAATGGTTATTGTTATTTAGAGTCTAATCTTCTGATCAGCACATATTCCAGTGATTTATTTTGTGCTATTGCATAAGCTGAACACATAGTTCCAGACTTTGATCTTATCACATTCACACAGACCATGTAAGATGCAGAGGTGTCACATCACCACTGAATTTGTCAGGACAAAGGAGCTGTGTGAAAGTTCTGGATATGAAAGACTGAATGAGTGGTACCTGTCTCCTCTGCATGCAGCAGGCTCTTCCCAAACTGCTGTGAGCATTTTAAATCTTACCCCTTTCCCGCCCATTACTCTATTTGCTGGCAACTCATAGCAACCTCCAAATTCACAAGGAGGTATTTCCTCCAACACTGCTTTTGCTAGCTCTTTAAACTATGAAGGATCCAGGAGTAAACACAATATCCTGGCATTTTGATTTCAGATCCTGGTATTTCGAACCTTAACCTGAACTCCAACCACAACAGAGAAAACATTCAGGCTGAAACATGAAACTCGTCCAAGATGAATTACTATATATTGGAATCTACCTGACCCTGAGACCTTTTCACTGAGATTTAGAAATTTCCAAGTGTTTTGAATCCTAGACATCTATATTTGGACATAGTTGATTATGCAAAGTGATTAACTCTGAAAAATTTGACCTTAACAAATGTTAAAAATAATATGTAACTTATGCAGAGATTGTATTTACTATTTAAATCTTTCTATTCTCCACTTTCATTGTAAAATTCATAGATCTTTATGGAAGCAATGCTCTGATGAAATGCAGCGTAAAGGAGTGAAAATAAGGTCTCATTCCTTTCTTCTGAAGCTTAAATCTATGATAGGGGCTGCTGTAAAGGCAAGATTTCCATGGAGATTGTAGCTTATCATTCATGCTTGTGACAATCTGTAGATATATGTCCCGTCCTGTGTGGCAAGTGCGACAGATGCCCTGTAATCCCAGACTAGCTCTGTCTCTTGGAAAGTCCTGACCATCCCCAGAAAGTCCCCAGCAATTGGGAAGACCTCTCAATGCCACTCTGGACTGAAGCAGGAGTCACACAGATCTTTTGAGAGTACAAAGGGGACAGCATTCTCCTAACTGGTGATGACAGCTGAGCAAAGCCTGTCCCTAAGGGGCTGGAGCACAAATGTAAAAACACCCAGTTTGTGGGATCCTTCAGTCCAAGGGTCTCCTTGTCACCTCAGCTGCCAGAAACAGAAATGCAAATAGTCTAGGTACAGGATTTTTCCAAATGGTTACAGACAAGTGAAGCAGATCCTTGCTCAGCCCTGAGAATATTTGCTATGGAAAGGGGAAGGTGGAACTCCTCACTCTTGCAGACAAGGAGTCTCTTCAGCAAACCCACAACATAGTGCTCAGCCAACATTTAGTAGCTCTTATAGCCATCCTTTCTGTGTCTCTTCACAGATCTTTTCTTGAAGAGCTATTCCTGATTCTCTAACTGATGCAAATATAGTTTTTCACCTCCTCAACTTGCTCTCAAGCTACCAGATCCAGAATTGCTCTGTTCTCCTCCCAATCACCTACCAAGCTGCCTGCTACTGGCCCTCACTCCTCTGCCACCCGTCTCAAGGCCTCTTGTACTATTCCACTTCCTTGTGATACAGAGATCACATATTTTTTGTGTTAGCTGGATGATGAAACTGGGTTTAAATGTCTACATTAAATGTCTGTTAATGCCTATTAATGAACTAACCACACTAACCAGACTACACTAATAATTGTTTTTAATTAAATAAACACTGATTTCTTCTTGCAAAACCTCATGAGAAGAATTATGAGATCAAGGACAAAATAAGCAAAGACTTCAAGGCTACAAATTCACACTTACATTGTTACCCTTGCAGTAGTAGGAAAGAGCTGGGAAACGCCTTCGGCTCCGAAATTTAGAACTCCCCACTATGATGTGTGCAGTTGCAGACTTTGGTACATAGACTTCTGTAGGATAGGAGTCACAGACCTGTGAAAGCAAATTCTGTTTGTTTGGTCTACAAAGTACAAGTAGCATTAGCCACTTCCACAGCAAAAACAAAATACCAAGGAACTCAAACCTCTGGGAATATTCTGTCATTATTGTATACATATCACTGACACTGCTCAAAACATTCTTTTGAAGCTGGAAAGTATTAATCCTAACTTACAGATGGCAAAACTGAAGCAAAAGGGTTGAAGGGCTGTATTTCCAAATGTTAATTCATTCCTTGTTGAGGACAGGTTTAACACATTCATACTAGAAAAGATTTATCATTGTATATAGCGAGGTTGTATTTACAACTGCAGTGTCCTCTGTAGCAGAATTTGGGAGTAAGGATGGGAGTGGGTGAAGTTCTCAAACATTCTGCTGGGAGGGGACAATACTGGGAGTGGACAACAGAGCCAATTTTTTCAGAAAATTTGATAATAAAAAAAAAAAGGACAAAAATAGTGACATGGAGACAAGTAATTAAGCCACATGAAATGAGGTTACCAAAAGGCAAGCAGCCCTGACAGTGCCTACCACTTCTGAGAGGAACCCGATGAGCCTGCAAAAAAAAGCCCTAAATTCCCTCTGGAGACAAGTGAGACCACAGATCCTGATTTTACCCCCTTTTCTTGATATTGTCTGTAGCATTCTGACTGGGGTTAAAAGGATATTCAGTATCTCCCTTTGACTTTCTGAGATGACTAAAGCACTAAGGATGCCCAGGACGAAATTACTTTCTGAGTCAAGAGATATGTAATGAAGGAGAAAGGAAAGGAAGAGCTTGTGGTTATAGTTGCTGCTGTGGTGAACTGGATTTTATTCATGATGACATTTTTCCTACACTTTATCTTAAAAGAGATCAAACATTTTTTCCCACCCATTTTAACAAAAAGAAAACAAACCCTGACAGCACATTCAGTCTTCTCTGAGAACTTCACAGTCCTTCCTTAACATGGATATGTTCCAGCAACAGAGCCAATTGAGTGCATGGACAAACTTTCTTCAAAAATATCTTGGTTATTATTTCTCACAATTAATTAACATTCTAAGGCCTTCAATTGTACAAGACTGAACAAGACAGGACAGCAGGCAGCTAGGAAGATATATGATCTATAAGATAACTGTGAAAAACACTGACAGTCAATCACAGATGCTGCAAAAGGAGTGTGGGAATAGCCAATGAGGAAAAAATATTGCCAAGCTCACTATTTTGAGTAATATATATTTTTTTTAAATGACTACATAGTAATTTTACATAGCCCTGCATGTCAGGGAAACTCTTATTCACACACATAACATTAGGTATGACTTAAACTTCTTCCCAGGCAGCTGAACCCTAGTATTTAAAACACTGTGGCCATATTCTCTGTGCTTCCTTTCAACATCTGTTAAATGAAGACACATCCTTTCTCTCACTTTCTGTGTGCCATTTTATGTGAAATAGTAGAGGAACTGCACCTTACTACTTGTGTGTAGAGCACTGAGCACAAAAAGATGCTGCCACTAAGCACTATGGTAGTCCTCAGTCAGGCTGCTGATTTATTGTACAGCCAGCCTCTGTAACAGAAAAATCACAACAACTCACTCCGTAGTCTCTGTTTACGTCACTAATCTGCCAATAGCTGTTTGGAACACCCATCCGATTATATTCTTCATTGAGGTCCACAAGCTTCCAGCCTTGTTCTCGTTCTTCTTTATCTAATTTTGGATTGAAGGAGAAGCAATATAGCTCTTCATATTTCACTGGGAAAAAAATAAGCAAAGAAACAGAAACAGTAAACAGCTTCAGATTTCTCGTCCTGAAACCACACTTCAAAACCAGAATTTGGTGTTGACCTTGATGTAGTTTCCTTTAAAAGAGTACACTTTGCTTTACAAAAGCAAAATATCCTGGTTTATATCTACTGTCAAGAAAACTTTGAAAGTACATGCTCTTTTGTTATTTGCATATGTTGTAATGTATGTGCATTAACAGAAGTGCTACTTAAAATATAGTGTTTTGCTAGTCTTCAGTAGATTTGTAAAAACCTTGCCCAGCACAAAGACAAAATGTCAGTGATATGCTTTCATCCAAAGAAAACTGAAGTCAGTGCAGAGTAAGCACTTGTTCTTCAAAAGAATTTGCTATCTAGAGGTAGTTTAGAAGTCCCTTTATTAATGTAACATCTGTCCTGTGGCAAAGACAAAAGATATTAACAACAGACTATGCAGCACATTCTTCCAAAAGTGAAAAAAACTCAGTAGTTTTGGTCCCTAATTAGGAAGATTTCCAATAGATACAATGAAATCTTAGTTTTGTTGACTCCAAAATTCTGTCCTTGAATTAAGAGCAAATGCATTCGAGATACACATGATGTAATAGCATAAAAGAAGCATATGCTACATGAATTATTTTAACATGACCAGGAAGTTAAGTAGCTGTGCCACCTGTCCCCCTCAACCACGTACCGTATGTGAAAGTTTGGTAGTGCTGGAATTTTGAACTTTTTTTTAGGAGTATATCTGTATTTAACAAGTGCCTTAATCCTGGTGACCAGTGGCAGCCAGACACCACTGCCATTGAATCCCAGCTGTTACTGGCATGAGTAACTATTCAGCATACAACCTGAAATTAATGTTCCCATTGATACTTTAGATATTGCTATGTCACAAGGGTGTATTTCGTTCTGTTGCTCAAAGTTCCTTAAAACTTTCCGATCAACACATCTTTAACTTTAGAACTGAAGTGAATCACAAGCTGTCCTCTCTGATTTCATAGTTCTCCACTGACACACTAGCTCTACAATCAGTAAACTTAAATACTACACTTCCTTTTCTAATAACATGTATCTAATAAGCAGAATCTTAGTACACTACTGTGTTCTGTACTGTACTGTATTATAAAAATAATAGACACACCCCCCCTAATAATAATAACAATGCTCTCATCTTTATTTATAGGAAGTCTTGTCTTTTATTTTGATTATGGCTTCTAAAGGTCTAATGTAAGTTAAGTTTTGCCTTTTTAAATGCCATTAAATTGACTGTATACATACATAGGCAAAAGTATGAACAGAAAGAAAGAAAACTTCATGTTAACTCTGTCAGGAACAGTGAAAATCAACAAAGTCTTGAAGTAGGGACCAAAAAAAGAGAACAATTTGCACATTTTCCAGCAGTTTAAACTCCTTCTGTGTTTTCTAATTTCAAACTTCTGGCATGGCACAGATTAGGAAGACAGTCTGGTTTATTTCTCATCTGTTAATGTAAAGTTTTAGCACAATCCATAAATCCAAGCTGAGCTTTTGGTAGCAATCTGAGCTCCTGTTTTCACTGCTTGGTTGTCAGAAGCATCTGGATTTTCTTTCCAATGGACCTGCTGTTCACAGGCACAAGGAAAGCCTTTAAAAATACACCTATGTATCCAGGTTATTTATGACTGAAGACTGCCTCAACATTGTAAGTATTATCACATGATGGCATCTGTAGTTGGTAACAAAAATGTTCAAGTATTAGTATTCAGTGCCTTAAAGGTCAGTTACCACATCTTTGCCAGTACTTATAGGACCTTTCCCAATCTTTCATAGTTATTTTGCCATAAACATCTGTAATCCTGCTATTAAACATGTAGTATCTTGTGGTCAGCTTGTTTCTCAAAATGGCTTAATTAAGCAAAAAGGCCAAATTCAGCTGACAGCTCGACCTTATTAAAATTCTAGCAAAAATAAAATCAAGCATAACCTTCACCTTTAATGTGGCTAGGACATCAGATAGCATAGAACATGTTATGCCAGTACACAACATGAACTTCACTCAGGAATGAATGAGAACAGGCAGAGAATGGAAAGTAGAGTCTGAATAAGTCAAATTATCTGCTCATGGAGTAAAGCATACCTTCTAATGCTGAGTAACTGTATTACCTAAAGAAAGTACAACTTCATGCCCTGACAAAATGACACAGCAGAGCACTGACAGGGTACATATGACTCAGCTTGAATCAGAGCCTACTAATTTTGAGCAGGTAGGCAAGATTTTATCCTGTCTCACATCACCATAAGAGAGTTTGCTGGAGAAGGAAAACTACTGTGCAGCTAAACTATGCAAAGAGCTAATTCTACAGTGCTGTTACTGCATCTTCTTTACTCAAACCTTCTTGCCCATTGCAGTCAGTCACTAAATTTGTGTTCAGAGTCCTCACCTACTCTTCCTGTCATCATTCTGGTGCATAGCAGGCACACCTCCTCCTGCCTCCAAGAAAAAGGATTACAGAATCACATGCCTTCCAGCATGCATGAACATGTACTTGCAGCTGACGTGCATGGAGTGAATCCAGATTTACATCAGCAGAAACACTGATTGAATTTTTCTCATTGTTTTAAATTTCTCTGATTACTTTCATCCTGCATCACCTAGCTTACCAGGTTACTTCTCCTACAGTTATATAGTACTACTGCTACTACTAGTACTTTATAAACTTCAGTAGCTCCGTTGGTGGACTATGCAATTTTTTTTTACCCTCTACACAATAGATAAAACTGGTGCTCTCCTAACAAGAAAAAAATTAAAGCCAGTGTTGTCAGCTTTGTAAAGACTACAATAGACAATTTCTTTGCATACTGTTAAAATAATAGTAAAGAACAAAAGTTGGTGTTATATTTCTAGAGTTATAGTTTAAAATAAACAATCCAGAAGCTTTGTCAGCTGGTTCTTAGGAGAGAATAGTGCAGAGAGGAGCTATAATGTAGGCAATCAAATGTTGGGCTTTCACGTAACATTAGGTTTTTCATTGAAAAGGGTAAAGGTTTCAGAAGGATCTTGAACTGAGTTCAGAAACACACAGGGCATAATCAAAATGTAGATAATAATAGGCCAAAACACAGGCAGCCCAGTGAAATAAAACAACTACTTGCAAAATCTTTCACTGATTTTAAGGAATTTCTGCACAGCACAGAAAGCCAAAATGCAAATCTTGACAGGACCACTAAATATATTGTAAAGTTTTTGTTACAACAGGGACATGAAAGTTCCCTGAATTTAGAGTATTCTCCTAAATTTACATTTACACAAGTCATCCAGCAAATGAGTTGCACATAAAATAGTATTATAATATATTTTATGGTCCGTGATGCCCTAGAGTATTATTTTAAATAGAAGTTCATGTCATACTTTATGGAATGAACTACTTGTTATAATGAGCTTTCTTCATTGCTCCACAAATTATTATATCAATATTTCTCTCCTAACACATCTGTAATGAACCTTTTTTTCTTAACCTGCAAAGGACAAAGATGCACAGATAAATTTCTTCCATTAAATTCTCCCTCTTCAGGATGAGCATTGATTTTTGTGCTGTTTTCTTCCCATACCTGGTCGAGCCAGACGTATCAGAGATATGTAAACGTCATGGCAGTCTCGTTCCTGAGGGATGACCAGCTGGATCACCTGGAAGTTCTTGCAGCGGATCAGTAATGGGCAACCAGTGGCAGTGGTGGCCTGCTTCTCAATAGAGGAAATTTGGCTGTGCAGAACCTGCAGGGAATTGAAAATAGTTATGCTAGTTAAATCTTTAAGAAGAAAAGTAATTACTTATAATGATGTGCAAGGGCAGGCACAGTAGTTTTTCAGAAGTACTGTTTCAGAAAACCTTCATGCTCCTCCTCTTGTAGTTTGGTTCCTATCTCCAGCTTCAGGCTCAAGCAGCTTGATACATCACCTGCAGACAAAGAGGCGTCTCTGGAGTGTTTCAGATGCTCTAACATCAGCCTGCTCATGTTATCCAAAGTTCTTTGTTTGCTTGCTTTAGTGTAAGCTAGTGGTTGTCAAAGCTATTTTCATCTATTTGCACAGTGAAAAGGTGAACCAGCATCAGTTACATAAGGCTAAAATATTGTGCCTCCTCATGGGTAGAATGGTAATGCTGATACAATTTTAAATACTGCATCAAATGAGATGAAACATTACAATAAAAATCTGGTCAGGAATAGCGGGATCAAAGGAAGATGAAGTTAATTAGTGCAAAAATGGATAAGGGGTGCATATTTAAGCTACATAAAAGACTCTCAAATGTATGACACCGAGCAATAGCTGTACCTGTACGTGTACATGTGTGCTGATTTTGGCTGGGTAGAATTAATTCCCTTCACAGTGGCTGGTATGGGGCTATGTTTTGGATTTGCACTGAACACAGTTGAGAATAGAGAGATGGTTTTATTATTGCTTCCACAGAGCCAAGGCCTACTGCAATGCTGGCAAGGAGACTGAGAGTGTTTGGGGGGTTGGGAAGAGCCACAGTCAAGACATGTGACCTCAACTGACCAAAGGGATATTTCAGACCATATGGCATCATGCTCAGTGTGTAAAGTGGGAGGAAGGAGAAAGCAGGGCACATTGAGCGATGGCATTTGTCTTCCCAAGTCACTGTTACATGTGATGGGGCCCTGCTGTCCTGGTGATGGCTGAACACCTGCCTGCCCATGGGAAGCAGTGAATTCATTCCTTGTTTTGCCTTGCCTGTGTGTGTGGCTTTTGCTTTCCCTATTAAAATGTCTTTATCTTAACCCATGAGTTCTACCCTTTAGATTCTCTCCCTGATTCTGCTGGTTGGGGGAGTGAGCGAGTGGCTGCGTGGGGCTTGGTCAATGCCTGGGGTTAAACCACAACAAAATGCAATGTATGTTGTCAATCAATCAAAACAGTTAATTAAAAATACTATTTTATAAAAAAATTTAAAATATTAAACCAACAAAAACACTGATTCAACACTAGCAGTAAGGGAGAAGACCAAGAAGTGACAGAGCCAAGGAAGTAGTTCACATTGAAGACATTTCTCCTCAGTTCTTCCTGGATGACAGAAGCAACAGTGCAGTTTACAGCAGCTGTTCCTCAGTCAATCATATCTGGTATTCATCCAGTGAAGGCCCTTCTACTCCTCTTACTGTATCAGAATATCTAGAATCCACCGAAAATTTTTGAAAATTACTAGGCTGGAACTTCACATGGCCTCATAAAATCATCCATATGAACCAATTTACTATGCTTAAAGTGTTTTGGAAGTAATTTTCAAATTAACATCAGTAGAGTGCCATGCACTTACAGCAAAGTGAAATAAGAAAAATTCATACCCAGGTTTCTTTGCGAGTTTCAGAACCATTCTCCACAAATATGACATGGGTAGCTGTTAAATATAAGGTTCCCACCACAGCTCTTCTTGAAGATAAACGATCAAGTAACCTAACATTTTCCACCTATACAAAAAAGTGACAGAGAAAAAAAAGAAATAATTAGGCTATGACAGAGAGCTCAATAGTGAGAGCTCAATGTTCACATTTTGTCTGTTACGAAGTTCTTTTCTGCACAACATTAAATATCAAAGAAGTATAACTATATGAGAAAATGTGATTATATTATGTGATCTATTTCCAGATCTTCCTTTATGTTCC
Organism: Aleadryas rufinucha; assembly: GCA_013397815.1. Classification (NCBI taxonomy): domain Eukaryota; kingdom Metazoa; phylum Chordata; class Aves; order Passeriformes; genus Aleadryas; species Aleadryas rufinucha. The sequence continues at coordinate 359,310 of VZTH01009422.1, read as the reverse complement.
TTTTTTCCCCTCTCTTGTGGTACCTCTGTATCCAAAAACCTTTTTAGTAACACTTCCAAAGACAATTTCTCACTTGAGCTCTTCCTCGTCATCTCATTTTACCAAAATCCTGTGACAGCAAGGCAGGGCATGTCCTTCAGCTAAACTCTAGCTCCATGTTTTCCATTCAAGGCATTCCAGCTAAATTAAAATAATAATAATAAGCAGGAGATAATAGTGGCAGAGCGTCTTTCTTCAATGGGTCTCAGGCAAATTTTCTCCCATGCAAATCTCCGTTAAGATTTAAAACAATGTTAAAAGAGTTAAAAGAGTTTCAAAGAGTTAAAAAGAAACCTTTTGATGTTTGTCCCTACATTCCTGTTAATGCTGAGAGCAGAGGTCACACTGGAAGTTTTTGCTTTCAATCACTTTTCAATGGGACTTCAGAACTCCACTTCCTGTACTCTCCCACCTTGGGCACAAAACAGGCATTCTCTCTTTGCTGCGCTCCTGACAACAGGAGAGTCCGTAACACATCATTAACTCTCAGAACACCAGCTTGTGACTTGTACATCATTAGTATTTTGTATATGGCATGTGCTATAGGTACGTATTAGGGGTAGGAACTAGATGATCTTTAAGGTCCCTTTGAACACAAACCATTCTAGGCTTCTATGATTTCTGACTGAGAAACTAGAATAATAAAAAAATAAACAACTTGGATATTCAGTGGGATAAAACCTGCCCAAAACAGCTACCAATTTGCTACCATGGATTTGATGGATCTCCTACTACAACAATTTTAAAATGAAAATTAGTTGGTTTTCCTGAAAAACAGAATGCCAGCATCTGAGAATTACATGTTTGCAATGTGTATTCCAAATACATTGCACTATTTCAAAAATAGGAATAAAGAAAACCTTAAAATGAAAATAAGCCAGTTTAGTACCAAAATGCTTAAAATCAAACAATAATAAAGCAGAGTCTTCTCCCTCAAGGCCACTTACAATTTGTTTTAAACAAAAATAAAACTATTGAAAAAAAACCACCTCCTAGAAAGCATGGATGAAGTCTTTTCCCAGGGCCATCTACTTCAAAGGTCATGTATTGGCTTGAGAAGGAATGGAAGAAATACAGTATTAACCCAGCAGTAAGCAAACGAGGAAGGATGATACAAAAGAAAAATGTAGGCAGTGCCCTTCTAAAAGGAACCCACAAAACCAATAAAAATCAGCACTGTCTGGATGAAAAAAGGTCCCTCCACTGCAGTCCAGCCAACAAGGACTCCGCTGCACAGGCACTGATCTTGCAGAAGGCACTCATCACCCTACATACAGCGGGGCAGGGCTGAGGGATGAATTTCCAGACCTCCTAGGTCACATCCCTCCCCACTGATCAATCACAGCCCCATGCCTGAAAGATGTTACCCAACAAAGCTCCTCTTTTGTTGTGGTTTGGGTTTTTTTAATACAGAGCTACAAATAAATTAAAGGTTGGATCTGAATGAATGGGAACAGTTGCAGTAAGAGCTGTGTGGTAAGTCTGATTCCATCAAAGCAAACGCAGTGGCTGCACCAGGGGAGATGAGAATTCACCTCTCCCTGCAGTTTGTCTCTCAAGAACAGACAGTCGCAGCAGCTGAGGGAGGAGTGTGAGAGGCAGGCATGTACTCATGCTCCCTCAGGATCTCAGCCCAGCTCTGGGGCCTTCCTAAGCCGAGGTCATACTTTTTAATAGCCGTAACTGTGTTTACATTCCATTAATTTTATTAAATAACGTTTTGAATCTCTGTAACCTATCGGCATCCATAACACCCTGTGAGAGTGAACTTCACATTTCAGCTATACATTGTACAATAAAATCCCTTCCTCCTGCTCTTTTTGCATCTGCCACCAGTAACATGCCTCATGTGCTGTTACAGATCCTTCCCTCCATCCTCGTGTTGCAAGAGTGAAGAGCCCAACTTTATGTAGTTGTGACCTTTAGGGAAGCTATTCCAGATAAGCTCTTCCACACTTTTGACTATTCAGCGTGAGGTCTACTTCCTGAGAAGAGGCCAAAAGTGCAAACAGATTTCAAAAGTTGTATGACAGGTTTTTGTAGTTTGTGTAGTGGAATAGTGATGTTTGCTGTTTTGCTTTCTATGTAGTTTTTAAAAGTTCTCAAACACTGATTGCTTTTTTGTCCTCTGCTGAACACAGTAGGGTTTGGGTTAGTTGTTGTTTGCGATTTTTTTGGGTTTTGGTTTTTTTCAGAACTAGCAATTTTAACTCTTAGTCATGCCTGCATACATAAGTTAAGATCTACGCCCCATGTGTATTATCTTATATTTATTAATGATAAATTTAGTCCATCAGTATAATGAGGCATTGCTCAATTTTCAATTTCATTCTGCTGATCAAAGGATTCAGAGAACGAGCCTTCTTTCTTCTTCTGCACCCTCCCAATCAGGAAAAGAAAGCCAAGACCAGCAGCCTCTTTAAACCTAGAGAGTTTGGGAACAGAGGAGACGGGAATATGTTCATTTCCACGAGAGGGGAACACACGTTGCAATAGTGCTTTGAAAGAAGAGGAGTTTTTCCATCTAAAAAGTCACAGCATGCTGAGAAATCAGCATTCATAGCCAAAATTTAAATTTAATATCAGAAAGAGATAATCATTATTTTTCTTTTTTTTTTCCTAAAAAACAATGCTCCACTTTTTCACCAAAATGACTGCAGACTTTATTGGAGAATGTAGGAAATTATGTATATACGTGTCAGGAAAAAGCATAGAGACCATGCACATGTGCTTCGCCTAAAATGAACAGCTGGTGGGAGAGACCAGATCAGAAAACACAAATCTGTAAAGCTGAGAGCTGGAAAACCTCAAGGAGTTAAAAGCAAAGCTTTAACCAAGGCAGTCTAGAGTGTGGCATCTAAATAAAACTTTGATAATTTAAATAATTAATTTGAAGGTCTTGCTGCTGTCTTTTTTTTTTTTTCCTGATGACTGTGGTTGTCTAGGCCTAAAGAAAAGACCACCAGGAGACTTATTTCAACAACTACAACTGCTTACATGGAGATAAATAAAGTTGCCCAGAAACTCTATTTTCAATGCAACACAGATGACAGAAAAAAAGGAGGCAAAAATAGAAGTTAAAGGGAACTCAGATTAAGAACACATGGAAGGTACTTTTTACTCAGAGAATAAACATGACAAATGACTTACGAACAAGGCTGCCAGGAGGTCATTCAAGAAAAAAATGTCATATTAGGGAAAATCATGGGCCAAAGTTTTATTCAGGCACAACTCCCACCAGTTTCAATGGGACTCCCACCTAAGGAAGAATGGCAAGAATATGACCCTGAAAGCGTTCGGAAAAGTTTGCGTGCCAAAATGTTATTCCTAAAAATATTCATGTACCCTAATTTGTTTTTATTTTTAGTTTAGATAACTTTTTAAATAAGCTTTGACGGCATGGCCTATTTTTGAATGCTTTTTTAATATGCTATCTTCATCCCCACTTCTTTAAGCTGTTTAAGTGTCTCCAAACACGTCAGCATCGCAAAACAGGCAGAAGTTACTGCTACTATTTCAGGCTGTTCACAGTCCCACATTGGAAAGCTTTTCAGATAAATGCAGGATCAGTTTTGACTGTGGGCTCAGACTGAGCAGGGAAAGGGGAGAGAAGCAAAACTGGCAGATTGGCCAGAACTGGAGCTTCCTGTCACAGCAAAGCTCATGTGCAGCACGGAGATGCTATCTAACACAAAATAGTCTCTACTGTAGGATTTTCAAAGGAAATGAAATTTCAGATTATGAAAAACCATCTCAAAGAGTTTTGTTCTCACTACACAGGTTTTAAGTCTATATGTTTGCTTCTTATGCATTAGCTAACCTGAAGTAGAAGACACTTGAACAGCCAGTTCTGCCATGGTCATCACTGACCTGCCCATTATCACTGAGCATCTTGAAGAAGCTGAAAAGCCTATTTGTCAGCCAAGAACAAAAGAAATCAGGTCCCGTATCACCAAGTGTTCCCCATTCCTTTAGGAGGACCCTGACTAATTCATCTCCTCTAATTCCTTATCACACGGAGAAAGGCCTGAAAACCCTCCCAGCCAGGAGAAAGCTGCCAGTTAAAGGTACGCAGGGAATGTTCTCACTCAGACCACATCTTCAGGAGCCTCTCCATTGTTCAGACAGTTAAAATCCATTGCTTTACAACAACCTGTGAAAGCAAGTTTCATATAAAAGCTGATAAAGTACCTTGAAATTTGGCTGTACAAATGAGTTTCAGTGATTCTTCAAGGGTAAAGAAAGGCCACTTTCACAAACATCCCTGCTGCTGAAAAGGTTGACCCAAAACCAAGGAACAGGGCTGGGCCCTAGGGGCACACACCCCTACAAAGGCTTCTTCTTGTCCACCCCCTTGGGCTCCTAGACTAACCAGGGATTTCTGATGCCTTCCCTACTCTCCTTATGATGTTCCACACATGAGTAAAAGCAGGAAGAAACTGCATCCTGGGAATTCATGACAGGACTCTCACTGGCCTCAGCACTGCAGGCAGACAAAAGCTAAGGGAAGAGCTTGTGAAAGCCAAAAGCCTGAGCCTAATGAGAAAAAAGGAGCACAGCTGGTATGGTTTGAGGCCAAGTGAAATATTTGAGCTTTCTTCACCCTGGCTGACCCCAGCTATCCATGTGTTTAGCATAATTCCTGAAAGTGAAAAAAGATAACGTGTAAAAGACCAAATGCTATTACTTTTTTTTTCAACACAAAGATAGTAGTGTTGTACTTGTTAAACAAAATATACAATAAGTGATCTTTTTTGCATGATGTTGGAATAAGAATAAAAGAAAACTGAATTGCCAATTGATGCTGCCTTTTAATGTAGTTTCTATTCTATTTCATAGGAATCATAAAAACTGTACTTGATCCATGTTACATTTTTATATTTCTATCTCTGAAAAGATCTCCCAAGTGCAGTAAAATAATGCACAATCAGTCTATGAAGTTAGATGGTTGCATATGTCAAAAGACTCAAAGCCAAAAGTAAATTATTAAATTTAAGCAAAGATACCTTAAGATATGCATTGTAAAAAGTTTCCTCGGGGCAAATCTGGCAGGATGGGGGAAAATATTCAAGAAAAATCTAACCAAGTTTAATTTATTAAAGGACTAAAGTGAAATGGAAATACTGGAAAAGTGCTGAAAAAAGAATAAGGAATGATTCATAATAGCAAGACAGAGAACAAACTACCTAATAATTTGGCTTAAAAAAAAGAAACTACTGTCTGCTAAGATCTATAAAAAGAATGAGGTCAGAACCACATTTTCAGATATACCTGAGTAGCAGCTGTATAATGGGAGCAGTAAATAGGAACCTATTACAAGAGTATAGAGCATTGCAACATGGTGTCAACATTACAACACAACACAAGGCTCATACATAGTTTTCTCTTTCAGTCTGTATTAGATCTCATTTATCTAGAAAAGGAGAGGAGAGCAACTAAGTGTATTCTATTAAAAATCCTATCTAAGAGCTTTAATTCAGGAAAAATAGGGCTTCCTCAAGGCAGTAAATCTTAATACACTTGCCAAATTTGTTTAGATTTGGTTCTGAAAAGATATATAGGGAGAAAGAGTTCTGCATGCTGCCAAGGGATACTGAAAATAAATATATCTTTAAATTCCTGTATTTGACACAGGCTTTTCTGCTCCATGTTTAAAACCATGCCCTATTCAGCAGCCTATTTTAGAGCAGCAGTACCAAGCCATTTCAGCTGTGCAGGCCACGAGAGATTTGCATTAAAAATGGATTTGTAGGACTCCCTTTTCTGGTGGTAGGGACCTGTCTTTCCCAGCAGAGCACACCTGCACAGCAGGAAATGTCAGTGTGCGTTTTCTATTGCAAATAGATCATTCCTTTAGTTTACAGACATCAATAGCTCAAATACCACCCATCTGGGTCCATTAACAGCAGGCCTAGAGATTCCAGCCTTGACCACCCCAAAGCCAAACTTCCCAAATCCTTCATTCCAACCTCAGTCTCCTACTATGCATTAAAAAAAAATCAAAGAGGACCCTGCAGACATGCTGTCTTAATGATTTTCAGCACTATTTTTCAAGTGCAATAAGGTTTAGAGTTACTGGTTTAGACACAAATACCAAGACAACAAATTAAAATACATGACTATCCACGATTTTTAGAGCTTGTTTTGTGACTTTATCCACCTACCTCTTTATTGTGTGTCACATTATTGAAAATATGAAAGTCTGTGTGGTCTTCTGACCATTTTTGACTAAACATTTTGAGGATAATGTCTGTTACAAGATTTTGTTTAAATCAAAACTCACACTAATAAGAAGGTAGCTTGATGACTCTAATTCAAAACAAGTATTTTATAGCAAAATTTTAAACAGATATTTTAAGTCCAATCTCACTACATGTGGGTATTTCCTGCAGTTCCTGTTTTCATTTTATCCACTCCAGTCTGATGTTACCACAGAACATTTTCTGTCATAGTATACTACAAAGCTCACTTGTATTAAATTTATCCTTAGTGCTCAAAGGTTCATAGCACAAAGATGGAATAAATAGAACCCAAAGAAAACTAAATTGCATTCTAAATAAGGAAGATTTATTAATAAGAAAAAATCCATAACTCACAAAATCAGAGTTAAATGTGTCCAGAATTAGTGCAGATGTTTGAATGCATTATTTGACAAAAGCAGTGAAGGAGAGTGACATATTTAAAGCCATTAAACATTACTGGACCCAGAACAGGCTAAACAATTTTTAACCATTATGTAAAGTGAGAAAACAACTATGGAACCAGAAAACACCAGCTGAATTGTAAGACACACTGCTCTAAGTTGTACTTAGAGGAAAGTACAGAAACCACCTTCACACAATACTCGAAAAGCAAAAAATCAACCTGGCACTTAAAAGATGTTGCAGTAATGTGTCTGCTGTAACCTGATGACCCAAAACACCAATAAAAGGCAAAGGCCATGCCAGCCTCACCTCCTCTACCTTTTCTAAGTAGCAAACTAAATAAAAGTTTAGCCAAACTCTAGTACTATGGTGAAGTGCCTGTGGCACTCCATTCCCCAGGTTGTGGAGGAAATTACCAGTTCACATCCCCCAGGTGGTTTCTGATATCACCTCAGGACTGCTGCCACCTTTCTACGTAACCGAAATAAACCAAACTTTTCCAAAAGGAATTGTAGCTTGGATACGTAGAACATAATATCACATGTGCCTTATCTCAACAGAAGGCACACAGAGAGCAGTGGTAGAATATGCCAACTTACCTGAAAAAAAAAGGTGGAAATCCAGCAACCCAGAATATGTAGCTGGAGAGTAAAGACTGGGCATGCTGGGTTCAGTTTTGCTATTGACCTGGATAAGCACCTGGACAAATATTTTGCCATTTACATTGTCATATATAAAGTGGATATAAATTATATGGGTCTCCTGATGGAGACTTTGTGAAAAAGGACATGTATTATAAAACTTTATAAAAAAGCAAGGATTATGGAAAATAGATTGAAAACAAAAGCAAACACACAACTCATTTACACATGCTGGAAATTTGTTCTGTAAAGCAATACATCCGGTAGAAAGATCTGTCATTAAAGTGGGAGCATATCTTAAATTCTGCCTGAGAGAGGCATCATAGAAAGGAAATACCTCACCATAACATCACAAAAATGAAAGCATTCGAGCAACTCAAGTCATCCCAAGTATTCTGTTAACACTGAGCCAAAAGAATTTCTGGGCTAAGCCCATTGAAGACAGCTAGTACACCAGGGATAAATCTGATGTGTTCTTTATTAGAACGCCACTCAGTAGGCCTGCTGCCAATATACAAAGACAAATGGTATGTAAAGTTACAAATAAAATAAAGTAACTGATTAGCTACAGTGCATGAAGTTGCCCTATGAACATATCTGCAGAGCTCTGTATCTATCATCCTGTCCATGGTCAGCCATATCTCTACACATGCTCATAAAACGTGCTTCTAATCTGTCCAGAAGTATTGCCGATTTCTTTTTTTCTGACTGTTATGAGCTGTTTGTCATATTTTGGGTTTGGAGAGTTATCCTAAACTATTTTCCCGTTCAATCCAAACTCATGTCAGTCACTGGTTTGGCGAATTTTTATTTTTTAAAAGGGTATGGAAGTTATATATAATTCTATTTAGCAATGAGGGACTGTTTCCAACTCTTAAATGTACTTAAATTACAGCTATCATACACAGGATGGCATTTACCTTGTGAAAATATAGTGCCTATGTCTGTTCATACAGGCATACATCACATATGCACCCTATTTCTACCAAGAGTATAATGACAGAACGATAGTGGCCAGTACCTCAAATAGTGTGTTAGCAGGCGGATACACACAGTCTGTTGGGAAAGCACCAGAATGGCTTTTGCAGTGGGAAATCCTACTCCAGAAGAGTGCTGCAAAACAGTGTGTGGGCAAAAGAGACACATAGGAGCTTCAAACAAACAGGCAAAAGTAGAATACCTACAGGAAAAACAACCTAAAACATACCTACAGAACAAAGGACTTGACGCAGAGGTCTTGGGGTCACTGATGACATTTCTCTGAAATTATCAGAATCTGGAGGGTTGTGATCAAGATTTACTGTGAAGGCGTGGATAAGGTGAACATGGAATTTTTATTGAACAAATCCTTGAAGCTAGAAGGAAGGAATACTGAAGGAAGCTACTCAGGCCTTTTTAACAGACAGAAGAAGGTAATTTTTGTAAAGCCATGATCTTCTGGAACTTGTTTCCGTGCAGGCTGTGGAGCCACAGTGTCAGCCTGTCTACAAGGAGCACTGGCTAACTCATACAGAGGTCCATAAATGGACACTAATGGAACTAGGAAGAGTTGGACCCTAATACAATTATAGATGCTGAGAAGATGCAGAATGTGGCCAGGTCTAAATGCTCTCTCTCCTCTGTCACTCTGACACAGAGTAGTGATCTTAATGAACTACTGATCCAACTGGTATGGAATTACCTTCTGCTTTTTTAATGTCTGTTATGTTTCATGAGATTAATTTTACTATCTATGAACCATAAATCACTATAGTCATATTTCACTTAAAATTAAAAAAAATGCTGAGACTTAATGGGTGTCATGTAATATAGACTTCCCTTTGAAGGAAAAGCTTTTACTTGGGCCAAGAATTTTTTTTTCAGATATTATTAAGTTTATTAATTTGCTAAGTATGGGCTTTATCTTTATTTTCCATTTGGCTGGATTTGTGAATCAAGGAAAGTGTCATTATTCTGAGATTAATACCTTTGCAGAGTAGGGCAGTTGCTTCTCAAATTTCTCTCAGGACAAGATTGTATGGAGTCAGGAAATGTGACAGCAGAGACTAACACATGATTCTGTGAGCTTTCCCTTACCTATATTTACATTACTGGCATTGGAAATCATTTTATGTTTCCAAATTATCAAAACCAAATTCAGTAAAAACAAAAGAAAAAAAAAAAACCAACACTCTTCCAGTGCCCCTTAAGCTGAAGGGTTAAAAAAAAAACAACAAAGGTATCAATTCTGTTAGGTAGCTGTAGATACACTGAATTTTCAGTGTATTTAGAAGTAACTGGAGAGATGAAGTATTTCAGTAGTAACTCATATTGATTTTCTACATTTATGTTGGAAATTTTAAGGATTTTTGTACCCCTTGTACCTTTAAATCATGCCTTCTAAACTGCTCTATTATATCAGATACATTTTAACATAGCTATATGTAAGAGACTGCCAGGATCCAGGACTGCAGAGTCACCTCACACTGAGTTAAGATTTTCAGTGACCTGAGGCATTGGTACAGCACCTTCTCATAGCATCAGATACAGAAATGAGTTTTACATATGCAGAGTAATATTTTCAGGACCTGGTTGTAGAAAAGAAAACAGATAAGCTTCCATTGCCTGCAACAGGGACTTGTCTGGGTCTTCCATTCACAGCAAATACAACCATTTATTTCTAGGATATTTTTCTACCCTTATTAATTTGTTTTCAGCATTTTTTTCTCATTCACGCTTTCAGCATTCTTCAGCAAATGGTCAGAAGCATCAGTTCAGACAACTTCCACTGATTGTATCCTACCTGCAGTAGGATACAGTCATACCATTCTGAAATTCTTCCTTCCCAAAAGGCAGATAACAGATCATGAAATGAGATGAGAGGAAAGGCAGTTGTTATAAATGCCTATCTTCTTAATAGATTTGCAGCTTAACACCTAAAGGCCAGAAAATACAGACAAAATACAAAGCCCTAATCTCAAATTCCTTACATCATATTAAATATTGATAATAAATAAATACAAATAAATTCCTTATTTCAGGGGGTTGGGTTAATAAATAATTAAACAAATAAATAACAAAATACATTCCAACCCATTTCAAATTAACATATTGCTCTGGTTCACTTTTTTATTACTACTTTTAATCTAAACCTTTTTATGTGTTAAAACTGTGTGTTTTTTGTAGAGCATAGTGGCAATTTTGTTAACAAATACAGGCCTCGTGCTTAGAAAGCTATAGAAAAAGACTGATTACGTCGGCTAAAAATCAAACATGTACGTAAAAACACTAAATCAATTCATCACCGAGTCTGGAGTCTTGGGGCAAACTAAAGGCGTCTGAAAAGCAGGTAACACATTTCGTAAAGCAGGTAAAAACAGGCTCCCATTTCGGATACCTACAGGTCACGGACAGTGCCTGCGGTAACAGAGGAACTGAATGAGAAGCCCGACAAATCCCTGGCCCACACTGCAGAGCAACGCGCCCACCTCTCGGCGTTCTGGGCACGTATCATGGCAAACTGGCCGAAACCCAGCCCGCAGCATCAGCTGGAAGGCCGTAGAGGCCCGCCGGGCTGCGACGCGAGGCTCCTTTGGGCCGGAGCAGACGCCGCAGGAGGGGCCGCAGGAGGGGCCGCGGGCATGCTGCCGCGGGGATGCTGCCGCGGCCGGGGCCGCCCGGCGGGACCCACCTTGGGCATCCGGATGTGCTCCATGGCGGCAGCGCCCGGCCCAGCTCCTCATGCACTGCCCGCCGCCGGCGGAGGCAGCCCTGCGCACCTGGCCTCTCCCGGCTTCCTCCGGCCCTGCTGTTAAAAAGAAATNCCGCCGCCCCCGGGCACCGCCAGCGCGCCCGCAGCCTCCGCCCCGCGGGCACCGAGGGCGCAGCCCGCATGGTCTGCTGCCTTATCCAGAATTACATCGCTCTGCCCTTTCTGCCAGGGAAGATAAGATCGGAAGCATAAAGCGAGCTGTGTCTGAAATCGCCTCCCCCCATTTTGTTTGTTCCCTGGCCCAGCGTGTACAGTAGCTCAAAGACAAAAGCTGCACTTACTGAAACTGAAGCACTGAATTTTGTTTGTCTCAAGCTCTGTGTGTCTGTAATTCACGACTTTGCTGCATCCTTAGATTTGCACAAGGGAGTATTTTCTGTGACACACAGTTTTCAGCCTTAGGCCATAAATGCCTTTTCCTGTCTTTTGCCTTACCTATTACCAGAGACGTGTTACCTCGTGGAGCAAAAAGAAATGACACTGAGATGGTTTTCCCAGTTTACCAGTGTGAAGATAAAGAACTGGTATCTCTAACCATCTTTGAATTGCTATCATTTTCAGACCAAAAAGAGAAACTTTTCAGTGTTTATGCCAATGTGCAAATGACTAGAGGTGCTGGTATATTATTTCAGATGCACCATAAGTGTAAAATACCCAGGTATTCTATATTGATCAAGGTATTCCAGCAATTCTTCACAAGTAGGGACTAGTCTCATCAAGGCAAGGAAATAAACATGGAGACCTGTCAAACCCTACGAAGGCCACAGCAAGAGGACTCTGCTCCAGAGCAACAGAAGCTCTCCACATATCCTCTCCTTGCCTGCAGAGAAGAGAGCAAGGTTAATTTGTTTTGTGAAAGATAAAATATGGGTTGAAAATAACATGGAGTTACCAAAAAACAAAAATGCATTTTAGCCGAAGGGAAAGGGAGCAATGGGTACAGCTGCACTGGTTCCAAAGTTTCTCCTATCCTGCCACTTCCTTGCTAGTGAATGGCTAGATGAAGGGGTTTTTCTCCATTTGTTATCCACAAAACCCAGGGTATCAAGAGGGTTTTTTTATATCAACTCTTAGGTTAGAAGAGACAGAAGCTGTACTATCATGAGTGGAAAATAAGTCACCCCCGGATTTGACCATTCTGCTTGCTGCTCCCATTTTGGCCCATTTCTGCCCTCCTTTCTCTCATAGTTTGGCTGCTGTTATTGAGCAGGAGTGGCTGTTATGGCCGTAGTCTGAGACACCATCAAATTAATAAAAAATCTTGGAGTTTCTAATCATTACATTTCACTCTGTTCACTCAGATCTGAAATGAGGCTTGATAATACCATTTGCTGTTTGAAAATCCACTGGATAGCATCCATAAATGTGCATAAAGTGTGGACTTCACAAGACTCTTGTTCAGTGGCATATTTTACTCTCTATTTTAAGCCAGAGCATCAGAATCAATTAAGAATTAACCAACCATGGAATACGTTTCCTTTGTAGTTATGGCTGACGTGATTCACTGCATATATTATCATATTTTGGCATTACCAGTGATGAGTAAAGTTGGAAGAAAGTACATTTATCCTTTCAGTCCCCAGAGATGCTTTTACTCTGGTACGTCTTGTGATTCACTGCAGCCAAGTTCAAGTCCTATTGTTGATGTTAGGAGAACTTTCAGACGTAAGTGACAATGCAGTTTAACTCTGCTTCACATTCATAAATAGCTGCAAAACTAAAGCATTGCTCTTCATGTAACAATCGGCTGTCAACATCCTGACAGAGTTTTTGGCCTGTCTTGGGCTGATAAAATAATTGATGGGCAAATGCAGCTGTAAATAGAACTTGGGTTTAGATAAAATTTATGTCTACTGCAATTGTCATGGAAAGCTGCAGTAAACACAGCCTTCTAAAAATTCTCTTACATTTTTCATTTGCATTTCAGGCTCATGGAGACTGTTGCATCAACAGTCTGGAAATAAAATCATCTGTAAGGGTATAACCAGAAACAACTCTGCAGATTACTGCTCTGACTCGACTAAGATGTAGGGGCAGGAAAATTAAATTGCTACGCTTACATAGGTTTTGGCCTATGCTGAAACTGCCAGCAAAGTTCTTAAAGTCACATGAAGAAGGCTGGTCACTGAGGACTAGAATCATACCAGCATAATTATTTTCTATATCCTTAAGTAATAGAGTCAGCTTTCAGCCTCATCCATTAAAACCTGAAGACACCTCACTTCCAATATGTAAACATTTCTGTTATATTCAGTGGAGTCACCCAAACACTCAGACATTTTTCATACTACCTACCTGGCCTGGATTTGAACCATTGTGTTAGATGTGGAAGGCTTTATGGATTTATTTGTATTTTCCAATTATATCTTACTTGTTTAAAGGTAGTTTCCCATGGGCTGCATTTTAATATAATACAAAATCAAAGAATACATTTATGTCCTTTTAATACTTCTTTTAAAGTTTAGTCTACAGATCTGTAGACGTAAATTAAATACTAACATGTAGGGAAGAAATTAACTGAAAATTGGTGGTATAACAGCTTTGTTGCTGGGACAGCTATAGCCAAGGTGACAGAATCCTCCAACTAAAGAGTCTGGTACATGGGATGAAGATGTGGAGATTGGGGTCAGCCCCTGCTTCTGTGGGCTAAAGGCAAACAGTAGTGGTTTGAGTGCAGCCCTGGGTTTGTGGATAAGGAAAGGAACTTAAAAAAACCCAGCTTGACATCTCACCAACAAAATGGTTTTGGACCCACTGATGGCAAAAAGTGGTTTGTGGGCATCAACTCTTCCTCATGCAATTCATCATACAGGTCTTTGTACATTATTTGTTGAAAATTACACACAAACCAAATAGGACTTCTAATGAAAATATCCAGTCTATCTGTTTTCTTCTAATGAAAATATCCAGTAAGATGCATGGCAAAATAGACTTTTTATAGTAGAAAAAGGGAAACAGCACCACTTTTTACCATAAAGAACAGTACATTAATACATTTTTGAACATATCTACACCAGTAATACACCATTTAACTTGTAACTACTTTGTAGTTTTAAAATGCTTTTCTTCCACAATTTCTCAGTACTGCTTTGTTGTTTTCACCCTGACACTATTACGNGAATCCTTCAAAACAGGCAGAGAGACATTCTCTGCACTCTGGATTCCAACACAGCCCTTCATAAGATAAAAAACACCCCTGTAATTTCTTAGAATTATGGAATCTTTAAGTTTAGAAAAGACCTCTAAGACAACTGTGTCCTACCATTAACCTGACCGTGCTACCATTAAACATAATATCCAATCTAAACCTTCCCTGGCACAGCTTGAGTCCATTTCTTCTCATCCTGTCACTTGCTACCTGAGAGAAGAGACCAACCCTCACCTGGCAACAATCTCCTTTCAGGTAGTTGTAGGGAGTGATAAAGTCTCCCCTGACCCTCCTTTTCTCCAGGATAAACAACCCCAGCTCCCTCAGCTGCTCTGCTCCTTATAAGATTTGTTGGTGTTATTTCCTTTTGTCGGGGTTTTTCATGCCACTTGTCAAATGATAAAGATTAATTCTATTGGAACATGTTTACACCCGGGATAATAAGTACCATGGATTCAGAAGCAGTGGGTCTGTTTATATCTGTTCCATAACTTTTGAACTTTTTCAGGGAACATGCAACTTTCTCCTGAAAAGTGCACTTGGACAAACAGACTTCACCCCCAGTTAATATAGCAGGAACTGCATGTGACAAGGTAAAGGATGCAAGGAGCAGCTTCCACTTTATTGTTTAACTTGACTGTTACTAGGTTTGACCTTTTAACTTTTCCTTCAAGAATGGCTCAAAGTCTTTGATTTGGCCTTGTTATAAAACATTTTTACATTGTTATAAAAGCAGATTTTTTGCAGGAAAAAATACCAGCCGACCTCTGGAAATTGGAATGGTTTTGATGCTATTCTGCAGATAAAAAACCTGATATTTATATCATATATACCATATAACACTGTGATACATGATATATGATACAACATGCATGATATCTGGCTAGGTTTGTGATAACTGGCCCAAAATGCATAGTAGAGAAATAAAATAGACAAAACTCTAGAATTACTCAGGATATATGTCCAGTTACGTGCATGAGGATTTCACAAATTGAAGAAACAGGTACAATTATGCCAAAATGATAACTGTTGATTAAATGAGAGCATTTCAACAAGATTAGAATACTCATTCCTGTTACTCTGAAAATGCTGCATTTTTGGTAACAAAGCATGTCAGCACAACCAGCTGGAGATACAGTGGGGGACGTTCAGCCATGATGTCCTGGAGCTGGTATTTGTCATACCACACACAGCAGTTAAAGGAAAGCTTAGCAAACACAGGAAGGGGTCATTTATTACCATACGGATCACAGGGGCAAAAAGGAGAAAAGTGCTTCTCAATATAGCCAGTAGAGGAAAAGACTCTTCCTCAAGATGATTTAAAGCTCCTAAACTCTTGAAGTGGTGAAATAGTGGTTTTGAAAATCCTTAGGTACAGATATTTTACCCTAAGCTGTTTTGCCAGTTAGATAATCAGGTGAAGAGCAATTCCTTCATCTTGGCCTTTGCTGCTTCTCAGCAGGATACTGCTGTAATGAATGACTATATTGGAATTGGGAACCTGTAAGTGTGGCCCCCAGCTCTCCCATGCATTAGCTGTGTCTGAGTGTGTCTGAGCAGGTCTGCTCCTAAGGTAAATGTCCAGCTATGTGGAGAAACTTAGAAAAAATGATTAATTATTCATTTTAAAGAACTTACTTTTCATTAAGATCTAGCAGAAAAATGTGTTTCTTCCACTTAAAAGTGGGAATTTGATGTTTTGAAAGTGACTTTACTGCAGGGTCAGGTATCAACCCTAAGTAACAATGAGTAGTTGAATTCTTCTTGAGAAGTTTTAGGAAGCTTTACAGTCCTTTACAGTAGGAATTCTCCAAACTGTAGCATCTGTGATATTCTAACTACCTTTACACTAGCTTGTCCTGAATCTTAGACAGGAGATACTCCA
Source organism: Aleadryas rufinucha (assembly GCA_013397815.1). Classification (NCBI taxonomy): domain Eukaryota; kingdom Metazoa; phylum Chordata; class Aves; order Passeriformes; genus Aleadryas; species Aleadryas rufinucha. The sequence continues at coordinate 343,202 of VZTH01009422.1, read as the reverse complement.
TTAAATGATGTTAAAGAATAAAAATAACTTAAATATATATATATATAAAATTAAAAACACCTTTATCTTAGCCCATTTCCATTGAAACATTCAGTCAGAGGCTCAGCAACAACATAAGAGAAGAAAATAAAGATATAAAGTTCAAAGCAGACTGCAATTGTGGGTAGTCTGAAGCAGTACTGTTCAATGAAAAATAGCATCGTGATAGCAAGGCAGCTTCCAACACTTTCACAAAATTTTCTTAACTCATGGGACTGTATTAATGGTCTGCTCAGAGCATTTTTCCCAACACAAAGAAAAAGATATGGTATATTTGAGTTTAGGGAAAAAGACTAGAGAAGAAAGAAAAAGTGGGAAACAAAGGAAATGTATTCACTGGCCTTTGTATAAGAATTAGGTAAAGCTATGTTTAAAATACTGAAGAGTTAGTTTATCTTGAAGCTTCCCATTGACCTATGATGATCAGAATTAGTGAAGCAATTGTGGCTTTTATAGTAATGATTACGCATAAGTGTGTAGCTGTAAATTAATTTTGATTACTCTCCAAATTTTACAGAAACTACAATGTTATATGAAGTGAAATTTAAAAAAAAGACATTTGTTTCCCAAAAATGTATTAGCAAAACCCTCACTGAAATGCTGTTTCATACTTCAAATTCACACAATATGGAAGTATATATAAGTATATATTTGAGATAAATAATTTGTTTCTCTCTGCCTCTACAAAGAAANTTTTTTTTCCCTTGCCTCCAAAAAAAAAACTTAAAATTTGGGTTTTTTTTTTTTTTTTTTTTTTTTTTTTTTTTTTAGTAAGATGCTGAAGCCAAACACAGTTCTTCAAATGTCTCTGCAGAACAACTGAAATTGATGTGATTCCTACCATCTGACTGACAAGCAGTCATCACAATAAGTGGCCAGAATCAGTTTTTGGCTGCCTTGCGCTTATTGAAATCCTTCTGAATTTCAAGTGATTGCCTTGGCCCCTTATCTACTATAGGATTATGGAAATAAACTGACACTGTGGAAGCTGTCAGTGAAGTTTCACTAAACTTCTGTGGTAAAGGGGTTCAGAATACATGGTAATCTTTAAGGTACTGACAAGCAATTTAGTTTTTGAGAAATAGCTGATTAAGCAAGGGTCATAGAAACGTCAGTGTTCAGACTGAAAGGGTGTTATGATTAAATTCACGTGTGCTTTTACAAAATTTGCCCATTTTTATACTTGAATTCACTTTTGTTCACTTGGTCAGTATTACTGACCAGGCGAAACATTACTGCTGCTTGGGTTTAGGGAAAAAGTTAAATTTTGGGGTGGGTTCTGAAAAAAGTTCAAACTGCTCCTGGCATTCCTGGGCTGAAAGCTCTGAAACTCAGGAAATTTCTTTTCTCTAACTCTTGAAATTTTCTCACCCTGTGTAGTATTAAATTTGTGTTCTTTATCTCTGTCAATTATTTTCATGAGAAGACAGCATTTGATGTAATCTGTTCCCAGAGTGGAATGTCCAGAGTATTGTTACAAAATACTTTTGCTCATTGGTCACACGGTGCATGAATTATTATGGTTGAATGGTCCTCATCTGAGTGGAAAGGATGCGATGTTTAGGAAAAAAATATCTGTGAGATGAGATGTATCATTAACTTCAGATAGTTATGGACATGGTTGTACAAAACTGCCCACTTTGAGTCAACAGTTACAAAAGCAAATTAGTTAACAGTTAAAAGTTGACTAACTTAATGGCTACAGTCAACTCGTAAAGCACGTCTACACTGTGTTTTTTGCTGCATGCCACAACATGAGCCACTGAACTGGGTTGTTACTTGCCAGCTTACATCTCTAATGCTGCTGATCTACATCTGTACTAGTGTCAAGAGAACCATTCACATCACAATGTCTCAAGCTGTGCTATGTCTTGGTGCCCACACAGGGCAGACTTCCCATGTCTGTGTTCACTAGCCACCTGCCTCGTGTACTTTACACATCACTGGCTTGTGTAAGAGCAATGATTCTGAGTCTTGTCCTTCTTAGTCCTTCGCTCTGCCTCGGGGCTGCTGCTGTTTTGCAAGTCAGGCTATGGCAACTGGCCTGATGCTGTTGGATTCTCCAGAGGGGACCCCAACATATCTCCAAATCTGATCATCATGCAGAAACTGCTGCTACTGCAGCTGGAAGAGTCTGGTGAGGAAATATTCCTTAAAGAGCAGAATGTTGGGTCCTGGCCTGGGCTTCAGTTGGAATCCTCTGTGGTCTCCTCAGAGGCAGAAAATATTTTGTCTCTATAAAGCTAGGAATGGGACCACATCATTGTATCCCAAGCTGACTGTCAGGGGTGAAAGCAGAACTTGCATGTATGAAGGTCCACATCAGAAAACCTCAATTTCTAGCTACTTCCTGCTTGTCAGAAGCACCAATATCCTCCCTTTTCCTCATTTATCTCTGTGGAGAAGAGGTTGGAAACAGGAAAACAAACTTTTTTCTCAAAAGGATTTAACTTATGTCCTGTGTGGCTTCAAAACAGCTGCTCTTCACTCAGTTTGGGGGGTGGAGTGTGTACTCTGGCCTTACCTCCTCCATAGCTGGCGTGGACTTAAGACTGGATTTTTTGTGAATCTTCACCATGAGTCATCACACTTACATTTTTGGCCCATCAGTGCACACACTGCTAGAGATGGACTGTTTTCCTGAGGAAGATGGTCTGTTTCCTTAGGCCCTGCTCCTTCTTCCATTTGAGGTTCTGTAAATCTGTAGAGGGTGCTCTCTGGACAATGCCATCTCTGTGATGCCAAATGGGAGCTGAACAGCAGTCAGGCGGCTGATAGAAGTTACACAAAACACTCAACCTTTTCTCTGCTGAGCTGTCAATTACACAAGGTCTCTGACACTTTGAGTCGCCCAGCTTTGGACTGAGGAGCTTGTCAGTGTGACCAAACTGCAGGAAAATATTTTCCTTGCTTGTGGGACTATGGGGAAAGATATCCCAGACTTAAAGCCCTCAGGAAACATTAACGAAAACAGAGCTGAAAAGGAGAGGTGTTGCAAATACTACTTCCCCATGTTTTTACTCATAAGCAGAGCACATGGTATTCCTTTCAGTTGTAATTGGTGTGGGTTTTGTGGTTGGGTTTGTTTTTTTGGTTTGGGGTTTTTTTTAATTTATGCAAAGCTATTTTCCATGATCTCAAGGTGCAATGTCGCTTTGGCAGAGGGGGAAGAACATGATCAGGTTGAGGGAACACATGCATACTTATATGGATCATTTTTCATTAGAAAACTACCAGTATGACTACAAACTTCATCCATAGCTGCAACAAAGCCAAGCTGTCAGTGCTCTGTAAAGCACAGGAAACTGCATTAGAGACTCCTGTCAACATGATGTATATAGAAGACCTATTCCTGGAAGCTGCTTGAAGTATTCATGCCCTGCCCAGCAAAGAGTGCCTTCCCCTTTCTGTCCTTCCTGATGTTGCAGGGACAGTGGCTGAGGAGGAGTTTAATGATTCAGCTGCTGTGATAGCATTGCAAAGTTGAAGACATCCCAGAGTCTGGACCCTCACGTAAAGATCAGATGATAAACCTGACATAGCACCTTCCTTATTGCAAATAGGGTGTCACAGTTTCTTGTGCTGTGAACATGTGGCAAGCTGCCCCATGATACCTGCTATGGTTCCTGACCTGCCTTTGTCTTCTTCAGTGTGAATCAGAATCCTTGGGTGAGCCTGACATACACAAACCCCAGAAAGCTTTTTGTCTGTCTTCTGTCAATAACATCTCCAGTGCTTTGCTAACACAACTGAGTAATTATGTGAGCTTTATTCTAGTCCCCAGCTCACTCTTCTGTGTCCCATAGGCATCTTCTTTCTTGCTGAGAATGAACAGTACAGTAAAGATTAGGGCCAAATCCTGAAGTGGCTGCTCTCTGGCATGCAAAACTAAAGTTTTTTAGCATACTGTTTGGTGGTTCTCATGAGGATTGAGGGCATCTTAGGGTGTTCCTGAGAACAGACTGCGCTCAGAAAATTTTGAGATTGTTTCAGAGGGAGAGAGAGAGAGAATTGCACTTGGCAATTCATGTTTCTACACTGTCAAGGAGTGCTCAACTACAAAAATTTCCTCCTAGCAGTTCCCAGTAAGTCTGAGGTGGATCTAGCTTCACTGTCTCTGACTACCTCTGATGGGAACAAGAAGAAAGGAAGAAAGAGGAAAAAAAATTGCCAGATTGATAAGGTAGAAGTACTTGTGGACTGGTGTTGGAGAAACATTCTCTGCCTCCTTGTTTCGCAGAAGTTGCACTTCAGAAGTGTCTGTATATAGTATTTATTAAACATTGGTATGGAAAATAAATTTCGGAGAACAATTTCTCTAAATTTCCAAGTGTCTAAGCCTAGTTCCTGTACTATAAACTCTATGATCTTAGAAAATTTTTATTTTAATTGAATTATTTGAAGTCTTAATCTTACTGCTGTGTTTTGCAAGAGGGAAAGTTCAGCATTTGTAGAATCATTCAAGAAAATACTGGGATTCAATATAAATTTATTTATTTTAGATGTTTTGGCTTTCAGTGTTATTTTTTCTTGTCAAGGTTTCTATTGTTTGTTGGACAAGCCCTTTATTGGAATATTTCCAAAATCAAAGGAGACAATTCATTTGTTTCATATTCCAGTGACTTTTTAAATGTTCGTCTTTAAATCTATATTTGTTGAAAAGTATAGTTATTTCATTTGTTTGGCTTTTGTTTATCTTCTCAATACAATGCAGAAATGGACAAAAGAAATATGGCCTATATGAGAGAAACACAGAGACAGTAAGAAATATTCCTGGTACATGGAACTTATAAGAGACACAAACCTCAAAAAATGTACTTTAAAAAAACCCCTCTCCAGATATCCTATGGTTAAACATTTATTTGAAGTGAATCTTTAAAGATACCAAAGGTCTGTCTTCACAAGTGAACATTTTTAGCATGACAGTAAAAAATTTGTCAAGCTAAGAAAGATAAGGGAGTCCTCCACTGATTTGCTAGACTTAATTGAGTTGATTAAACAGTGCAGAAATGCACTTTTTTGGGGGAAGACATGATGTTTTTACTAGGCTGTCACTTATTAACACCCAAGTACATTTTTACTGTGAAGCATAATACGCAACTGTGCTTTTTTTTGTTCGTTTCAACGTGATCATCAAAACATAATTTTTGGTGTCTGACAGTGAAGATAAATGGAGGATATGAGAAGCAGATGCCTAAATGAAACTACAAAGTCTTAATTTCTATTGTCTGAATCTCTTTCCATATTTGATATTGGTAAATATATTACACTGGTGTGTTTTGCAGTTAAATAAACAATCAGTCAAACAAAGCCCTTGAGGGCTTATTTAAATAGAAATATGTGATGTGGATTTAGTGCAGTAGAAATCCAAGGTCAGTGTAATTTAGGACCTTGTGTAATTTTCCAGTTGGTAAATCACACGTGGTCTCCCTCACAGCAGTGACCTTAGTTAGATTTTGATATGGCAATAACTGTAGGCACACATCATAATAAACTCCACGCCACATCATTTCTAGGAAAGAAAATTTCACACTCTACACTGACTCCATCATAAACTCATTTTTCCAGCATTCATTACATTAACAATTCATCAATTGACTCTATTTGCCATAGGATCCAATGCATTACTATTAACATAAGTAAGTAAATTGCAATATGAATTACAGACTAGAAGGCTGGGTTTTTTTCATTCTTTTGAGGAATCCTTTTGTGGGAGCTTCTCTTTGTTATAATCTTTGTTGATACATATTGAAGGGATTAGGAATTCTGGCTGTCATCTGGACAACTTAATGGGTACTCAGAAGTTGTGCAATCAGATTCTTCATTTCCTAGATGATTTTTGTATAATTAACTAGAAACAAATTGCAGGATTAACTGATTTTTTAGCCAGTAACACTCTGCACTTAAAAAGTGTGACACCTCTCTCTTTACCAGGTGAATAGAAGAGTCAAGTTGCAACAATTAAGAGGCAGCAAAGGCACGAGCACTGGAAGTCTTCAGGAAAAGATATGCTGAAGTAGCATTGCCAGCAATAAAATGTCCACATAGATATATGTAAATCATACTGCCCAGGGCCAAGCCTTGCTCCAAAAATTACTGTTCAAAAGTCAGCCTATCAAACCACGTTGCTCCACAGGTTAGAGCAAAACTAAGCTAGGAGACAAACAGCTTTTCTACTCCGGGATGTGACATGGTTATAGCAGACAGTGCTTCCCATTATTTCATCCATAGTTCTCTTCTTACAAGCACGCAAAAGTTTTACATCACCTTGGTAACTGTAGATCTTGGAGCAGATATTTTAAATACTATAAAGACAATGGCAGCATGCTCTCGCCCTGTGAAACTCCCATCAAGCTGACCTGGTCCAGGATTCCACTCAAGAAGATGATTTCACAACACTGAATTAAATCAAGATTTCTACTCACAGGTTTTTCAACAGATTTCTATGTTAGATATTTGTTGGAGCCTGGTACACATTATGGTATTTTCCCTGAGAATTTAGAGCTGACATATTACTCAAAGGACGGAAAATGCAGTAGTCAGACATAACCAGTTAGTATATAAGAAGAAATATAAAAACTATATTTTATTCCATAATTTTGTATATGAATACTCTGAGGTTTCCCTTTTGTTTTTCTTGTCGGGGTTTTTCTGTTTTTGTTTTTGTTTTAATTTGCATTTAACCAGGCTGTTTACATCATAGGAATTGTCATGTGCTTGTTCTTACTGGCAGTAGAGTGTGAGGTAGCTGCTTTTTCTCTCTGTGATTTTTCTGATCTGTACAAATTGAGACTTTTCTAGTTTTTAAATTGAAAATTAGTAAAAAAATAGCTATTTTTCAAAAGTTTTCTGCCACCGTCTCTTCTCTTGAATGTAACCTTTGACATAGAACTAAATAGTGGCAAGTTTGAGGCTGCTTTTTAAAAGCATCTTGCTAAAATTAGCCTTATTTGGAGGGTGTGAATGAGAACGGGGTGAAAGCTCCTATTCCGCAGAAAGAGTCATAACAAATGTATCAGAGTACTGTTGGGAGGAAGTACGACAAAGTCTCTTTCAAGCTGAGTTTAAAAAAAATAAAAAAATAACCCCCCCCCCCCAAACATCAAAACAACAACAAAAAACCCAAAAAAAACCCAAAAACCACAGAAGTAGCACTTAAGAATAGAAAATATGTTTCTGTTATTGTTGGTGGATGACACATTGAATAAGACAGCTGCAAGTCTCACTTCTCTGAACAATCCCCATCCTCCTTCACCCTGAACTACTCTTTCCCTTTTAACGGATGATTTTGTTTCTTGATTAGGAATCTAATTCTGCCATTCACTAAACTCACCCAGACTCAAGGGGCTTTAATTGAGAGGATTAAAGTGCATTAGAGAATCACAGAACCATAGAATATGCTGAGTTGGAAGGGACCCAACAGGACCACCGAATCCAATTCCTGACCCTGCACAGGACATTCCAAGAATCTTCCCAGGGGGTGTGCAACACCTTACACAATTGAAACCTGAATAAAAGGCATTTCTTCTCTTTGAACAGGTTTCCAGTTAGTATATCTATTCAATGAATGAGAATTTCTGAGTTGGCACCTTCAGTGTTATGATACGTACAGTCTTTGTCACCTTTTTACCATCAGGTTTAACATAAATACCTCTTACAGCAAGTGCTCAGTGTCTGAACCTCATTCTTTAGTCTTTGCATGACTTGAGTTGGAACAGCAGTGAACTTCTCATTGTATCCTTGTGATGTATGGGTGAAGGGGTCAGTATAATTCTTTTGCTTCTGTTGTCACTGCAATGCTCTCTCCTTTTTGAAAAGGAGAGGAAAAACAACTAACTTGCAGCAAATCCATCCATGACACAGTTCACATGAACCTACTTTAGGCCCAGAACTTAGGCTGATTTGGAAAACTCCACAGGTACTCAATGCAGGCTGGAGAGAACCATTCAGTGCATCCACACTACACTGCTGCTCTGACTGATGCTCTGAAGGAGACGAGAGGAAGACTAGCTAAGTTAGAAGCCTGTAGTTCTATAGTGTGAATGTTACATGTAGCGTAAAAGAGGAGTAACATCAATCTCTCTCTCTGACATTGCTGAATCACAGTCCTGTCAAAGTATTCTCATAACAAGGTGGGCAAGACTCAGCATCAAATTCAGTGGGAAGCTGCTCATGCAAGCTGAAGTGACAATGACAGTCTGAGCCACTTTTGGATGACCTTCACCACCTTCTGATTCTCTGAGAGGAGCTGGCTCCCACACTGCACTGCCAGATCCACCCCCACTCCCATATGTGATCATCAGTCCCTGTGGACAAGAAGACTGACACAGCTTGTAGAGGCTAACTATTAATGTGCAGTAACACTTCTGGCTTCTATACTGGGCATGGGAAAGTCCACTCTGAATAGATTGATGTGTTGGAAATGTGCCTAGCAATACAGAAAGCCTGAATTTTTTTTTGTTTTTTATTCTATTCCATTTTTCAGCATTCTTGATTTTTTGGCAAATTTCTATGTACTCTGATGGTTGATTTTTCCCACAAAACTGGAGAGTTTATAAAAAGTGTAACAGTCAGGAACTGTACCTGGTCTGACTTTTAAAGGCAGTTAATTTCCCTTAATAGCATCTCAAAGCAGTGAATATGGCAATGGGATTAAGGCCAGGGGGTGGAGTGAAGAGAGAGAGAGAGAGGAGAGAGAAAGTTTCCACAAGTTTTTGGCCGTTGCAAAGAGAAAGTGAGAGTCTCACCTAAACAACAAGCTGCAAAGTGAGCACAACATCTACTAGAGACCAGGAATCAGACATGAGATGTGTGGGAGAAGTCCAAGATCCCTCTTCTTGAACCCAATCACTTCAGTAAACCAAACAATATGCATTTTCTTTCTTTCTACTGCAGCTAGTTTCTCTTTCACTTGAGCAGTGCCAGAGTTAAAACTTAATGGTTTCGCTATGAAATCCTGTTTCTTTTTCACTTTCCACTACTCGGGCTTTCTGTAATGTTTTCGTATCAAATGCCTGAAGTTCTGACATATTGAAGTTTCAGTATATGCAGCCTAACTCTTCTTTGATTATTTTAGCATGGACTCACAATTTCTCCTTTTAAGCAATCTTGTCTGAGTTATCCCCTTGTCTTAAAGTCCTCCTACTTGAATAAAAGACTTAATCACCTTCCATTTTTCATACCTCCATGAGCTAGCTGTTTAAAATATATGAAAAATTTTCTACAAATCTGAAATTGCATGTAAAAAAATTAAATCAACTTCGTGAAACTGTAGCTCAGACACAAAAAGCCAACACAGTCCTGGTTTGAAGTCCATATAGAAATACAGGAAGTATTAGTGTCCTGTAGGCAACATGTGGAGAGGACCTGGTAAGCTCCTTTATGAAAGAGTCTACAATTTTTTTTCATCCATATTCAAGGAATAGGGACTAACTTTGAATGGGTGTAAGAAAAGGCAATTAGCTTGATCACAGATATGAAGAACCTACTACACAAGAGAAGACTGAAAGCTTTTTGCTTATTGAGCCTGGCAAAATGAATTCAGAGAATATGGTAACTTCCTGAAAACATATTTGAGAAGGAAAGGGAGAGGGAAGGTTACTCCAACTAGAGGATAGTACTGACACTCTAAAAAGGAATAAAAATATAAATTGTCAGTGGATTCACCTGAGGTTGAAACAGGAATATCTCCTAACATCAGAGCATTGAAGCTCTGAAATACCCTTCCAGAGGGATAACTCATAGTTTTTGTACTTCATTTACCAAAATCTGCTTGTATGACTCTGGTTATGATGAGTCATTCTGTTTTAGCATATAGCCTGAAGCATCTATCTTGAACAGTTTCTCGGTTTTGTGAAATTTACATAATTCAGAATTTCTTAGGAAAAGACTAAGTCATAAGTTACAGGGAGAGAGCTGCATCTTTTCTGACCTGTACATTCATAGACATTTACTATGTGAACCATAACAGCTGCAAGACTACAAACTGCACCACAGTCATTGCCATTAGCTTTAGCTATAGAAATTTGCTATTTTTAAGCAAACTGGATACCACGAAACTTGGGACTCGAAGGTTTTCAATACCAGGATGAATAGGTCATGCTCTATATCACTTCTGACAGGGAGAAGCAATGAACAAATTACCCTGCAAAGAATTACTTTTTGACCAGCACAGTCCACGTCCAATAGGAACTTGCAGGGTGTTAAGTTCTATGTCTTACAAAGCATTTAGAGCCAACCTGTTTAATTCTCATAGTTACAGTGTTGTTGTAACGAGTGGAGTTCTGCTCCGTGTTGGATACCTTACTTCTTTGGGTCATACTAACACAACCTCTTTTTCCTGCACTCTTTTTAATTAGGAAATAAATCAAATCCATGTGTGCTCATTCTTATAAAAAGCATACATAAGAAATAAAATCACAAATTGTCTCTAAATCATTGTGCTTAGGCCTAATGTTTCCCAGGCAATGTAGTAAACAGACAGTGTTCTCCAAAACTACTTCATTAATTAAAATACAATCACCATTTCAGAAAGACAAATGACTGAAGGGGATCTTCTGGATATCATGAAGCCATTGTGAACTACTCCATTATATGATCTTCTTCATAAATCAGCCAGCTCCATTTTGAGACCAGTTACTTTATTTCCCCTCCCCACATACACCACTACTACACACATTTAGATATTGACTCATATATCTCAGCCAAATGTATTCATGTGCTTCTTGTGCCAACATCTTCTTTGCCAACATCTTCTTTTGCCAACCTAAACAATTCCTCTCTCTTCCCAAAACTTAGCCTTTTAAATATATGCTGCAATCATATCTCCTATCAGTTTTCTATTTGCTGTGATAAAAACCTTCTTTTTTGAGTATTTGCACTGCAGATTTCAGTATAATATATATACACCTCAAAGCAGGATTTGATGAGGGCAATTGTCCTGTGACAGCTGGCAAGTTTTTGACAAGATTTTTCTTTGCAGTTTCCATGTATGTAATAAGCTTACTATATGGTGTCTTGTGCATCAGCATTTTAACAAACAAAGAGCAGCCAAAGAATAAGAAATTTTAATGCAAACTTAGATATATACAAATGTATTATGCAGATACACATTCACATTTAAAGTAATGATTCAATGCTTTCTACACAGTAGATTGTTTATTCCTCCTGCAAAGGTGGCTACAGGCAGGACTCAGGTACATATGTGGGTGGCTAGAAGGGATAAAGTATATGTATTGATGTCATGAGAAAAATAAAGTCTTCTATCACTTTTTGCTCAGTTAAGCTCAGCACATTTCAGGTATCAAAAGAAGAAAATAATAATATTGCATGACTCATACTTTTTATTCAAGAAAATGAATAACAGAGTACAGAAAGGTGGTGGATACAAATCCATCATATGAATAATACTCTAGATTTAATACCCTAGAATACTCTGGTGGGTTCAACGAATTTTGCAGGATACATTTTCAATGATCATGTAATCTCTTACTGATGAATAGTAACTGCAGGAGTGGGACAATACAACCATTTTGCTGGTGCCTTCTATTGTATTGTTCAGAAGAGAAAGCGAACAAAAAGATCAAATGCAAAATCCAGTGGCAATTGTAGGAAATTATCTAGGTGATATTTTACTTTGAAGAAAAAACATGAAGAGCAAATGTTCTAAATCAAGAAGAAAAATTATGTGCAATATCCAAAATTTTGCATTTTTCCGTACCACTTAAAAATTTAGCTTCATCTCATCAAAAAGCTGCAAACATGTCATTTTAATCCACTTTAGAGTATATACATGCATAATGTATACTTAGTTATAAAGTATACACATCAAAACACTGATGAGCAAAGACATATGCAACGTACCTAATCATAGAATCTGTGGCATCTCTGTAGTCAATTACAAGCCCCAGTTGTAAACATTATTTTCCTCGGGGAATATTTCAGTAATTAATGAATGCTCTTGTTATGCAGAGATGGAGCAGAGTGTGCTGACATTATGGTTTCCCCAGTGGTATAACTGGGACTGAATGATTCAGAGAACTTCCTTCCCACCATGCTAGGCAGAGCTGAACTTAAAAATGTGTCAGTATATATTTATACTCCTTCTTTTCCAAGGGCAGAAGGGCTGTTTAAGTCTTTCACATCTGGCTGCTCTCTCCCACCCTTTTCCTGTGGGAAGTTCTTCGGTGACAGAGAAGGGGAAGAATAGCTGTTTGAGGGACTACAGCAACCCAAAGGTCCATGAAATCTTCCTGGGAAAGCTGATTAAAAGTATTATTTTATTCTCAAAAGTGATTTTTAAAAAATTTTGGTCAGTTTTCTGAGTGACAGAGACATGCTGAAAGACAGAAACTGATTTAGGAGAGCTGGAGGTTGTGATAAGCAGGGGCTCGAGGATACAGTGTAAAACTGCTGAAATGAAACTAAAATGTATGGTGAACATCAAAGTAATACACTGTTAATTAATCAAAGACCAGTGCCACTGATGTGCCTTTGGCATTAAAATTAACTATCTGACTGAAATGTGTAGAGCAGCTCATGTTTCTTATGATGTGTCTGCAGTGCACAAATGGCATGGAGTGTTAAAGTGCCTCCAGACTTTTGGAGAACTAAGTTCATGTGTCAGGAAAAATACAAGAGCAGAGACACAAAGCTCTATATAAATAGTTACCAGAATCCAGAATCAAAGACATGTTTGTTGAAAGATAACCTGAGCATCCTTTACACAGAAACATACAAACCTTTGCATAGAGGTTTGTTCTCAACTGTGAACTTTTTTCAGGAATCCCAGAAGCTCAATGAGGCAGCATCCACATCATTTCTTTTCCTAAGAAATTCTCTGAGGCAGCATCCGCATCCCAGCTTTCTTTATAAACCACAGGCAAGGTACTTTCTTCCCTCTAAACTGAAAGTTTGGACTCTTCTGTAGAACATTAAGTCATACATTCTATGGGTTCTGTTGATGCTGGGAAAGAAGAAAAGCTTATGGTTCAGAAGACATCCTGAGCTTGCAGAATGGATAACAATAGCAGTACCCAACAGCACCACTTTTACAGGACCATATTTAGTTCCAGTTTAGCATTTCAATTCTGCTGCAACACATTAAAATTTTCTTTCTGCTGCTCCCCATACCAGACAAGCCTGCATCGGCAGAAGCTAATTTTGTGCAGAACTCCACTGAGTAATGCATGAGTAGTGCATACAATTTCTGAATTTAACTAGCAGCTCTACAGATCAGATTGAAAAGCTTGCAGCTATTTCATGTCTTAGAAAGAGTCAAAAACCAAAATCACTACCCCAACTTAATTTAAGAAATTACCTCCTTAACTTCTCTCAGACAAATTAAGGTGTCAATTTGCTGCACAGGTCATGTGGAAAAGTAGAAGAGATGAAAAGAAGCCAACCCTCACAATCCCATAAGGCACATTTCTTTCTCTAAATGGGCCAAAACTCATGTTGCTGGTTCAGCTTCAGCAGGTCACCTAATACTATCTTACTGAGGCCACTCATGTGATTCATTATGGCTAATCAAACCCTAAGTACTTAAGCAAATTCTGATCCCAGAAGAGAATATGTTGAGCCTGCGAACAGAGACTGTTAAGCAGTGGTTAATATGTAAGCAACCTGCTGAAAACTGAAACAAAAAGTGTATTTTCTTTGCTGATGAGGCTGGGCAAGTTCCTTGGCATGCGTTCCTTCTCCTTCTAAAAGTTTCATTGACATGGCCTCAGTTGCTCAATGCCTGAGACTTGCCATAGGTTGCTGGAGGTACTTGTTAGTTACCTCAGTGTTGTTCACTGGAAAACAGGAGATGATTGCAGCTCTCCTGCCACTCCCCCTTACACTCCCCTTGGTACACCCCCTTGAAGTCTCAAATGGCAAGCCTGCTTTAGGCAGCTGAGGATCAAGTCCTGCTACAACTTTTTCCTACTGGGGAAAAGCAATAATTCATTTTTGACTCTACACAGCCAAGTTCTCTAAAGAAAATTAAATCCCCAACTGTTAAAAATTGTCATCCAGTGTTCATGTAAATATTCTTTTAAACCCATACTTCTTTTTTCCCTGAAAATGGGTAATTAATTACTTACAGAGATACGCTACTTTTCCATTATTTATTTAAATGCCATTTTGTCGTTCTTCAGTCTAATAAAATACAGTGGTTTTTATTTGTTAACGCAGATTAAAAATACTTCTTGGCTTTTTCTTCCTTTGCAAACTTTTTTCCCCCTGTGTTTATAGTTTAAAAGTTTAAAGGACAATCTATCCTGCATAATAAAAGTCCTTAGTTATCTAATGGCTAAATGTAGTCCAGGCAGACAAAACATGAACCTTCTACTCTGCTACATAATTCTGTCATGGCCATATCAGCATTTACCTGTTTTCAAGGAAGAATACCTTCATTTTTACAGCATTTACATTCCTCAAAGAACCACTGTCTGTGAATAACTTTGCCATGAGCTAGGTGGTGAAGAGAGAGGAGGCTAGAGCTTAGCCTCCTCCCACAAGATCACCAGCCAGCACAGCTCACAAGCACGTTTAAACTTCAAGACATTAAGTTTACTGTATGTTCATTAAGTATATTAGTACTATCTCTTCAACATTTCCTCCTGTCAATAGGACACACAGGACAATAAGTACTCAGAACAGAAACAATTAAATAGAAAAACCCAGTGAAAAACAGGAAGGTGAAAGGAACACATTAACAGAGGAAAATACTAGAATTTTCAAAATGAGAATACAGTCTTATATTTCAATTGCTTCACTCAGGTAGAAGATGAAGAGTGGGGAAAAGAAAGAGGATGAGTAATTTTTTCATTTCATTTTGTACACATGATAAAAATTTCCTTGCATTTATCAGCTAACAAGTGTGTTGGAGAATGGTCATTTCATATTCATGCAATAAAAGCACATACAGTACAGCAAGAATATGCTGGGTAACTGGAAATTTCACAAAACTAATTTTGTATCACAGATTTGGTGAGACTAATTTATTCTTTTGTGCTTAATTATTTTAGCATCTGACTTCTCACATGTAATATAGTATATAGAGCACTTAGTGAAACACTTGTGTTTACAAATCCAGCTACTCGAAAATTACCCTTCAGTAGTATTCAGAAGATTTTATGTATCACATACATAATTTCCTAATATAGATTGGAACATTTAGTCAGAGCTGTTGTTCTGCACACATGGCAAGGGCAAGGGCAAAGACAACTAACTTTCTCATTGCCAATGTTGTGGTTGAATAGGCTGCCCCTTAGACACATGATCTCTCCGAATAACTGATGTGTATTCTAAAAAAACCTCCACTGTATTGCTTACCTTATTGATGTAGCTGTTTCTTAGTAGGCTGATGACACTGTACCTGAAATGTTTAGAAAAGGAAAGATGAAAAATTCTAATGATAATTTAAATGTAAAAGTAGTCCAACCACATGGGAACACAACATGATTGTTTAATAGAATGGTCCATGACTATTTTTCTGCAAATAAACAGAGAACAGTTTAATTTATAACCATAAATTCACTTATGAAGTGCTAAGTCACTAAACAGTCTTCTTATGTTGTCAGATTGGCCTTCTGCATGATCTTCCTCTGTGAGAAGCAAGAGACTCACAGAATGAGAACTCAATCAGAGTTAAGGATGTCTGACTTCTTTCAAATTTACAGTTCTGAAAGAGTTTCCCTGTAGAAGGAGAAAGGCAAAACCTAGCCAGGTTAAAGATGGAATTTAAGGCACTTTTGAAAGGAAGTTCCTGAAAGCATACAGTAGGGATGCATGTGTGTGGGTGGATGCATATGTAATGTATGTATTTACATATATACGTACATACACACCATATACGGTGACAGAATATCATAGAAAAGAGATGAGCAGATCCATAGCCAAAATTTGTAAAGGTATGCCAAAAGATTTTATGTATTCATAGAAGGGACCCACTAGGATCATTAAAGTCTACTTCCTGGTTCTGCACAAGACAGCCCCAAGAGTTACACCATGTGCCTGAGAGCATTGTCCAAATGCATCTTGAATTCAGTTTGGTGCTGTGACCACTTCCCCGGGGAGCCTGTTCCAGTGTCCAACCACCCTCTGGGTGAAATTCTTTTCCAAATATCTAACGTAAACGTACCTTGACACAACTTCAGGCCATTCCATCAGATCCTGTTGGGCCACCAGAGAGAATAGGTCAGTACCTGTCCCTCTGCTTTCCCTCATAAGGATGTTGAAGATTGCTATGACATCTCCCCTCAGTCTCTTCCAGGCCGAACAGACCAAGTGACCTCAGCCTCTCCTCATATGGCTTCCCCTCTTGACCCTTCACCATCTTTGTAGGCCTCCTTTGGACACTCTCTAATAGCTTTATATTCTTCTTATATTCTGGTGCCCAAAATTGCACACAATATTCTATGTGAGGCTGCAGCAGCACAGAGCAGAGTGTGATAATCACCTCCCTGAACCAGCTGGGCGATTCAGATTATAGTGTTAAAAGGAAAAGACCTGTATAAATAGAATATATGCAGGGAGAAAAAGATGATGACTGTAAGATTTATTCTGGCTATTCTCAATGTTATTCTTAGCATTAGCTATTCTTAGACTAAGGCTATTCTTAGCCTTAAAATGAGTTTTTAAAGATATCTGGCTGAGAGAAATTATTTGAATTATTTAGGCTGAAGCAGAAGGAGGCACTAAAACTCTTCAACCTGTGGACAAATATAGCTGCTAAATTGCAGGTATCTCAAACAAATATGACAAGGCTTGTAGGAAAAGGCAGTGCTTGACAGCACTAGAACGAAAAGAAGTTGCATTGTACTTGTACCCATCCTGTGGCACTTTCTGCTGCTCTCAGACAAATGTTGCCTATGATGTCTCCCAAAACAAACATAGGAAGTGTTATTTGCTAGGACAGACGGCGGCTATTCTACCTTCGTTCCCACCACTGCCTGGAGCTTCCTCACAAAATCCCACCACACGCTCCTGAAAGGTGCCTCGGAAGATAGATCCAGCAGGCGACAAAGGGCGTTTGGGAGGCGGCCGGCTCGGGAGCAGCCGCTCCTCCCGCCTCCCAGCGCAAAGCCAGGGCAGGCACCCACCCGCCCGCAGGCTCAGCCGTATGAAGCTGCGGGCAAAATTGTTTCTGAGGGCGGATCATCCGTGAACCTCCCGCCAGGGTTATTCGCGTGCAGAACATCAAAGCACTTGGGGCAAAGCAAGGTTAGAGAAGCCCGTGGTTGCTGGGAATGAGAAGTGGGAGAGCGTCGCGGGGGGGACTCCGATGGTCGCTCCCGCGGAGGTGCAACGGGTCTGTGAGGGCGGGGGCAGCGGGACTGTCTGCACAGGCTCCGAGACCGCCGGGGCTGGCCGGCCTCCCTTCCCCGGGGTACGCGGCGGGGAACACGGTCCGACCCTTTAGGAAAGACCCCCATCCCCGCTGCGCCCCCGCGCCGCTCAGCTGAGCGGAGTCTCCGAAAGGGAGGAGAAGAGGGAAGGGCGGACAGGGGGTCCGCAGGGTGGGGTTTGCCGGCCCGCACGTGTGGGAAGGCCGGGCATGGGGGCTCCCTGAGGGGAGGAGCGCCCCGGCTTCGGCTGTCGAGAGAGCCCCGCCGCTGCCAGCGCAGCTTCGCGCAGCCCGCAGCCGCCAAGGAGCCGTGCCCGGGCCGCGTAAGTGGCTCCCCTCTGCCGCCTTCCCTTCCTCGGGACCGGGTGGGCGAGGGGTTGGAGGAAGCGCCGCTGTCGGGGCCTCTCGGCTGGCTTGGACGTGGTGGGGAGGGCTCCCAAATCCCAGGTGCAGCGAGGCCGCTGTTTGGCCGGAGGGGCGCTGATCCCGCCTCGCTCCCAGGAGTTATTCCTGGCGTCGGGCGGCTTGCGCGGGGAGAGGAGCAAAGGAGTTCTCTGCTGCCTTTTAATGTCCGCCGTCAGGAAACCGGCGCTGGCGTCCCCTCGCTGGCCCTGGTGGCCGTCTCTCCAGCGCTGGGCTGCTGCAGCCGGCGAGCGCGGTGGTGGATGTGGCACCACTGGGTGTCGGGCACAAGGGGAAAGGCACCGGAGGGCTCCTGGGCGGCATGTGTGGGACCTTGTTTGCTGGTCCTGGGGTAGCATTTGCTGCTACTCTAAAGGTTTGGAGGCGTCGATGGGTGAAACGCCCCTCCTTGGGTTTCTGACAAGCTCGCTCAAGGCACTGACTTTACCTGGAGGTGCTGTCCGTGCAGGTGTTACCCGTGCGGGGGGTTACTGACTCAAAGCAGTGCAACCCCAGTTCTTCAGTGCGTTTTGGGAAGTTGGGGAAATCACACTTCAGTGGAGAGCCTGAAGTGGGTGCAGGTCCCTAACTGTGGTAAAACAAGCTTAGGAAATGTGAGATTGTTCCCTTCTGCCAACTTTACATGTTTAAATGTAGAAATGTGTTTGAAGCATCTATGACCCTACATATAATGCTACTGATAGCTGGAGAAAACTAGTCCAGTAAAATAAGTTTAAAATTTAAGCTATCCGAAGCAGGAGAACATAATCCTTCCGTTTAAAATGCTTAGTATCAGTTGAGATTTGTGATACCATATTTGGATGGTAGAGCATTATCAACCTGATGCAGGGTCTGAGTGAACTCCATTAATTTGGCGAAATTACATTAGTTTTGGGGAAGCGGGGGTATCACACCACTTTAGTTCCGACAGCACAGGTACTTTCTGCTGATTTTTATGCTGGTGCTTAACACATCATTCCAGTAATTTACCTGTGAAAGGGAAAGAAGTTTTCTGAAGTTTGGCCTGAGGTGTGAAAGGACTTTCTTCAAGCCTTCCCTCTGCTTCAAGTATATTAATAACCAAAATTATTTTAGAAGCTTTCAAACTTTTCTCTTTATATTCTTCCTTTTAAAATCAAAACAAATATATTGTGAGGCATTTGGATGTTTCAGAGATGGTGGAGGTAAGACAAGGGATTGTGGCATATAGGACTTGTATATATTGAAACAAGCTGATGGTAGTTTATTTATGCTAGAAAGACAAAACACATTCTATAAAAAGTTCCTGTAGACACTGTGCAGACTCAGTACACAGTGGGTCTTGGATTAGAATTTGGATTGCACACTGTGGAAAATGTTTTGAGTTCTGGTTTGTGTTACCTAATGGCATTAAAACATTGACAGTAAAAGTAGGCATCAGACCTATACAAAAACCAAGCTTGTTTTCATTGACATCTATAATGTGCTACATACTCAGACAGAAAAAGACACGGTGCCTGCCTGCCCTGCTCTTGTAAGCAGATCTCCATGGCTGCCATTGATTTCGTTTGACTCTACCCCTGTCCACACAATTCTTCTAAACCCCAGTGCACTGGGTTCTGATACAAATTGGCGCAGAAATAAAACAACCCCACAGAAACATAAGTAGCCATATTGATATCTTATGAAAAGTGCAGTGATGTTTTGTATGAATGGCATGCATTTTTACTCTTTTGCTACATGTTGTGATGAAGGTTATTTGTGCATGGAGTAATCTTCTGTCTAAGTGATGTTACTAAAATGCAACTTTGATTCTTCAGATGTGGATGAAAACTGGCACTCTGTGAAGTTTTAATGCAATGAAGTTTTGATCCTGAAGTTCAGTATGTGTGCATGCATAAATGGTCTGACCAAGGTTCCTGACCTCAGTAAAAATGTACTTGATAAGATGCGTGACAAGGCAGCTGTTTATAGCTTTGTACACACTTATAGATTAAATCAAAATGAGTTTCAACTTTCTTACTAGTCATAGAATCACAGAATATCCTGAGTTGGGAGGGACCCACAAGGGTCATCAAAGTCCAGCTCCTGGCTCTGCACAGGACAGCCCCAAAAATCACACCATGTGCCTGAGAGCATTGTGTTAATAAATTAATGTACTTAGCATACTTAGGGATCTATGAATGCCATGTAGCCAAAGGTGTAGAAAGTTAGCAATGCCATTTTAATGTATATTTGTGACTTTAAAGTAGAACTTCATTCATATTAGCTTTTTCCATACTAAGATATTAAAAATTATTTTATACGTTGCTGAAATTATTAAAAAATATACAGAAATACTTGGAGTCGTGTTTCTGTGTCTGTAAATTTTCATGTGTCTGAAAGGTATCTTCACGATACCTTTGCCATTTCGCACATTGCCCTTGATCCCTCAGTGTCATGATACAATTCTGATCCTCAGGCTTCTCAATTCTTTGTCCTTTTGTTTGTTCTCCAGTTGAGGAGAGCTTCATCCCACTGGTTTAGTAGCTGAGAAATTTAGTATTGGTAAGACAACTGACAGGGCTCTTGGAAGCAAAGAGTTGAGCTTTCAGAAAAAGACAAATGTATCCTCTTCTCTGTTGGGAAAAGCATTTGTGTAAGTCATCTGCCACTACAACTCCAGTGAGAGTTATAAAGGTTACTAGTAAAAGTGGCTTCTGGGACTCCTAAGTTTAGTCATTGCTGACAATCATCCAAGATCCACAGCATTATCTTGCCTGATCTCAAAATTCTCATTTATCTGAGTGGGCATACTCTAAGGAAAAGGTCATCTAGAAATGCACTGAATGTTGTCATTGTCTTCATGAGTTCCTGCATAGGATTGCATATGCGTGGAATGAGAGGTTTCTGAATGGATGTAGGATACTGATGGGAAATGTGATTGACCACAGGATGAGCTCAGGACATCTTGTTCTACACACAGCTGGAGAAGAAATTACCTCAAATAAAGCGTTCTGGTTGCAAGATGATTGTTGCAGGTCTCTTAATGCCAATATATGATCTACAGCAGTTACATACATGAATATCCCTCTTTCTCACTTGACCATGAACTGAACCCTTGTAGAAATGGGGGTGGGCAGGTTGTGACAGCCTAAAAAGTTGATAGTTTAATGGCTGGTGTTGAGCCTGTGTTTTTTGGTTGTGGAGAGGTGCTACTGGAATAGCATACATAGACAATTGTCATATCTATCTTTACTGTGGCTGTAAAGATTCAGTCCTAGACTACACAGACTCCCAAGTATTTGAGTGATGGTTGTGAATATATGTAAGCAGCCGCCCAACATCTGTTTTGAAGAATTAAGCAACAAAATGGAGTAGAATATTTTATGTTTAAACTTAATAACCGAGGTTCTCACAAATAAAGTATATCTCCATTCTCATATCGTAAAGTTAATAGAATCTCAAAGACAGATGGAGCCTCTCAAAATGTTGCCCAGACAGCAATGAACTTTTGAATGGTATGGAATAGTAACACCACAGCTCTGATGACAGCATCTACTCTAGTTTGGGTTATGGCTTCCAGAAACATTATCTAAAACTAATTTACATAAAAATCCAGGCCATAGGACGACTTCCACAACACTTATTTTGGAAGAGTATAGTCTCTTCTTAGTGTCTGAATGGCTGCATGTGTCTGACAGAAGTAAACCAGCCACACAGGAAAAAAATTGAGGAAACAATCCTATAAAAACCATCACATTATCATCATGCTTGTTTACTGGCTCTGGTTCTTCCCTTTTACTTTTGCAGTTACCTTTTCCTACCACACCCAGTAGTTAATCTAGGTGGCCCAAAAGACCTCCATGCAGTTGCTAGAGAAAGGTAGGTTTTGGTGCCCTCAGTTCCCTGTGACAACTCATCAGAAATGCAGTGGAGTGCACACAACCTCTGCTCTTTCTGATAAGCAATCAAAACAGGCAGAGTCAGTGTTGGTGATTCAGTGTTATGCTGTAGTTCCCTCTCTCACTAATGGCAGGGTAGTTTTGCCTCTTTGTGGTGGTAACATTAGTTTTCAGAGTTTCTTGCGTTGTTGTTCTCACTAAATGATCTCATTTCTTAAAATTACTTTGGCAGATGTACTACTAGAAAGGGATGATTACATTAATCCAATTTACTGGTTACTGGAATTTTTGTGAATTTATCTTTTGTACCAAGGTAACAAAATGTAGAAAGGTGTCAACTGGCAAAATGCAAAGAAATAAACTTCTGCAGGGAGCTTAACTAGGAAACATTTGTCAGTTGAGATTGGACTGAAGGAAAAGACAAACTGTACCAAGAGATTTTGCCAGATTTTTCTTCCATCATCTGTATTTATGAATTTACTTCACCTGTGCTTTTTTTTTAAATGAATTTACTTCACCTGTGCTTTTTGCTTTCCAGAATATTTTTCTTTGAGAAACATGTGGAATAAATTTATTTTTGCTTTAAAGAACATTATGTTTTAGGTGACTTTTTTAGGGGGAGGGAGTTGGATTCAGTGCAATCTAATCTTAATTTCCTTTACTGTAATAGCAGTGAATGATGTGGATAAACTGTTCTATAGCTCTGTGAATTCATGTAGCTGATCTCTGCTCCTTGTCCATTTTGTTTGAGGTTAGTTAATTCTCTGCCTGGAGTTGGATTGCAAGCTGCTTGACAACATGGGAAAGCGATTGGGCTTATTTTATTTTGTTTGTGCAGTACCATGCAGACTGTGGTTATGGAATAAATAATAATTGAAACAGAATTTGGAAGGGATTATTGTTGTCCTTTTTTCAGTTTCCTTAGACTGAGAAATATCTCCATATTATTTAAGGAAATTTAAACACTTGGATATTGTCAAGATATCTGATTACTCCCATGAGGACCTAAATTAATTCCTCTGAATATGCTGTTTATGAATGATTTGGTCTAATATTGATTTTATTTTGCCCTTGAATGTTTTTGGACTATCATGCAGTTGAGAGAAAACAATGGGATGTGACTTGCCATGAAAGACTTTCAGCACTGTGAATTAGATGAAAGTCTTGTGGATATATAGAATTAGCATGCATGTGTGATTCTTTTCAAAGGTACAGTGCTTCAGTGTGCTTTTTGGAAGCAGTAGTTTAGATGAGTAGGCAGTAATTTTGATCCTTGTAATGACAGTCTAAGGTTTAAAGCAGTGGTAAGTATTTGAGTACAATCAGTTTCAGAATTTAGTTGCTCTGTTCTTGCTGCAAGGATTTGAAGAGAGGGACAACTTTTTAGGGTAGTACTGAAGAAGCATCATGAAACATCAGGTTTGTTATGTGCAATAATATGTACATAGTAATTTATATGTTCTGTGGTTGTTGTTTTTTCTCAGCAATATGTTATTAGAAAATCCTGATGCCTTATCTCTATGCACCGTTTACCAACCTGTGCCCACCCCCTTTCTTTACAAAGACTCAAGGAGGGGCCCTGGGCACTTTCTGATAAAGAGGGGCTGTTCTACAGGCATAACCGGGTCTCATCCTGAGTAAAGAGGGAAGTCCTGAGCTGGAGGCCTGTTGTAGAAGGTGCCTTCTACATCTATGAATTTGGTTTTTTTAAAAAAAAATACTTTTCAATAAGGCATGAGTATGCACTAGGTAAATTGCTATGCTGGCAGACTAGTAAGAGAAAAATTGCACTTATCTCAAACTAGATCAGTAAAAAGATTCTACATTAAAAATTTAAATATATGAATTACCAAGAAGTACATGGTGCTTGGTTAGAAATACTATGAAATTTGTAATTATAGTATTCACTGTCAGGTGGAGAAGTCCAGAGAAATAGAAATTAGTGTTTCTTAAAACACCATCCATGGGGAGACTTCCTGTTGTATCAAATAGACCTGCTTTGAAGTTTTCATTGTTTTAAGGTAGCCTGTGTACCTGTCCTTGCCATCCTTTGACAAGTATGTTATCCTTTTTGTTAGTTTTATTCAGTACCCCAAACCCAAATTGGCCTGAATAGTTACTATGAAAAAAGATTAAAATATCTCCCAAGGAAGCCTCAAAGATGAGTTGCTGTTCCTCATATTCTCAGAGTGCTGTTTTTGCTGTTTCCCAACGTCTTTTTCAGTGCAGTAGAGACTTTATGTTTACATCAGTTTGTATAGAATAACTTTATAGTTTTCTGCTCAGGGAAATATATGGTTGTGCAACACAACATCTAGGAAAATAATGAGAGAGACCACTGTATTTGAAAGATCTCTTGGAGTGTATAGAGGTGGAGCAGTGGCAAACTTGTGTTATGCCAGTTACATGAGAAAAAAGAATACTATGAGGTTCTCTGTGGTAGTTTGTAGCTGAAGATGAGATGCTGCATAGAGAAGCAATGGTGATTCACATGGTGTTTGCTCCTGAGAGTTTGAGCAGGTTTGTTTAAGACATGTGGTAGATCCAGATCACCCGAGAGCTTTAGGTTTTCAGTCACATTCTGCATAAATTCTTGTGCTGCATAGAACTTAGGTTATACACCATATCAGGTCTATGGAAAGTTGCAGGAAAATGAAATGTGTTATAAGTAAAACATTCAGAGCTGGCTTGCTTACATGTTCTCAGAACACGAGGAAGAACACCTTACTGTGTGGTCTTTGGTTTTACTCTTGCTGACCTGCTATCAGAAATTTTCTTGACAATAAAATAAATAGGTTAGAACAATTCCACAGTGGACACCAAAATTATTTAACTGCGTACTTTGGACCAAAATTATTTAAATACATCTGCAGGAGTGACTTGTTCGTAAGTATGTTTTATATGGAAAGTGTTGGGACTTCACAAATGATGTGTTCTCCGTTTCTTTCTTTTTAAAGTATATTTTATTATCTAAAAACAATACAGAGATAAAAATTGCTTCCTAACTAGCAACAATAATTATTTTATTTTGCTCAAGTGCATGACAGTCACACCAGAACTTGTGTTCATGGATGCTCTAGGCCAAGATCATCATGCAGACTAATCTGTGATCTTCCACTGCCCTCCCCAAACACACGTACTCCCAAAAATCATGCATTTGGATTTTACAGCTTATTTTTATTGTAGGTCTTCCAATTACAGTATGATATTAATATATGACTTTCCTACCAGTCTTGCTTTTTGTTCCACATCTGCTTAGTTTTTCCTGCTCTCTTTTGAATGTCCAGCCTCTGAAACTGTATAATCTTTATCTGGGAATTAAGTCAACCAGAAATTGCTGAGACTCCTTTAGATTTTTAACACAATTACATTAAGTTTTCAGGAGTTAAAAAGTAGATGTTCATGTATCATTTGGAGACATCCCATTTGTCCCATGAAAATGCAACTTTCATCATCATGGTAGAGCCTGATACTGAAAAACACCATGTGGTAGCAATTTATCATTTTGGAAGCAGTTGTGAGGTGTTCTGGTAGAATGAATGTCTTAGAGCAATGACGGATTCATTGTGTGGATTTTGCATGGTAGAGAGAGAAGAAATGGAGAGGGAAAAATCAGCCCTGTAATGTACTTTCTCTAAGTGAAGGAAATACGTTCTAATTGTCTCAACATTTATTCCTTAGTGGAACAGTGCTTCTGAGTGTCCAGTCCAGAATGTTTTGCAGTCTCCTGTGCAATGCCCAGCTATTAGAAATAGTTTATTAGACTGTTGAAATTTATTTTTTATTTATGCATCTGTCTTATTCTGAAGCAATTAGTTTCAACATCAGACTTAATAACCCCATTTTGTATTTCTAATTGTCCCGGTTATAAACATTTACAAACGGTCATGCAGTTTTACAGTACTCTGCAAAGCCTTCTTTGGTGTTTAATTGCCTATATACTCCACTTCATTAGTTGTCTAAGCAAATAATTTTAGATTTGTATTAAATAAGAGAGGGTTTTTTTTCCTATTTGACAGTTTTTCTGTCCTATATGGTAACAGATGGGTTGCACTTAGTTCAATGAACCAGATGCAAAATGGGCAGAATTTGCAGTAAAATACTGTTTATGTTGCATATTTGTTCACACACAATAAATTAAGTCAGCTTTCTGATTATGTAAAGTGAATGTTTACACTCTTTCATTGAAATTAATTAAAATGTATCCACTATGCTCTGTGAAACAAGTAGTTTTCCAGGCCTGGATGAGCTCATAGGTACAATTTGTACATTTCTTACTGAAGCTCTGTCAGCATAAGGAACTCTTATGTTGTGCTCCCAGCTGCTATCTCTTGTTCCTGCTCCTGTAACCATCCCTCTGTGCCTGAACAGCTGTTTTTGGTTCTGTGCAATGAACTGGATTAGGAAATATTAATCTTTTTTCTTGGGATACTTTTGATTGAGGATCAGTTCCCTATTCCAGCTGGAATGGCCACACACATGGCTGTGCAGCCATAACTAAGGAACGGACACAGAGGAGAGAACAGGCTGAGTAGTGTGAGCTGCTTCAATTGTACCGCCATTGGGAGAAACTATTCAATATGCTCCACATAGCTGTAAAACATACCGTCATTTCTCTTATGCCCTCTGATTTTTGTCTTACCTTCCTTTTAGACCATCTTTGTCACTGAAGAAAGCATTAGTTGAAAAACTTTGACCGTGACTGTGGTATCCCTCAAACTTTTGAAGTAAGTTTTGGCATTTAGAATCATTCTTTTCCTGCAACAAAGGAAGTCCTGTTGAGTTCACTTCCATAGTTTCATTTCTTTGGACTGGAGCTAAAGAAACTAATAACTTTTCAATCAAGAAGATATCACTTACCAAGTGCATTTTTAGTGATGCTCTTTTAGACTGTCTTGGTAAATGACTTGTATGTGGAACGGTTCTGAATGAAGAATTTTGGATAGTTCCTACTTTTAATCTGTTACATCTTTACTATAACTGTAGCTCCTCTATTGCATATTTGACCTGATTCTGATCTCTGTTTGGCATTGTAAATAGAGAATATTTCCACAGAACCAGTGAAATTACCAAAGTGGCAAATATCTTTCTTCTTCCCTCCCCATCCCAAACACTATCTCAACTCTCATTTGCATTTATGAGTAGACTATTATAAGCTATCAGAATTTCTTTAAAAAAAAATTTTCTTCAAAATTATTTCCTTGTGCTTTTTCATGAAAACAGGCAATATTACAGCATATTTGTCCAAACAGCTCTGTGATGATTTGTACAAATTACTCCTGTAGAGGATGGTGAGTGTGATAAATATCTTCCTTTAATCTACATAAAAGAGCAGTGAAATACAGTATTTTAGCTTGGCTGAAACCTAGCTAATAGAAGTGTGGTTTTCAGTGTTCCATATGCTTTCTAAGGATTTGATAACAGGCATTGCTGATAGCACACAGTTAGACAGTGAGTTGGCTTAATTGCAGCTGTTTGCAAATGGCAGAAAGGCAGCAGAAAAACAGAGTGATGTGAATGTTGCTCATAGTGTTCCCTGAAGGGGCAGCTTGGGGTGGCTGGAAAGAAACCTGGAAGTGTAAGCGAAGAAGCTCTCCTGGTTCTTTGATTCCTTCTATGTTCAGGGAAACAGGACTCTGGAAACACACAGCAGGGCATGTGACATATGTGACTTTGAATTTCATCACCTCGCTGGAGGAGACTACAAACCCTTGAAAATATCATCTGAGTTGAAAGCGAAATTTGGAGACGCGCTTCCAAGTGCTATATGTAGAATCTTCTTTGATAGTAAACACCCCCTTGAAAACCCATCCAAAGGCTGAAGGAAGACCTGAAATGGTGGTATAAAGCAACTTTATTCACAACGCTACCTCTGTGGTGTTCTCCTGAACAACTATCATGGCTGCTGGCTTGAGTGTGGAGAACTTTTGCATTTCTTTTAGCAAACTTAGAAAGCAGGGTTTCAGGAACCACAACAAATAAGTCTCCACAAAACTAACCTCAGAAATAAATTTGTGAATTGGATAAGCTGTAGAAGTTGTTTCCCTCGATATGAAACTGAGTCAGACGGGGAACTTGCATAAGGCTGAATATTTCACCATGGATTTCTACTCTGGAGGCCCAGGAAGGGAAAGTTTGGATTGCCCCATCAGAAATACTGCAGTCCTTGACATTAGCATTTTTTATGACTGATACAGTTCTGCTGAAATGTATTTGGCTTGGTTCAGTATTGCTGATAAACTGGGTAAATTACTGGGCAGAAGAGAAAGATAAGGTTCTGAGAACAGACTCTGAGGTGGGAGCCATTACAAGAAATACGTTTTCTTGCCTGAAGAGGTGAAACTTGATATCATAATAGCCTTCAAGAATTGGAGAAGTGGGATATGCTTCAGACTAAGAAGAGAGAAACAATAGAGTTAAAATCCCACTCAAGGTTGCAAAATGTAAAGCAATATGTACCATATGTTCAAAGTGATGTTTCAGAATATGGTCCCACACCAGGCTGCACAGTGAGGAGTGGCTGTCTGTGTATCTTCAGGCTTGTACAGTGTACCAGCTTGCTTTTGGGCGGTGGGAAGAAGGTACTGCCTGTATGCCTGCCACAGCCCTTTTGTTACACTGAAGCATATACTGTGTACTAAAAAGGCGTATACTAAGCCCTGCGAGGTGGACAGTTACCAATAAAAAATTTATAACTGAAGGGAAGGGGAAGAAGTCTACTTTGTATGGATTTAGATATATGAACCCTAGAATTTAGCAGTACTTCCTACTTGAAATCCAAGTTCACATATTAAGACCATCTCAGCATGTGGTGGGGATGAGCTTTCATAATGGTCTTCTCCAGAAACTGTGGAAACAGAAGATTGAAATAAGAAAGTAAATAAACCCCTCCTATACAGATGCAGCTTCTGTAGGTTGCTGTCCTTGTCTTTCTTAGCTGCTTTTTCCTACAGTTCTCACTGAAATAAGAGTAGGCACACTGAAAATAAGGCATGCTGAAATAGAATTTAGGCTGTGTTTTCGTATAAATAAAGCAGAACAAATAGTGTCTGTATTATTTCTGTAGTATCTTTAATATGCTTTTCATATTTCAGATCACGTAACTTGGAGTCAGAAGTTCATTTGGCCTTCCCATCAGTGAATGCTACATCAGGGTGCAGGGTGTGGTGTCAGTATTCATTTCACAGAACTTGGAATGGAATAAGACTTAAAGTAAATTTTGTAACCATTATTCTCTAAATATCTCTATTTCCTTAAGATGTACCAGTAATACTGTGTGCTGAACAACTGAATTGTCCAAGTTTACTTAAAATGGATTAGTCTTTTGCATGTGTTTCTACCAGTGATGGGGTCAGATTTTACGCATTGTTATGAGTCATTCATCATCAATGCTGCTGCATTGTTACATTCTAGACTTTAATCTTGCCATTCAGACTTCTGTGGCTTTCCTCGAGAATAATCTTGTTCTTACTCAGAGTTATGGTTGCACTAAAAAGAGTTGAAATATTTTAAGTCTTGCCTACAGTAGTTAATCCTTCTCCATATCTACCCTGCAGTAGTGCTGGTACAAGAAGTTGTGCAGCTCTGGCTGTGATCTTCTGCTGATGGAAACATAGACTCAGAATACCAGTTTGGAAGGGACCTCAAGGATCATCTGGTCCAACCTTTCTTGGAAAAAGCATGGTCTAGACAAGATGGCCCAGCACCCCATCCAGCTGAATCTTAATAGTATCCAACACTGGGGAATCCACCACTTCCCTGGGGAACTATTCCAATGGCTGAATGTTCTCGTGAAACATTTTCCTCCTGTGTCTAATTGAAATCTCCCCAGGAACTTGGACCCCTTACCCCTCGTCTTTGCCATGTGACTCCATGCAGAAAGGGAGTATCCATCTCCATGAGGCTTTGCCAAAAAGAGGGAAGTGTAAAGACAGTGATTGAAAGTGTTGCATTTTCTGTGTAATGGAAAGCGTTGAATCCAAATAATCTACAAACACCAACAAAAGAAACCTGGATGTGTGTTTGGCAGATGAACTGTAGCAGCTGCTTCTATTCTTATTCTTGTTTGGTCTTGTTTGACCAGCAGTAGCTACGCTGGAGCTTCTTGGTATTTTGATAGTCCAGCATATTCATTGTGCATCTGTAGGAAGACAGATGAACCTGCCAACAAACACACTTTTCACTGTTTAACTCCACTTTTCTCATACTATTGATTTTTCTTAGATTGAGCTGTAAGGTCTTGATTCTGAGGTGAGTATTACTGCAGTATGAATAATTGCAGATATATTTTTTATCTTAGCACAGTTGAAAAGTTTTTTGTTTCACTAACTGGGGCTCAGAGTGTATTTATAGAGAGAATTGTGCCATGTGGCTACAATCTGTAGTAAATTCAAGTGCTTTTATAACAAAGCCCTAATTTTGAAGGGATTTCAGTCTTTTTGGTTATGCATGAATTTGAATTTCTGGACCGAGGATAAAGAATTAAGTATTTTCTTTTACTTTTTAAAAGAAATAAATGCTGACCCTTCCTTTTCCTCCTGTTCTGGAGCTTAAATATCTTGGCAGCAGTGTTTGAAAAAGTTCTAGTTAAGCCAGTTTTGGAAAACAGTTTGGCAGGCCACAGTGGAGTAAAGCCAAAGTATGTTAGATGTAAGTTTTAAAACCTAATTGTAAGCTAAAATTATAGCTATAGTGGGAGAGAGTGATGTGCAACTCAAATACAATATTTGGCTCTTCCCTCGCCTCCTTTTTTCTTCTTTCTCCAGTTAGTCAAGCTGTGCTAGACTGCTAGAAACAGTGCTCAAACTTCTCATGGATCCTACATTACTTCTGCCTAAGCCTCAATCACTGTAGACAGGAAATGACATAGTTAAGTAGTTCTTCAAAAAGTAGCTTATTTTTCATATCATATCATATCATATCATATCATATCATATCATATCATATCATTCATATCAATCATATCATATCATTATCATCACTAGGTAAAATTTCATATGCCTTAAAAATTAAGTTGTGTGGAGTCTATAGCACTGCAGATAGCTGATCTTTTTCTTTGCTACATCATTTCTTGCAAAATAGTTGAATCAAAGGCTGTTTCCATTTCCCATGTTGTACAAACACAGCTACTTTCAAATGCTTTAGTTTATCTGCTGTTGACTTTAGAAGTACAATTTGCAATATGACAGGATGACTGCAGGATATTATTTTTAAAGTTTGTATAAAATGGACTGTGCATCTTTTTTCCCACAGTGAAAATGTCTAGACTCTTCAGAACCTTTGTAAAGCTGTTATCCAGACAAATTAGTTCCATGAATTTGAGTCACATCAGCCTCAAAAATTATCCAAATAAATGGGGTCACCAAGTCATTTTACTCTTAGCTATAATACAAAACTCTGCTTGTAATCTGTAAAGCTTACAGAAAAGAAAATTGCTTATCAGATACAGCCCAACTTATTTTTTCTTCTTCTTACTCTGTTTTTCTTTTTTCTTTTATTTTTCTTTTTTAAAGAAGATTTTCTGTTTGTCTAAGTGTTAAAAATATTTCCCATCAGAGTGGGCGTTCTGTTGCATAATAATTTTGGCTGTCTCTGGGCATTGCTAAATTGTATTAAGCATAAATGTCATAAGGAATAATTTGTGGCTAACATCTGATGCCTAGCCTAAGAGCAGAAGTCCATGTAATACCCAGTTATATTCTTAGGGAGATGTTCAGTTCATTTTGGGGAAGTAGAGATGTCATAATCTTAATGGTCAGTAGCTTCTTTTGATCTTTTATACCATTCCAAAATTCATACCAATCCTCCTTATTCACAACTTCTCATCTGGTTTTGATTCCGCTTTCCAAATAGCCTTTGATCCAGCATGTGCTTGTTACTTGTGCTTTCTTTGTGTGCCATATACTCAGTTTGATAAATTTTGAAGAAAGAAATCCTCTGAACACTACTCACGTTCACTTAGAGTCCATCTCCTCGCTTTTACACAAGCTCTAACGAATGTGCTTTGTTTTACTTCCAAGCAGTTAAAACTGTGAACATTGTTTTGTTTGGTCTTTTGTCTTTTGTGGAAGAAAGGGGAGAAGAAAAGAAGCAATGTGAATAAATTGAGTTAAGCCAAGTTTAGGAAGAGCCAGACTCATAGTTTTAAGAGTTTCCCCAGCTGAATGATATTTTCATGCTCTGTTTATGTGTTGTCTTTAAAGAGAATCTGTTAGCAGAACATAATTTTAATCATATGAAATAGGTTTCTGAGAGATTTGGTTTTTTTCAGAGTTTGCATTATAGAATTAGGAACAAGTAGAATGAAAGGAAATATGAAATTACTTTAATTCTTGAAGAAGTCATAGCATGTCATCACATCATTTATCCCAGTGTATATTTTATGGTGATAGGCATGAAATGTAAGGTATCTGCTTTCTCAGATGCATTTTTTTCTCTTTTGGATGATTTATGTCTAGGTCATGACAAAATTTCTAATGTCACACACTCATACAACTTTCACAGCAGAGAGCAAAGTTATAAATAAAAAAAAGAAAAAAAAAGTCTTTTTTCTGAAGGAGTAGCTGTCTTTGATCTGTTTGATCTCTGGGCTCAGTAGCTTAACTGCCTTTTTCTCCTTTTCTCATGTTTTGGCTTAATAGCTGTCACCAGTTTCATATGAATCATTGCAGTCCAGTGCTGAGTCCACCAATGTCCTTCAAGAGTAAACCTACTTTTTCTGCCCTGGACAATTCATCCATTTGCTGTTGCCTGCCCTGAACACCTTTTCAGAGGTATATCTGGCCATCACACAGTTTTCCGCTGTTTGTGGTCGGTTTTGTAATTCCCATCAGAAAAAAAATACAAACCTCTTTTAAGGCCTCTTTGGAAGATAATTGATCAATTTTAATGATTTGGAGATTTTTTTTTTTTTTTTCATTTCTCTTTGAGATTGTTGGGAATTGCAGAGTAAGTGAAATGTTTCCATCTGCACCCTTGTGAAGTCTTAGCCTTCCCACTTAGGACGTTACCTTGCTACAGTTGACACATAGAATAAGTTGTCTTGAAAATTTCAGAAGAAATACCTGTTTATGGTGCATGGCTAGAAGAACAGCATTTTTCTTTTTCAGAGTTGTTCTCTCAATTTTCAAAAATTTCTCTCCACATTATGTCAGCAAGAGACTGTAGTGTGTCATCATCCTGTCAATCTTCAGGGATAATCAGAGTGAGGTCGGATGAGTACTGGTGCTAGTGGAGAGTCCCACACGAGGAGGTAGAACATCTACCACCATTTAGAGGTAAAGTAATTGCAGATGGTTTGTACACAACAGGCAGGCTTCTATGGCAGTTTCCTTAAGTATCTGCAGTGCTGAAGCAGAGCATCCGATTTCATTGGGTTTTGTCTTCTTTTTTAAAGTTTTGTGCCTGCAGGGTCTGGAAATAGAGAGGAAGTTAGACTTTAGGGAGTAAATCCCTGCCTAAATCAGAAGAAGATGACAATTAATTCCAGGTGAGTCATCTGGATTATCTTCAAGGTTGATTTTTACCTTTTGTTCTAGCCAGAAATTCTGCTGTGTATGTGATAGATCTCTATAACTCCATTTGGCTGGCACCAAAAAACATGTCTAATTTGTGCACCACTGAAACTTTGCTAGAAGATACAAAGTTGCTCTTAATCCAGAAAATTGCAAGGAGCTTTTTGTCCTTCATATCCTTTTATCTAGACCCAGACTTCCTGCCTTGGATTTCCAAACTTCCATTCTATTCTGTGACTTCAATTAGAGCTTGTTATTTGTCTTTTAAGTATACCAGATTGATAGCATTTGACAAGGATATTTTTTTCAAAATGGTTTATTATCTAGACAAAATAACCTGAAAGAATCATGTTGTTACTAATGGATGATGCATGGACTAGTAATTACTGCATTTTTCTTCTTTTTTCCCTCTCTTTACCAAAAAATTGATAGATAATGTTTTAGGTAGTTCAATAACAGATGTTGAACTCTGGATGGTTTGTTTGAGAAGGCTACATAAATTTTGTGAAACTGGAAGTATTTTGGTCTTTTGACCTATTATTTTTAGATTTCAGTGGAGAAGTGCTGAAGAACAGGAGTGATTTTCCTTCTATGATCATCAAAGTATTTCTAAATTGTTTTTCTTTTGAACATTAGATTTATGTTGGGGGGGGGGCGTGAGCCAAAGCAAACAATTGTTATTATACAACTACAAGCAATTTAAAATATTTTAAGGAATATTTTCCTAGTGGAGCAATTAATGTATCTTAGTATTTTCCTGTCTGATTAATCATGATTGAAGAAGGCAAAAAATAATGAAAATTTGAACCTAGTATGTATGTGAAATGTGAAAAAAGGTCAGAATTAAAGGGAAAAAAAAGAAAGTAACTGGAAGTTATGGGAGTGTGATCACAGGGAACATTTGGTTCTGCTTAAGTCTCTCCAGCTGCTGAAAATTGAGATGCATAAGATATGCATGTGCATTGCTGGCTAAGTTTCTAGGGACAGAAATAAAGAGCAACAGTTTGACAAATGCATGCCAAAGTGGCATTTTCTGAAGGCAGTAAAGCAATGCGTAGATGAGAAAGGATCTTAGCCAAGGTATACTTGCTGACATGTTGGTGAGCATTTAAACTAGCTAAGAATTTCTTTTAGATTAGGCATGAAGGATTTTAAACTGATTATAATAATTTTATGTAACAAAATTAATTTTATGAGTATCTGTTGCTGGTGTAGAACAATTAAAGCTTCATGTTTTTATAGTGTCTCCATGAGGAATGCGTACTTACTCTTTGTGCCAAAATTTTTTTGCATTATGAAAACATGTATCATTTACAGGTGGTACTAACCAAGAGTCAGGTTCAATAAAAATCGGTAGGTTGGTGAAATATTCCATCTAGTACTAGTAAGGGAAGTGGTGGTATTTTGAAACTAGAAGTAATTTCGATGACATTTTCCATTGAGTATTTTACCCAAAAGGAGTTGTATGTGTTTTAGTTACTCTATGAAGCAAGATATCTGATGTCAGAAGCTTTTTTCAAGTAGCTGCTAAAATGAGCTGTCTCATCTTTCCCGCCTGTCATTTCCTAGATCATTTCAACTAGCGTTGAACTAGCAGCTTGTTTTCTGGGTTTGGCCCTTGAGATAGTGAATCTGTCCTGGCCTCCTTTTTCTCGTGGGGCAAGTAAGGAATGGGTTGTGGCCAGATCCTGCCTTTGGTCGCACAGGCAGCTGGAACTCAATTTTCTGTCGTCGTCTCCAGAGCTCATGAGAAGAAAGTGAGCAAACA
Organism: Aleadryas rufinucha; assembly: GCA_013397815.1. Classification (NCBI taxonomy): domain Eukaryota; kingdom Metazoa; phylum Chordata; class Aves; order Passeriformes; genus Aleadryas; species Aleadryas rufinucha. The sequence goes on along the minus strand of VZTH01009422.1, from coordinate 308,282 downwards.
GAACAGTTTTACTCCAAAATTGTGATCCAGCTGTAATAACAGTATCTTTTTGCATAGTAGGAACTGAGAAATAATGTAGTTTGCACTCATGAATACACACAAAGCCATATACACACAAAATATGTGGAGGGATATCTCTTTGGCGACAACTAGTCTACTTACTCGCAGTGTATGGACTTTTGAGGGCCTGACTTGTGCATTTGGAGTGGGTTTTTTTAAGCAAATATATTTGGCTGTATTAGGATCTAGCGTTCTATGAGATTTTCCCCACAACTTATTCACAGTGTGGCTGGAGGTGAGGCTGATTTGTATATAGGTTTAGAAAAAGTGGTTGGATCAGGAAGAAAGGAGAGAAATATCTTATTTCACTTACTTAAGTGAAAGATAAAGAAGAAATATATGAACATAGAATTAAAGAACAAATATGAGACAAGTTGGTAAGTAAATGAGCTTTATGTTCTGTATTGCTCATGTTCAGTACATCTTAGTTAGAAGAGGATGTTTGAGGGAATTATCTGTGTGACATCCCCTGACCTTTTCAGTCAGAAGTTGGTCATGCCATTCAGGATCATTGGATGTGACAAGGGAAGAAAGTGACTGAGGGGAGTAGGTGGTATAGAATGTTTATTGAGATGCTTTGTGTCTGCTGAAGATAGAATAAAAAGTTACACATTTATGGGGCCTTCTGTTGCCACAACAAAAAAGATTGGAAAACTGTATTTCACCCGATTTTCATGTAGGAGAAGTAATGGCTGTCCCAACAGCTTCCTATTTGCTATGTGACACAAATTATCCTGCAAACACATTTGCGAGTATTTATTTTATCTAGCGCATCAGTTAGTACCGCAAGTACTTCACAGCAAGCAACATTCATGTGGTTTGTTCCTCTGTGCCATTTGGTAGTCAATGAAGCAGCTTCATAGGTACAGAAAATGCAATTTAATGCTCAAGTGACTTTTGATTTTTATAAGCAGAACTGCCTCCTGGAAAAACTGTGGAACTGCTAAGCTGTTTGCTTTTCTAATACCTCCAGACGATTTATATTGAAGATAAAGTTGCAAGTAAAGAACTATCGTGCTGGCTGGCTGGGAGCACAGAAACACGCACGCACACCCAAGTTGGGTTTTCTCTCAGATATTTGCATTATTCCATATGTTATTTATTATTTACAGAATACTCGTTGCTTTATGAACCAACACTTGTGTTTCTTCAATGCTGTGCTGCAATGATTCTCCTGTTATTGCTGAACTTGGATTTATTCCAAGAGAAGATCTGGTTTCTTCAAGCAGACTTGCCAATGTTTCAGTCTTTATACGTTACGTCAAATCTGCATAGATCTGAAAGCATGTCTTCATCACGGTTATGCAATTGTCATGCATAGCTGTGATTTGATTAAAATATAAAAGAATACATCTTTCTTAATGGAGGTTCACAGAGGGTTTTCGATGTCCCCTCAGAAGATGTTGAGCAGGGCCTTGCTGTGTGCAGTGCTCTGTTATGTTACATCGTGGAGCACTGGAGCCTGTGCAGGCACTCTGGAAAGCCACAGCACAGGGTTAGGGTCACTTCCTGTACCTGTTGCTTACCCTCCTGGAAATCAGTGAGCAAGATCTCAGTGTGCAACTATCAGGGTCAGTACTGGTTTTTGCTGCGTTTTGAAGTCTTGGTCATGTTCTACCTGTGAGATGTTACATGCAGTCAAGCTGTTTGTTGACTTGCTTAAAAAATACTGAGAGATTTGAAAGTCTTTCCAAAAAATTACCCAGTTGAAGGTTATAATGTTCTTCAAACTCTGTTCCTGAAGCATTAAATGTAGTGGTGCTATTTAAAGCCAAGAATGAAAAGGGAACGCTCTGGCATTAGTTACCTCAGTTATAAATCATGTTAGATGTTTGGATTTATATGATCTTGATATGTACAGTATATATTGAGAATGTCTGTCTAGAGCGTCCACATTTAATGTCAAAGGGTGGTGCTCTGTTAACAGGGTTGCTCTAGTGACTTTGCAGTGACTTATTATTCTGGGGATTTCATATTTGAAAGAAGCAGTGTTTGATTTTGCAAGGTGCAGAAAGTACCTCCGAGGAATCTGGGGTGGTCTTAACAGCACTAACTTCAGACCACAGAATGCTGTTTAATGCTTCTGGGATTAAGCATTGGAGATGCAGCTTATTTATATCGTGTGAACTAACCATTCCTGTTTATGTTGTTTCGTATTGTTCTGATATATACACCTAAAATAAATCACAGCAGTGCACGTAGCGGACATGTTATGTCTGGTGCGTGCGATGTGTGGCAGTGGTGCTGGGCATGTCACAGCTCTATTTTCACACAGAATGGAAGCAAAATACTTCTCTGATTTAATATTTCAAGTCCAGCACAGATCCAGTAAAGAATCCTAATTTAAATATTTTGCCATTATTTCATAGTAATATTTGGTTGCAAAGGAGATTTTTCAAAACTTTAGTGCAAGAATCTCTTAAATTGAGATTGCCTTACTGCCATTGACTTAAGATAAAAGAAATATGGACTATAAATAATATGCATCTAATTCTTGGATTTCTGTAAGCAAAAGAAAGCAAACTTAACTTTTAAAACCTCTTATAATTGGTAAATAATTAAAACATGCTTCATTTTAGATGTTCCATTATGAGAAAGTTGTGACACCTTGATTAGACCTAGTTTTTTGTTGGGTTTTTGTAATCTGTTTGAGATGGCATCTTTTCCAGGTGGCTTAAAAACTCATATAGAAACAAGTAAGATGTGTAATAGGAATTCCCTTCTTTCCCCTGCTCCATGATATTTTTGTAAGTGAGGCTATTTCTGGGATCATCTTTGATTTCTTTTAGTCTTAAATTAGATATATTCATCTTTTCTTTCTTCTCCACTCGCCCTTCTTCCTTTCTTGGCCCCCACAGAAAATAGGGGGAAAGGCCACTTTTTTATATATATAAAATTGAGTTACTTTAAACAGTTTTCAGTAACTCAACACAGAATATTAATTGCACTGCTTTTTAAAACAAAAAGATCCACTATGGCCCATTAGTGTATGGTGCACTGGTCAAATGGGCTGAGAGGTGCTGTCACCCAGGGATGGGACTGGACAACCCCAGCCAAGTAGGAAGCTCTGGAACTGGTGCTACTTGAGCCATCAAACCAGCCAGTTGAGGTTGGGAAGGGAGGAGAGAAGTGAGGTGAATCATTAGTTCTTTGCTTAATTTCCATTCTTGCACCATGAAATTAGGCTACTTTTTGGGCCTTTCAACTCCCCTGAGGAAGTGCACAGGAGCACACAGGCAGCGCCATTTAAAAAATATTGATTCTATAGACATTTTAGAAGCCACCTCAGAAGTTTAGGCATGTGAAAGGACTTTCACTATTTCTACTTTAAAACCAGTGTCTAACTCCCTTTTAGAGAATCACCAGCTTTTGTGCAAATCAATGCAATTTTCAGCAGGGAAGTGTTTGGGATTAATTTTGATCCTACAGTCATTGCATAGATTTCCTATTATCACTGAAAAAAAAATATTCCAGGACTGTATATGTAAATACATCTCTACTAGTTTTTCAGAGTTTTCTTTTTTGATTTTGTCAGGTTTTCAACAGAACAGAATACATGGAATTGATCTGCCTCTTTCTAAGAGGCTTTTGCTTGTGTCTTACACAAGAGGCTGTTACTGAAAGCTTGGTAACCATGGGGTGAAAGGTAAAGCTCTGTTACTGATTAAAAAGAGTAAGTAAAACCAGCAACCTTCATGTCATTATCCGGAAAGGAAAATTATTATTAAGTAGAAATGGAGTTAATAGAAATTTTCTGGACAAAATTGTTTTTTATAGGAAAAAAAAGTTCATTAAAGATAGTAACTGGAAAGATTTCCCTTTTTGATACAGGGGAAAAAGATCACTTTTAGGCTTCCAATTGAAAAACTTTTAAAGAAAAATGAAACCAAAAAAAGAAAAAAAAAACCATAAAAACCACTCACAAATACTCCAACAATAAAAAATCCAAGTAAACTGAGGAAAGAGATTGATTGGCTGGGGTGAAAAACAGTAAGTCAAAGGAAGTCCTGTATTACAGAATGATTCAGAAATAAACTTTCAGTTGGTTAATTCAGGTAATGAAGAAAGTGGTAACTAGAACAGGGTGACCTTGAAAAGCTATAAATGAAGCACATTGAAAACAACTAAAAAACTACTATCTCCATACATGATAATACAACTTTTAATAATAAATAACCCAGAGCCTCATTATTTGGGTAAAAAAGCTTGATGTTTTGTCTTTTTTGACATTAAGTACTACTTGTAAATGTCAGTTGCATTTACATAGGCTGGGATGGTTTCTATGAGATGTGCCTAATTAACCTACCTAAGTGGTCTTTAGATGTGTTATCACACATTTGGCTCAAACATGGACTGTTGTCAGAAATCTAATACTTTTTTTTTTTTAACGTTTTCTTCAGTTCAATATGTTGTAAGTTCAAACAGGCTTATAGAAAAGCAGAATAAGATGTTACCCAATAGCTTACACTGCAAAAAATCCACTATGCCTTAATAGTTTGTTTTCTGGTAGATCTTTCTCCTTGCTCCTATTGAAAGCCCGTTTGTAACTTCCTGTCTGTGATGGAGAAGTGTGCTCACGCTTCGGCTGGCTGGCGGTGCCTTCTCCTGCTCCTCTCCAAGCTGCAGTGTGGAGTTGCATCTGATGCTCCTTTCCCAGGTGTCCAGGGGAGGTGCAAAACAGAATCGTTTCAGTTTTGGCAAGACATGGCATGACAATTTATTTTCAATTACAGATCAAGTCTTAGTTTTAACTTTGATTTTCTTGGTCCTTCTTTATGTATATTACAGACTTTTCTGTCTGAATTTCTTATCTATATTTATCCTGTATTCAAGGCCAAAAAAGTATGCGTGGATTTTTTTTTATAGACAGTTTGGCTTTAAATAGTTAGTTTCCTTCTCAAAAACTCTGATTTTAGACTTAGGGACAGCACTATGAGTCAGCACTACAAAAATTTCCTGTAGACCCCTGGGAATATTTGGAATTCAGCAAATGGCAGCTAGTAGCTGTTTGGGACATGCTTAATATTAGGTTAAATTACTCATTCCTGGATCAAAATAACTAATAGGAATTTGTGCCAATGTAGCCCTTCTTATTGCTACATATGAAATCACGCAGGATTGCAGGTTTATTCTTCCTGCCTGGATTAGTGTAGTAGTATGTGATTATTTTTTATAGGTTGTATTAAATTTCTTTTACAGAGGTTCGGGATTTGAGGTATATTCCTAAGTACAAACTGAAAAAAGAATTATTAAAGAAAAGTTGAGAGAATTGGTAAGTGATAATTTTATTTTAATCTGTACAATATTTTGTAGGAACTAGTTTCAGTCATCTGCTTAAACCATGAGAAGCAATCTAAAATAAATATATTTTTATTTTAATAAATAGGAAGTCCTTTAAAAAGTGTTGAATTGTAATTTATTCTCTTCAGAAATGATCCTGTCATAAGATTATAGAGACAGCCTACACTACTGTTGAGCTTTATAAAGATTCTTTCTCTCTTGAATGTTTTCGATCATCCTATGTAGATTAGCACATAGATTGCAGTAGATTTTTATACTCAGAACCACAAGTCAGAACCACTAAAATGTAATTACTTTATCTAGAAAAGATTCTTGCTGGCCCTTGCTTAATCCTCTTATGAATACCAGTACATCTTCTCATAACCCCCCAGAGCTGCACAAAGTGTACAAAATACATTGTGTTTCTTTTTAATTGTTCATGTCAAAAGTTGTGTTTGTTACAGTTGGCTGCAAAGTGGAGGGATTGCCATGGTTCACTAAGACCTGGGCCTGCAAGCACTTTTGTTCATGTTTAACTCTGGTGAGTTATGTGTAGTTATATGGGCAAGCACATGGATATGCACGTGCACTGTTAACACCTCCAGTTATGCAAAACTCCACAGATTTTTGGCCCATAACTGTGAGGCGGTGTCTGTGAGACCAGTCAGAGTCAACAATAGTTGTTAATCAGTTTGTCACTTGGGCATCTGTAGAACTTTGTTTCAGTCTGTGCAAGAGTTTCAAAATTAACAGTTTGGAGGGGAGGGGTTTGTAAAATTGAAATCCCTTGAGCATGAATTTCTGCATAACTTTATAAAAATATGTTCATACTTTTTTGATACTCTAAGGGAAAGTCTTAGAAGGAACCTTCCATAGAAAAATATAATAAACAAAGTAATTTTGTCCTTCAGTTCATTCCCTCTAATGTGGTCAGCTGTTTCCTGGCAAGAAGAGAATTCCCGATCAACTTTTTAATAGAAAGAATGTGCTACAAAAGTCCTTGGGGTATGTAAATCAGAGAACTGTTGGATGAGGCTCTTTAGATTAATCCAAGTAATATAGTTGCTAAGGAGCAGCAAAGTCTCTAAAGTCAGAACTTAATGTTGTTGGTCCAAACACAGCTGGATTTGTAACTGGAAACAAACTGGGAGCCACAAAGTGGATCTACCACAGCTCTTTCCTGGAGACAAACAAGAATTTCCTCCTAGAGAAGCTGGGTATGCTGTTGCAGGTAACTGCCACCTGACAGCACTATGTCTGCTCAGTCTTGTCCAAAGAGCAGCAGGTCTGGCATCCTTCACTGATCCCCCACTAGACCCACTCCTTTATGAACATCTCTCATGCTGCTTTGTCACAGACCTTCAGGCACTCAAATACACCTTTCAGCTGAATCTACAAAAATGACCTTTGCTGGGTGGCAACATGGTCTTCTTGTAGTTTCAAGCATGTGTTACTGAAAACACACACAAAACTCTGTCTGAGTGTCAGTCCACAGGGCCTTTGATCCAAACACTGCGTACTGGGGATGTACTGATCTCCCCCACAGTGCCCTCGATTGAGGTGGGACCCCCAAAATCTAAGCCATTTCATTTCACCAGCTAGTGTGCTCCCTGCCTCTTGACTGGGAGCCAGGAGGTTTCTAGGTTTGAATGCCTTTAGCAGTGTAGCTTTTGTGTGCTGCTGTGCTCAGGATTAAGTTTTAGAAAGTCAGACAAACCAAAGCAGCCTAACTCTGTCGTTGTAATGATCCATAAGTGTACTGGTGTTACCAGGGATGAATTGTTATCACAGACATGAGGTAAGCAACAAGACAAGAGGCAACGGGCATAAAATGATGCACAGGAAGTTCTAGCCAAATATGAGGAAGAACTTCTTTACTGTGCAGGTGACCAGAGCACTGGCACAGACTGCTCGGAGAGGTTTGGAGTCTTCTTCACTGGAGATAATCAAGAACCATTGAGTAATTCTTGAGTCATTCATGGACGTGTTAGAGAGTGCTAGTTTGGTAAAAAAATGCCTAGATACTGTCACGGGTCAGAGTGATACTCCTTAAAAGTGGTTGTCATATACTTCTGCACAAGAAACCTAACCTGTAGCATAACTTCTTGTTTCTATCTTCTGACAGTATATTAACTGTGAAAGAGGTAAAGTTCATCTTTAACAAGGATGAGGTCAACAACAGGAGAAGAATTAGCATTGTCATCATCAGACCTTCAGCAAACAACTTTTCTCTTAATGTGTTTTTGCCTGTAAGAAAATAATTGCCTTGGGTAGTGTAAGCTGGACTCCTGGTTTTACAATACAGCCCATCCTTGTGGAGCACGCTTTCTTGGATGCATTTTTCCTTGGATCTGGGAGAGCTGAGGAAAGGTTGTATTCTTCCCTTGTGTATGGCTGCAGGAAGTAGGGCTATTCATGAAGCAGAAAGGAGGAACCACCTCTGCTTCTGGAGCACTGGCTGACTTTACACTAAGGGAAAAGTAAAAGCTGAGAGAAAGTTGCAGTGGGCTGCCACACAATGTATGTTTTTCTACATATTTTCCTAGGAGAGACCTCTTAATGGTCAGAAGCATAGCGCTTTTCTCTGCAAGGTTTATCTTACGTTAGCTCAACAAAAATAAAGTGATTGAAACATGAGTGTTTAGAAGGAAACAATATGCTGTGAATAATATTGGCTGGAAATACTACTACATGTTTGGAGTGGGGTTGTCTGCCATTGGAAGTAGTAAAAACAGCTGTAAATTATACATTGGGGTTTGGTTTATTCTGGAAACTAGTTTTCAAGACTATTATTTATTGTAGTTGTGTCACAGGAATATTTGACTTGTTCTAGTTCCAGTCTTCAGCATTTTTCATTTCAAGCCATATAAAGGAGAAGATCATCTATGGTATGTCTACCCCAGTTCAACAGGATGGGCTCTAACCCATCTCTGTAAATATACTGCCTTCTGTGTTGCCTAGCCACAACAATACTTTAAAAAATATTTATATTCTTCTAAAATTTACTCAACAAAACCAGTTTTCATGCTATGCTATTGCATTCAGATCTCAAAACACTGGAAAGCATCCTTCAGTATGCTTCAAAACCAGTTAGTTTTTCACAAGGGCAATGGAAAGACTTTGCTTGGTATCACAGTGGGATACTAAGTTTGGTATCTACATTTCCTTCAGGATGTATGAAAAGTTTCCCTGACATAGGTGTGTTTAAATGCAGGAAATGGCATTCCAGTTGGGTTTTGTGTCGTGAAGACAGTGCATATGATTTATCTGAACACCAACGAGACTTTCTCTCCCCCGCTCCCTGCCTGCTTGGCTGGGCAAATAGCTGGCCAGCTCGCAGCCCTCCAATCACCTGGGCTGCCAAGCCTCCACCCCTCAACACCGAGGGCTCCCACACCACCTTCAGCTGGCTTTTAAAGCAAGTCTTTTAATAAAATCACTTTCAGTCATTACTCTTCCATTTATGACAGCAGGAGTTCAGGACTGAGTAAGAGGAGCAGAAATTTGCCCAGCAGAAGTTGCTCTGAATCAGGTTAGTAATGAAGTTTACTGCTGAAAGAAGTAACCTGAAAGCAACCTAAGTTAACGTAGGAAACGTTGCCTTTAACATATCTGCTGTTTGAGTAGCAAGGGCTGTGGTATGCAGTTTGTTTACATTACAGCATTATTCTGCCTTTGGTAAAGTAAAAATTACAGAGTTAGTATATAGAAGATGCAGTTATATTTTTCTTCCCAGTCTGACTAGAAGGTGTTTCTGCTTTTGAATGATAAAGCTTTCTTTCCTTTTCCCTTTTATGCATCCTATACTTCTGTTACAGGTGCTGCTTTCCAATTTTACAGCTTGAAGTATTATTGAAATACACTACTTTAAATATTCCAAGGCATTAGGAGTTTTGTGAAGGTCTTGGGCACCCCATGAACTTTCAGGACACTTGCACTAAACCAATGTATTGGCTGTGCATGTGTATACATGCACGCAAATCATAGACTACACCTAGTTTTGCTTCATCTCTGAGTTCTTTTACTTTCATATATTACTGCACAAGATCCAATCAATGCAATTCTTTTACTTTCATCTATTACTTCGCTTCAAGAAAGATCTTCCGTTCATATATTATTGGACAAGATCTAATAAATGTAATACTGCAATTTTTAATAAGGCTACATGTACTTAATAGGAGACAAAAAAATCATAAACTTTTACAGTTTTTTCAGGAAAATGACTGAAGAAGGATGCTAAATTAATCTGTATTAACCAGTATATATTTATATTTTCCCATTTGCAATATGTTACAAACTTATTGGAGTATTTTATCCTTAATTGGTATGCTGTTTAAAATGTTTAACTACTCTATCTAAAATTAATAGTATATTATATAATATTAGCTCAACAGAACAATTTTGAGCAAAATATCTTTGTTTTACTTTGTCTTCAAAAATCATTAAACATAATAACAGTACTAAAACTTTCAGAGGTTTCATATTGCTTTATAGTATTTGCTTTCCATATGAGATTTTAATGGTTTTTTATTAGAGCTTTTAATGGAAAATTTTGTAGGAAAAGTTGAATGGCAACTGCAGCAAAACTTTGGATTTTCTCATGTGTAGCTTGGGTTTAATGTGTACTAACTTAATCCATGTATGAGACATAATTAAATTAAAATTTTATTTTAATGGAAATAAAATTATTGACACATGATGCAAATTACCTTTTTTTACTCCAATATCCACATATTTTTTTAATTTTGTGTGGGATAGGAGGCTAGGATAGGCTATTTTTACATGAAAAATACTTTGCAGAAATGGTAGATTTTACATGACTGTGAAGCAGTCAAAGCAGTTTTGAATATGAATATAATCTTTGCTGATAGAGACTTTGTCCCTTGCATTGTGTTTTTAGTTAAAAATTTTTTGACACCAAACATTTCCTGACAGAAGAGGGCTAACAACAGATGACTATTAAATGTTCCTGGTCATCCATCTGAGCAAAGAGCTGGTATGAATTCTAAGGCTGAACTCATCTTCTCAGACTGATATTCAGATGTGTAGTGGACAAGCAGTAAATGATCTGGTTTACAATTGGCCAGGAAAGGCTGAAATTAAGACAATTTTATCAGCAGATACTGTAGAGAAAAAAATTAACCAAGACAATAAAGAACAAAAGGGATTGGAGAAATACCTGCTTATTCATGTACTCTGACAAATACCATGGAAGTCCATCAGCCATGAGGAAACTTTGTTTTGGTTTTTTTCCTCCCCCTATGTTAGATAAATCTGTCAAGTTCCTTTCCTGTCTAAATTATGTCCTACTCTCCTGCCTGTATCTTTGTTGAAAGTGGTTGAAGGGGTAAGACTGAACTGTAATGTGGATGGCTTAGCAGTTCTCTCTAGGAATGCATTCAAGGAAGGAGGAGGTTTCAGTTAGGGCTGATCATTGGTCCTCAAGTCTAACGCAGTTGAACTGAGACTTGCCTTTTTTGGAGGACTGTTGGAGGCGTATTCCGTGTTTATAGCGTAATCGGTAGCTAAATTAAAACTTAGTCCAAAAGACACTTCAGAAGTGCAGTGACCCAGCACATGTAGAGCCAAAGAGCTGCCACCTCAGTTGTATGCAGGAAAAGGAATGTGCCAACATCGGTAACAAATGGACTTCGCAGGTGTTTGTGACAAAGTGCAACTTGCTTTGCTTGTGACGAAGCGCTCTCTGTAAAGCAGACTTCAAAGTGGAGCCTAGCACAGGTTTGAATGCATGAGAGAATCATCAGGTTGTGTCTGCTCCACACCTTAATTAGAAATAACTGCATTCTGTTGGTGAGTTCAAGGGCATTTTCCTTTTTGGTTTCTTATCACTCATTGCCTGTGTTTAAACTCTGTATAAGCTCAGGATTCAATCTTTTTTCTGTTTAAACTGCATGAACAATTCAGTCCACTCTGACTAGTCGTCCTTGCAGGCTGCATGCCTAACACTGCTGTTCAAAGGCAGGAAGTATCCAAGTCTGCTCCAAGAAATGTAGGACGGGTGCACCAAAGATGCCTCAAAAGCACTCACTTCCTTCTTGATTGATTACCCAGTGTAATTATCAAAAAAACCCTCTCCCAAGCTGTCAAGTGTGTCTTCCCAGGAAGGCTCAGAGTAGAGCCAGTGCTCCTCAGCTGTGCAGGACGTTCAGCAGGGGCCCAAGCCAGCACTGGCAGAGCTCATGGCAGTAGAGGGCAAGATGAAGCAGAGCCCACAGTCGTGTGCTAGGATGAGGCAGGGTCAGGCTGCAGCAGGGAAAAGAGAAAGAAAAAAGGAGCAGTTAGGAAAATACTGAAACCTGCTAGTCAAAAAGTAGGAGAGAGAATTTTTTAATGTGGTCAATTACCCTACTTTATGTTCCTCTCTGTCATAAAGATCAACAGGAAAGAAAACCGATATTTGTCCAAACTCAGGAATAAGATCTGTGAGTCTGCAGGAATAAGACCCTTTATAAGAGTGTGTGTTGGCGGTCAGTATAAGCTTGTCTAGGACAATGCTGCCACCAAAAGGCACACCCAAGCTGTTACGTTTGCTTCTGTAGGTTTGTATTTTAGCATGAGATGTGCTCAGCCTCAGCGTTCTGATAAACTGCCTGTGAGTCAGCACATGTCAGCAGTGAGTCATTGCCCGGGCTGTTCTCTTGCAGGGGGTAATGCATGAAAGGATCTGCTTTACAAGGGACACCTCAGAAAAACATGATGCTTGTCAGTTATTTCTGAAGACACTTATCACCTCATACCTATGTCATTTGGTCCTGTGGGAAGCCAGATAGCTTTGTAAGCTCATCAGTTCTTCCTGCTGCACTGTCTTACAAGTAAGAAGTCTTGGAATGTCTCAGCCAAATCTGAAAGGGGGCCATATCTGAGGTACAGTGCTGCACTTGGCACAAAGCAACAGAAGTTGTGAAGCAGGGTTCCGGCATTGTTTACTATATATGTAGGCATACTAAGCATAGGAAATTGGAAGATACTCTGGATTCCAGTGGTTGTTGTAAAAGCACATGTGTTTGTCAAATCCATGTTAGGATGGACATACTTACAAAGAGAAGTTTTCCATGCACATGAGGTGGGGTTTTTTTCCTCTACAGACAGAAAGTCTGTGTATTGAACTTTGTCTTTGGTTGTGCTCCAGTTTCTAAAGGCTAAAGAAGAAAGGCTGGGTTTCAGTCAGTAGAGGTGTCTTCTCTTACTGGCTTGTGGCTAGCAAGAACTAGCCTCCTTCCTCTCCACAAGAAGCAGAAATCAGAAGCAGAAAAACTCGTCCTATTTTGCCATAAGGATTCCTTCTCAGCAGAGATAATATCACCACTACAGAGATAATATCACTAAATATCACTACTAATATCAACACTGCAGTACATGCCTGTACAATTTTCAGGACTTCTTGTCCCAAATGGCAAAGAAGCAAAACAGTCTGAGATGATGTTGGAATAAATAACAAGAGTCTTGGAAATGCTTAGTGGTCTGAGAACAAGATCTGCCAGAGTATTTTTTTCCTGTTAATGAAATATTATCTGGAGGGAGGGAGAAATAATTCCTTAAAAAATGCTATGTTTCTGCAACATTGAAATTGCTAAGATGAAGGACATAGAGTCACAAGAGCATGGCTGCCTGTCACATGGGCTGCAGACTAATAAGCATATTAATATAACATCCACAGCTATTCAATTCCATTCACTACCCTTTATCAAATTCTCATTACTTAAAAGGGAATGGAGACCTTTTTTCTTAAGGATGGTCTTTGAAGACAGAAGTGGCATGTTTGAGTGTACTTGGGGAGCTATTACAGGAATGGGGTGAAAATGTTTTTTTTTCTTCTCAGGGGATTGTTTTTCCCAAGCAGTCTTGTATGAGGATGGCAGTTCCTGATGCTCTCTGCTTCTGACTCTCTGGTTTAGGGTCAAACACTGTTAATTGAGCTATCCACCTTGATACGAAATCCTTGCTGTTAGTGGATTAAACTAGTGTGAGTAGAAATGTCCTTTACTGTTCTAAGAAACTGATACAGACCAGGAAGGAATACACCAGCAGAATATCTTTGTCTAAATTAAATAGATTTTCAGTGCCCAGGAGGGTTCAATTTAAAAAATCATGAGCAGATTATAGATATTTATGGTATGAGTTGCAAAGACAAACATCAGTTTGGGAAGATGACAGATGGTATCACTTGATTCTTACCAAACTCTTAGCCATCAACAATACAGTTCAAACAAATACGTAAAGACAGAACTTGTACATTAATGTTGCCTCTTTAAAATATTATTTTCTATGGGATGCTCATGTCCTCCCTCCCAAGCAAATGCTTTGGACCCTCAGTGACCATGTGTTTGAGCTGGGAAGCAGGATCACTGCTGTTCCTAGCAGGCACTCATATCACAGGCCAGAGAAGCGCTGCCCACCTGCTGGCCTCCAGGACCAGGTCAGTCACAGAATCAGCTTGTGTGCTAGAGGTGATCACATCCCACAGTGTGACAGGAACTCAGAATATTGAAGAACTGCAGTTGGCAAGGGATGAGCAGTTAGCCCATCAGGTTTTGTTAGATGATTGTCAGGCAGAGATGTACAAGATTTCTTGTAAGGATAATTAGATCTGGAAAAATTTATTGGTGCATGAGAGTGTGGAAACACTATTTTAATCTGCTTTCAAGCAGTTCTTACTGAAGCAAATTCTAAAGGCAAAAGCTATGTATTTGAAGACAAAAGGATATTGAATTGGCTCTGTCAGAATGCTGTATTTTAAAGCTTTTGCTGTTTACAGTCTTAGAGTTGGAGATTCAGATCCCAAAAATCCTTATTTATGTTGGTGTTGATCCTTATCTTAAAAGGCTTTATGATATATGAGATGATAGGCTGTTTCTGTTTTAGAAGTGGTTAAGAAGTGGCCATTAGCACTGTAATAAACCTGAAGATAATGGATCTCTTTCCCTGGGGAAATAAGTGCTACATATAAAATTAGGAGTGCTGTATCCATAATTTTTTCCTGGGGAAAAAGCACATGCCACTTTATTTAATGTCACAGAACAGTGTGAACATATTAGTAGATGTGATTAAAGTTCTTCATGCAAATGCTTTTTTTCCCATTGTTTTTCACCAGAGTCTGCATTATCTTTTGCATACTGCAATAATTTCCTTTATTTCAGAGCTCTACATCCACCATGCTGCCCTGTGGACCAGCTCTGTCCTTTATTCGGTGTCTGGTGCGGAAGAAGAACATCAGTGGCGAAACTCTTGAGGACACTAAGTTGTGCCGATGCTTGTCGACAGTGGACCTTATAGCCCTGGGAGTAGGAAGTACCCTTGGTGCTGGTGTTTATGTCCTTGCTGGGGAAGTAGCCAAATACGATTCTGGACCCAGCATCGTTGTTTCCTTCCTCATTGCTGCCCTTGCGTCTGTGATGGCAGGTCTCTGCTACGCCGAGTTTGGTGCTCGTGTTCCCAAGACTGGTTCTGCATATTTGTATACCTACGTTACAGTTGGTGAACTGTGGGCTTTTATCACTGGCTGGAATCTCGTTTTATCCTATATTATAGGTAAGCTTAAGAACAAACACGGATCCCAGGGGTTTCTGATAAAAGCAGGTAAAAGATACAGATTTAGGGCTGTTTTTGTCTCTATACTTAGCTACCACTTCTTTTTAGTCCTGCTGAGATGAAATAACCAAAATAATTTGATTAGGTTGTTGCCTTCTGTGCATCACCATTGCAAACAGGGTTTTTTGAAAGATATTTTTGTAAGACTGTGGCGTATGAACCACATAGCTTGTATGAAAATTGTGTCAGACAATTCAGTGATGGTGCACAGGAATAAACAGGATTTCTTTGCCGTCTTTGGTCAGCAAGAATAATTTCAGTAAAACCAATAATCATTTTTTTTCTGAATATACACAACAAGGATGTTTAGAGGGACCCCATCACTATAGTATCTCACAAGAAAGTCATGCTGTTTAAGTACTTGCTGCTATATCCTTGGGCTAATTA
The DNA here is from genome assembly GCA_013397815.1 of Aleadryas rufinucha. Lineage (NCBI taxonomy): Eukaryota > Metazoa > Chordata > Aves > Passeriformes > Aleadryas > Aleadryas rufinucha. The sequence continues at coordinate 292,946 of VZTH01009422.1, read as the reverse complement.
ACTGCTGTCCTATCAGGTAATCCCATAAAATACAAAGTTGACCAGATCTGAATAAAATCAATGCTTATGTGGCAGATAGTCAAATAACTATTTCAGTGCTTCAGCAGAGATAACATCTTTGGATTTAAAATTATTTCTCCCAGAGGAACATGTTCCAAACTTCCATTATATTGTGTGTGAGCATGCCTAGCTTTATATGTGTACCTACAGGAAAGTTACTCAAATCATTAGAAAACTGATATACCCCAGTATTGTATTAAAATGTATTTCATGAGAGGAGAGTTATAAAAATAAGATTGTATTTGGCCGGGCACTCTTTACCACAGGAGAGCATTGATTTTAAGTACAGACTCTAGTAACATACATCTGGCTAGTAAGTTTGTTTTGGTTTGTTTTTTTTTTTTGCTTTACTTACAGGTAGACAAACTTTTCTTCATGGTCTTTCTTCATGTGCTTTCTTACATTAATTTATAATGTTTAACATATGTCATGTTGTAATTCTAGAAATAAGCTTCTTCCAGAATCAGACATAAATGACACAGAAATAATTTCTGCAATATTTTGGGAATAAATGAGGCAAAAATTTGTATATTTTAGTTCTAGAAAAACTTGCTACCATTTAACAAGCAAAATTCTAAAACATTTAAATTCTTCAGCAAAACAAACTCGCAGCACAAGCTCTGCTTTTTTAAATGCAAGGAGCAACAGGCTTAGTTTTGTTTCTTTTTCAGTAGAAGTAGCTGTATCCCACTGTATGGATGTAAAACCCTAAACATGCATGTGTTTTATGAAGGTACATCAAGCGTAGCAAGAGCCTGGAGTGGCACCTTTGATGAACTTCTTGGAAAACGGATTGGTCATTTCCTCAGTGCCTACTTCAAAATGAATTACTCTGGGCTAGCAGAGTATCCTGACTTCTTCGCTGTATTACTTATATTACTTTTATCGGGTAAGACAATAAATGGCTTCATTTGTGGTGGTTGTGATATTTTACAGTTAAAAGTGCTAAATTGTAGGGTTTTGCACCAGAAATACCTTAAGGAAATTCAGATGCACATTTTGTACTGGCACAATGGCTCTGTGAATTAAATGTATATAATCAAATTTTCACATGCACCCTCTTGTCTTGAAACTGAGACATGAATTAATCATTTGTCAGTACTTTTTTTATAAAACCTATGATACAGATTGATAGTAACAGGAAAATTACACAGTTCTGTGTTTTCATCGCTTTTATCACCAATAAATGCTTTCAGAGTGGCCTGGAGGCTAAGCTCTGTAGTTTGGTGATGTGGTCTCCTTAAATCATATATTGTGCATGTAGTGGGCATTTGTAAGAGGTTTTTTCCATCTAAATTGTTCACTTATTTGGTATAAAATAATGTTCCCCTTTCTAAGTCTTCAGTTGTTTATCCTAGAATTTGTTTGAGCTAAAGGGCACCCCAGGGTACTTACATGGACCAACAGATCAGTTTGAAACCTGAGTAAACCTTTCCTGTCTACACTTCCAATTCCTTTTTCTTATTTCTCTTTACTCATGTATCATACTTCTAAATCACAAGCATTGACATCAGCTACATGTTATTTGAAGGATCAGAAAGTTCAAAAATGCTGCAACTTATTTCCATGTTTGCGTTTAATAATTATTTACCACATGGAAATGTTCCTACTGCCACTGGGAGTGAAGGAAGCAGGAAGGGTATTCTGAAGTGTGCAGTTTATTTTCAGGCAATACTAGAAGCATTTCAATATTCAGTGGAGGTCTTACCCATATCTCATATACTTGTCATGTTCAGTCTCTCATTGGATTAAACCAAAGCAGGAGCTTTTCTTTTCTGCAAAGTGAAACTAAGTTATATGTATATAACCTGCTCTCTGGTTCTCTTGTTCTGAGTGGGGTTTTTTTGACACAGGAAAACATTTCTATTCAACCTACTGCTAGAATGAGTGACCAGTGCATCTGAAGATTTATTAGGTCTCTGTACATAAAAGTATGACTTCCTACACTTGGGATGATCTGAGAGTTGACTTGACTAAGTTTAGTCCAGCACCCTGCCATGTTTGTGGCTCAGAGTTGCCTATAGTACCAGCTGAGACCCTTACGTCCTCAGGAGGGTTGGGAATTAATTTGGAATATAACTGGAGCAGAACTTTCAGTTTTTCCTCTTCCAAATAAAGGAGGAAAATACAACACTTTGAAAAGCAGAGCACTGAAGCTTCACAAACCAAACTATACAGTACTAGTTTAGATGCTGACACCTTTTATGTTTCCTCCATTGCCATTGTTGCTTCAGAATGTAAGAATTAGAGGCTCTTGATAAAAGAGGAAATGTTTCTACTGTTGTTCATCACTGCTCCTGAGTTTTCATTTGTGTCCTGTCTTTTTATCCCTGCCATCATTCCTTCTTCACTCCTTTCGCATTTGTGCTGCAAATTGCCTCTCCAGGTGTCTGTGATAAGGAGCCAAACCCCCAGTGACTGAACTGGGTGGAACTCCCCACTACTGAGAGGAGGGGCAGTGGGAATGGCTCAGGACTGTATAGGCTGAGCATGATACAGTAATTGGATTGTGAGCTGTGTAAAGCTGAATCATAGGAGTAGCAGGTGATGTTTTACAGACAATGTTACGTGCTAAGCACAAGGGAAAGTACATAGAAATCTGGTTAGGGATATTTTTTTTTTTAAATAAAGAAAGGACTTTAAAAATGCTCATGCTATGATTCATACTGCATTAGGCTGATTGAGAAGCTGCCTTTTTGGGAAAAACTGAGCTGAAGAAAGCATACACCTATTTCAGTAAAAATGCCAGTGGTGAAGAAAACCTGAGGAGTTCATAAGATAATTTCTATGTTCTGATAAGATAGCAAATATCTCATTAGCGGAGTCAGAAACTTTTTAGACATTATTTTGAGAGGCTTAAAATTTTCGAACTTAATCTCTAAATAATGAGGGAAAGTATGTACGGGATATTAGTGGAAACGCTTAGAACGCACCAGGTCCTTAGAAAGGACCTGAGAAAACTTTCCAATTGTATTTAATTTTTCCTGATCTGCTCACTGCCTGCTCTTCCATTAAATTGTTAACACTTTAACACTTAAAATTGTTAAAAATCTAATGATAAAGTAGAATCTCGATGGAATAACTTTAAGATTGTTTAAAGTTCTTCTTTTACATGTATACCTTCTTTAAAATGCCATTTTATTAGTATAATGGGCCATTCACATCTATAAAATATTTTTATTTTACAGGTCTTTTATCTTTTGGAGTAAAAGAGTCTGCATGGGTGAATAAAATTTTCACTGCTATTAACATCTTGGTCCTGCTCTTCGTTATGATTTCTGGTTTTGTGAAAGGCGAAGTTGACAACTGGAAAATAAGTGAAGAATTGTGGTGAGTGGGAAGAATTGCGATACAATCAATGTGATTGGTAATGCAAACTCTGATTTATTTTAAAAAGCACATATATTTATACCCTTTACATCATACGATTTCTATCAGCCTTTCTCATTGGCTCTGAGCATGGTGTGTCAATCAATCAGCTGTATCAATTCTTCTGTTTCTTCTTCTCAGGGTTCTTCCTCGTCCCGCTTCTTTCTCCTAATCACAATGGATACAACNCCCTCGAGAGACAAGCCATTCTTCTACAAAGAATATCTCAGAAACCTCACTGCAGTAACAGAGTAATTTAAAAAAATCTATTTACTTGCTCATATTCCAAGCAGTTTTCTGTTACACATGCTTTATTAGTAATAAACACTATTAATGTTTTAATATGTTTTGTCAAAAAACTTCAGAGCAAGTAAGATGATGGTTACTTGATTCAGATATCCTTTTGCTGTTATTTTTGTCTTTCTTACAAGCTTGGACATAAAAATGTCATCTCATGCAGTTTTGTAAAGAAGACCTCTGTCATGATGAGAACACTTAAACATTTTTTTCAGAGTTGTAGGGTAGGAAGGTGCATGTATTTATCCTACCAATAATGAAAAAAAAAAGTTATCTGTCTGCTGTATTTTTGTTCTTTATAGGAACCGCTCATCCTATGAAAATGTGACAAGTATGTATGGGAGTGGTGGCTTTATGCCATACGGTTTCACAGGAACATTGGCTGGTGCTGCTACTTGTTTTTATGCTTTTGTAGGATTTGACTGCATTGCAACAACTGGTATAGTATTTATATGTGTGTGTATATATGTTTATCATGGGGGGGTTTTGGCAAAAATACCCCAAAGAATCACAAACAATATAATAATCTATCTACTCTTGTTACTTTGCTTTCTTCCAAACCTCTTTCAGTCAATGTAGAATGAGTCCAAGTTCATTCCTGAATGTGGCTATCTTTCTGGGAAGAAGGAGGATTTTGTTTTATTCCTGTTCTAAAGAAATGATTGTTGCTTTCTAAGTCTGGAAAGTGCTTAGTATACAATTTTTCTGTTCAAATAATGTTACTCACTCACTTTTGCAGTTCTCTGAGATAATGTGTCTTTTCTAATGGCTGATAGAGAATGAGTACATTGAACTTATCAAGTGTAGGTAAATAACTAAAAATAATGGGCTTGAAGTACTCTGAATATACTATGTATTTTATGACCTTTAATTTACCTCTATTTTAATGCTATTTCTGACAACAAAATACTGAGTTCTGTTCTGTGTGTCTCAGTTTATTTTTCTCAGGTCTTTAAAACTTCTGTTACAGATATGATTCCCATGACTTAGATTAACAAGTGATTTGTCTTTGATGTTATCTTTTAAAGCTGAAGGGGAAAATGAGTAAGGATTTTTGGTGGGTCATTTTTTTTTCCTTTTTTCAGGAGAAGAGGTCAAGAATCCTCAGAAAGCCATACCCATAGGAATTGTGGTGTCCCTACTTGTCTGCTTCATGGCCTATTTTGGGGTTTCAGCTGCACTGACACTTATGATGCCATATTACCTGCTAGATGAGAAAAGTCCTCTGCCAGTAGCATTTGAATATGTTGGATGGGGTCCTGCTAAATACGTTGTAGCAGTGGGATCCCTCTGTGCTTTGTCTACAAGGTAAAGACATTGAAATACTAATTCTATTGGGAAAAACTCTGATGAATAATATATTACATTTATATGTATGGTTGTGCGTTTAGTTTGAAGGCTCAGTCCATGTAAAGAATTAGCAATAAGTATTATAAGCAAGTTTTAAACTTAAGCGGGTCTACATGATAGCAGCTGTGTTAATTTACATACATTTTTTTTTTAAACGGTATTGTTATTGAACTCTACCTCTTTGGTAGAAGCTTATTACCCCATTTTTTTTTTAAATTTAAGTAAGTATTTTCAAACATATCACCTGCAAATTATCTTTATTAACTGACAAAGTAAACCTCACCCATTTTGTCCTTTTTTGCTGTCCATTCCCAGTGACTCAGCAGCTTTATGGGCTCTGTGTATTTGCAGGCAAAATTGAAGACATGATTAACTAGCTCCACTCCTCATCTTCGTTGCCTGTCTCTGTTTTCCTCCAGTAGCCAGTCTGTCTTCTGGCATCATCCCTTCCTGTGGTTTCTGTGTGGGTATTTGAGATGTAGATTATAGCTGTGAAAATATTATAATTTATTCCCCTTTGTGAAACTGTGAATGTAACCTTAACATATTATTTTGATTAAAAAGATCAGGGAGAGCATGATATGTATTAGTATGTGTTCAAATATATTACACCCCAATTGTAATGTGATATAAACACTTTAATAAAATAGAAAGTTGTGTGATACTTGAATTTAGGGATAGAAAAATGCTGATGCCAGTCTTTTACCTGAGCTTATGTAGGTAAGGAGTCATTTACATGAGTTTCAGTGGTAAGAACACTGGCTGCCTTTCCACAAAGGAAAACAAGTTGCCTGTGGAAATACTAACAGCACTCTGACATAACCCTGTAGGCATTAGTCTGAATATGAGCTTGTTGACTGTGGGCAATGGTTTAAAGGAAAGTATGTACATTTAGATGTAGGAGGGGATAGGAACATGAAGTAGTTCAGTTCATTAAAAGAAGTGTAGGACTGACTGAAGGATGTCACAGTTACACAGCTCATCCTGGGATTATAGTTATTTTCTATATAGTTGTCATGGTCCCCTCACTTTGAAGGGTTTCATTGATTTATTTCTTTACAGTGATAAATGGTAAAAGTTGCATATAAGAAACTAGATTAAAGAAATTAATACTAGAAAACAAAGTGAACTGAGATGGTAAGAATGCCTTTTTTGAAATTTGAACTGTTGGTCTCTTTTTCCAGTGTATCCTGAAGAATTATGTTTATTCCTGTGGAGAGATTAATCTTTCAGTCCATTGACTGATGTTAGTTTAGAACAAACCAAAGGAAACTGTATTTCATACTCCTCAGTTTAGAGGTACAATTAAGAAAAAACATTGGAATGAATTGCTTTTGGTCTTTACAGTTTCCTCTCACTGTGCTATGTCATGAACTTGTTCGCCAGGGTAAAGATGTTTGTTCATATTGTCATTATGTATGCAAATGTACTTAAAGGAGGGTAGGATAAATGAACTTTATAAAGCTAAAACAACAAAAAACTTTCTGAAATTTTTTGGAATGTACCTTCTTTGTGGAAGGTACACTCATACATCAAAATCAATTCATTTGCAATAAAACTTCTCTCCTGTCTAACCTTAACACTTGTGTCCCACAAGTGTTACTGGATGTACCTAGCACCTGTGGTATGTAAGAGCCGTGCCTTCTTTAAGTGATATAGTTGTTTCCCTAAAGTAAGAGAGGAAACCATTCACCTGGTTAAAAACTTGTGTGCTTGCTGCAGAGGTTATACTGGCTATGATTTCGCCTTTTGTTTTCTTAATTAGAAGTATTTCTCTTTGAGGGAAAGAAAACACCTAATTTAAGAAATATGTTTAAGAGCTTCAAGTTATCAATAGTTCAAAAGCTTTATGTGTTCTGCTAATAACAAATCTAAATTAATTAGCTTTACTTCTTCCGAAAAAAGTCTTAATGAAGCTTGCCTAGAGGTGCTTTAAATGAAAGAATTAATCTGCCCAAGTATACTCGTATGGTGCTTACTTTGAATTACTGTTAATCAGCAGGCTTACATGGAAATATAGAGTGTAAAGGATGCTGCTTATGCTTATGTATTTGCTGCTGCTGACTGACAGACTTTCTCCAGGAATACTAAAGCTTAATTGCATAGTTAGTGTGATCTGGAAAATGTTCCTAGTCTTCTAATACCCAAGAACTATGGTGATGGCAAGAGTTATTTTGCTAATCTGGATTCATTAATTAAATAATAATATCAACTTCATAGTTTAAAAAAATCTATTTGTGTCTGATCTGTAGTACCTTGGGCTATGGGGCTTTCTGGTTTTGTCTTACAACCATACATTTTGTTTCTATACATGCCATTAATTAACATTTTTTATCTTGTCCATGAATACAACTCTGCATGAATTGTGTTTGCCATATTGCATGTGTTTGCTTTTTACTCAGTCTTCTTGGATCCATTTTCCCAATACCACGTGTAATCTATGCTATGGCGAAGGATGGGTTGCTTTTCAAATGTCTAGCTCAAATCAATTCCAAAACGAAGACCCCACTAGTTGCTACTCTATCGTCTGGTGCAGTAGCAGGTGAGACTAAGAGTTGATCCTTGTAAAGAAAGATGCACTGCTAAACACATTGCATATATAGAAATAAACCACTGTTGCGCAGCTTTGATTTGCTTTGGACTGAAATGATCAAATCTGCTTGTTGCTAGGTAAAGTAGTCTACCAGGAAAACTTCTCTACCACAGATTTGTTGGTTTATCTCAAGTGCTTTCAAAGCCTAGGGTCAAAATAAACAACAACCCAAAACCAAGAACATCAGTCGACCAAAGAAAATACCAAGAGCAGCAACACAGAGCCTAAGCAAAACTATACCTAAACCCATTAACTCCTCCAAGCTTTCTTTTTGTGTAGTTGGGTTTACCAGTAAAGCATTGTGCTTTTAATAACCTGTATTTGAACTATACATTTTTCTGTTCTAGTCTTCTCGGCTCTATGTTCCCTTTGCCCCGAATTCTGTTTGCCATGGCACGTGATGGTTTACTCTTTAGTTTTCTTGCCAAAGTGAGTAAGAGGCAGGCACCAGTTTCTGCCACCTTGACAGCAGGGGTCATCTCTGGTAAGCTCTCAAAGCCCATGTTACTTAAAACTGAGATTTAAACGCTCTATGCACGTGCATGGTACTTTATATTTTTGAAAAGGGCTGCTTGTTAACTTCCCTTGCATGTACAATGGGAATAAAATTACTGAGTAATCAATGGGTGTAAGAACTCCAGATCAAGCCAATCATGGTGGTGGTGATGGCCTTAATGTCACAGAATTCAAATTTTAATTTTTTTTTTCAATATTAACCCCTTGTGTGGTGAATAAGCTTGTTACTTAATCTGAGTGCCTTAGGCTGATGCTCTACTGACAGGACTTCCTTGTCTGATTTAGACCTAATATATTTATCCCATCTATAAGGGGGAGAAAAGAACAGTCACATTTTTTTATTATGAGATATAAGGAAAAAAATTACATTTGCAGCAGGATCAGATTATGTGTAAAATACAAAGATTTTTTAAATTGTCTTCCAAAGAAAATGATTCTGTTGTTGAATAGGCTTACCAAGTTGTGGTTGAGGGGCATGTGTGTGTTGGGGGCTTATGTGTCTGCACATATATGTATACACATTCATGCCTACATATATTTTACCGAAACAGTATTTTGGGAGCTGTTGCCAACTCTTATTGTCGATTCTTAAACTACAACTGTTTCACTTTTGTCCATACTTCTTGCAGAGGTACATGTAGCTGTGCTCAAATTTCATTGATTAGTGGGATGTCTAATCACCCAGGAAAACTGGAAGCTTCAGAAGTATTTCACTCAAAGGCAAATAAATAAGTTTTTTAAATAATTCAAATATGAAATACATGCCTTAGAACTTTTAGCAACCTTGGCTAAAATTAATCTCAAATAAGAGGTTCAGGAATGAGACTAAACAATTTTTATTTATAGTCAGGGTCATCCTCAGATGCCACAAGGCTGGAACTGCTCACACTGTGTACTTGACAATAATGCGGAAAGGCATGGTCATTGTCCAGATAGTTCTCACATGAAGCATTATTATCAGTTCCCTTTCCTTTGGTCAGAGTACAAATAGATTGCTTAGCATTACTTCTATTATTTCAACTTTATTTTATTTGAATTTATCTTACTGACATATTCTCCTGTAAAAATTTGGAGTGTAGTTTTGTGGGATGAAATCAAGATCTTTATGTGAAATCACAGTAATGATGAGAAGATAGAATAGTGTATTACCCAGCTGGTAAAGTGATTGATACAGTTATACAGCCCTGCCTATAGCTCTGCAGCAGCTGACATTGCATTGCTTTTAGACAGTCTGGGGAATTTGGGGCATCAACAGCTCACTGGAAAACAGCTTTAGCTACTGCTGGAGAAAGAGTAATTTCTTCTTCTAATTTTAAAAAAAAATCCATATTTGGTAATTTGTGGTCATAAATAGTTTTGACAGAATAGTTGTGGATATATGCAACACCTTATATTATCTGACTTTTCTGTGCATTTGTAGCATGAATAGTTTTACAGCTGTAAGAAATATTAAGGAGATGAGATGTTTAATTAAAGTTATCATGTCAAGACTACAGCTGAGGCAACCATCACATGTTATTATGTGACTTACTTTTTCACAGGTGGTAATCGCGATGGCAGAACTCTGCACATGGCAAAATGTTTTGTTGTCAGTCCAGTTTCACCTAAAAATGGACCTAGCATAAATGGACCTACTGTTGTCTCTTGGAGTAGAATTAAGAGAGGTGGAAAAGAAATACTCTGCCTTTTTTTCTCTTAGTAGGGAAGAACTACTAAGAAAAAACTTTCTTGCAGGCATTTTTCACTTTGTTTCTAAAGTTAAAGAATATCTGGACTACAGGGTAACCTTTTGAAGCTAGGATTAAAAATTAAATAGAGCTACTGTACATGAGATTTTAGTAGGTTCTGTTCTTCCTCAGGTTTGCTCTTTAGAGCATTAAAAGTAGTGAGGTATTCAAAACTCTACTCTGCAAATTGCTTTTTGGATTTAGGAACATCCATTGTCATTAAAGAAAACAAGGTGGTCTTCCTTAATTGGAAGGAGAGACTCACAAAATACATAAAGGTTCTGTAATCCAGCAGTCTTGTTTTCAGAAAATCACATTTTGCTTCCTCATTCAGGATCAAATACCAGGGGAGTATGTGTCCATGTGTTTGTGCACTTATGCAGCTGTCTACAAATACATTAACAAACACATACCATAAATATTAAATATAAATATTTTTGAATATGGAATAACTTGGGTGTGCATATTCACACAGTGTATAAAGACTACATGTAATAGTTTCTTTTGATGTTGAGATTACAGATACTCAAAAAATATGCATCTCAAAAATATTAATAAAATATAAATATTTTAAGAGGCTTTTTGAGCACATGTATTTCAAATAAATTGAAATTAGCCTTTTATTTACTGATAGCTTCTCCTAATTTCTTTATGAATAACGTGCTTCTGTGTGCAAACAGCACAGAGAAAAAAAGACATTCCAGAATCTCCAAATGAATGTGGCATTAGCTTTCATAAACACAAGATTTCTATAACTACTTCTTCTAACATGGAAGTTTCTGCCTCTGAGTTCAGTGACCTTAAGAATATTAATTCTTGAGAGATGTCATTGATCCTTCCTGAAGGTGAATTGAGAACTATTTTTAGTAAGGTAACCATTAAAAAAACCCCACAAAACTATTTTATTTGAGACAACTCTTGAAAGTCCTCTTCACACAGAGCTGTTTCCCAATTCGGCAGAAATTTTACATCACAATGACTTTTTCTCAGTTTGGCAGTGGGATCCATCCTTTCAGCTTTGGTGAGATTCTGCTGCAGGATCTGAACTTCATTCTATAAAAATGTATTTTTAATATGGCCCAAATTCAACAATATGTGTGCAAATACTTATATCCAAATAAGTCCAACGTAAGCATTTGATTATGCAGCATGACTCTGTGACTCATCAGTGCCTATCTATATGAATGAGATCCCCAGCTGTACGGAATTAGTTTTGGAATGATACCAGTGCCTTAAAAAATGTGGTTTTAAGGATTATCACGATTTCACTCATATTGCTGTCAGTAAAACAATAAGTTACGCTAAGGACAGATTTGAAAATCTTAGCTTAATATATCTTAATATTAATTGGCACTTATGGTTAAACTTGATGATCTTAAACTTCTTTCCCAATGTGAATGATTCTACAATTCTACGTCAGTCTCATGGAATTTTTTCCGTTTCTTTTCTTTTTTAGCTGTAATGGCATTTCTGTTTGACCTAAAGGCTTTAGTGGACATGATGTCAATTGGCACACTTCTTGCTTATTCACTTGTGGCAACCTGTGTCCTCATTCTTAGGTGAGCCAAAAACATCCTTTGTATTCTACTATGGTTTATTTTGTGTTGGTCAGTAAATAAACAGAAGTCATATTTACAAGACATTTTTTGCTAGATAGCCAATAGCTGTAAGCACATAAATGGTTTCTAAGAAGCAGTGACTCCTCAAAGAAAACAATGGTATATTGTTACGTAAGTATAGCAGTGAGTTGGGTCAAAGCTTCTGGTGAAATCTAGACACCTTTTATTTTCCAGAAGAAGTATTGGTCCAAGCATTAGTTCCAAAGGTACTAAATATAAGCTTGAGTACAAAATTCAGTGAAGGGTATTTTGATAAGAATACAATCTATGCTGTACATCAGGCATATTGCATGTTGGGGACTATATGTGAAAGGGGTAGATGTTCTAGGTGATTCACAGGATGAACAAGTTCAAATAGTTGCTTTGTCTTATCCTAGTCAGAAATGTAAGACAAGACAAGTGCTCTAAGTTATGGTAGCCCTAGAAGAGAGTGCAGATATTATCTCTCAGTGAGTGAGATTATAAATACTTCTCAGTAAAACTGGTATCGGTCATGTTTGTAAAGCTATAGAAATATATATTGCTAGCTACAGCTCACTTTATTATGTATTGCTCTTTTTATTTTAAAAAGTCAGTCTTTATTACTTAAGGCTAAGTAATTAACTTTGAAAAGTGTAACAGCTTAAATTCAGCTCAAATTCATTGTTGCAATAATCTACACTTTAAAAGAGAAGCTTATTCTATTTAAAAAGGACTTATTTACCATAAGTATTTTTAAAAATGCACTCAAAAGCTAACAAAGCAGATGTAAATTTTCAGTTAATGCCAATTAGAAGCCTCTTACAGTATGGGAAGCAAGTCAGAAACAAGCTCCCTTACTCTTTCCTTGCTGTTGACTACCAGACCCTGTCCTTTCTTTCTGTACGGGACTAGTCATTTATCTGAGCTGCTGGGGCATTCAGGTAACTTAAAAAACTGCCCAAAAAAATCTCCAAACAAACCAATCCAAAAAGCGAGTGACCATAGTATTTTTATATATGATAGTGACTAATAATGCTGTTGCAGTGCAGTTATAACTTGGGAAATTCTAATGCTCTACTGAAAAGTATTTAGTACTTAAATACATTCCTAGAGTCAAATTGCTTCAAATCCGGAAGTATGCTTAATGGTTTTTTACTACTGTGTTTTATGCATAGGTACCAACCCACCTATGAGGAACCAAAATACTCTCCAGAGAAAGCAGTTTTGGCTGCAGCTGAAAGGGAGTCTGCAGTAAGTGAGTCACAGATAAACATGATAGAAGAGAATAGCTTCCGTCTTCAGGCCTTGATTAGTCCATCCAGTTTACCAACTGAGCAGACTGCAACTATAGTTAACCTTTTAGTGGGTCTCTTAGGTACGTATTTGGCTGTCCAAACTCATGTATGCATTAATATATATATAGTAGAACAGAATTAAAAATCCACTGATAACACACCTTCTTTCAGTCATACTAAATGTGTCATTCTGTGCTTTTATCCTTCTTCATGAATCAATCTAATCTGTAGTCATTTTCATTTAATTAAACATATTCATAACAACAGTACATGTTGAAGCTTGCTATCACTCTTCTTAAAAGTCACTTCCTCTTCAATGCAGAGATTAAGTGACTTATTTCTGTAATTTTGTTTTTCATACAGCTTGCTTGATTTGTGGCTTGAGTGTCCTCATGACATATGGGATTCATTTCATTGCTAACTTGGAGCCCTGGAGTATTGGCCTTCTTGCTTTGTTGGTGGTATCCTTCATAGTTACCATTCTCCTCATCCAAAGGCAGCCTCAGAACCAGAAGAAAGTAGCCTTTATGGTGAATAACTTATTCTCTATGTTATTCTCTGATGAGAGCTTTGGATGGATTCTAACAAGTGGGAGAGAGAACTTAGAAGCTGGAAAACAACTCAGAAACTGATGAGTGTACAATCACTTGTCTGTGTAGTCTGCAGTCCTGACCTCAATACACAGTATAAATCCTTTCATTTTGCACTTTCACTTATATTTTAAGATCAGTTATTTAATGGAAATAATGAAGTACAGTGATGAGGGTCAAGGAATCTGGTGGAGCTGGGGGAGCATTTCAGAATAAGAGAGATAGATATATTATTTTTCAGCTGTAAATACAGGAATTTATTAGTATATGTTCAGCACAAACTGGAAAGTTTTTCTATAGCCTTAGAGAATATATAAGAAACATAATGCATTTTAAAAGTTTAAGATCTGTAGAAACTGTTGGTTAAGCCCAGTGACAAAGAAAATTTCACTACATTACAACAGCAAAAAAAATTTCAATTTTTTTATTAGTGATTACACGTGTTACCTCTAGTTTGTGTTATATACTTGAAGTGTGACATGCAAAAAAAAAATACAAACATATTAAATATTTCTTTTCAGGTTCCACTCTTGCCATTTTTGCCATCATTCAGTATAATGGCAAATATTTACTTGATGGTACAATTAAGTGGAGAAACTTGGATGAGATTTAGCATCTGGATGGTACTTGGTATGTACTTCTGCTCATTTCAGTCACTTCATACACTAGAACTCATGAATCCCATCTTAGAACATTCTTTTCCTTAAATATTTGAAAACATCTCTGTGATTTATTAAAAGTCAGCTAATATTTCTGATCAAAACAAGAATGTGCTTCAGAAGAAGTATTTATATGCAGTCAAAATTGCAAATACAGCTTTTAGGTAATATGAAGAATTCCAATAAGCCATGGGTTTTTTTCCTAGTAAGTATAGCCAAAATTGTGTAGAAACCTCCTTGTAACAGGTTTCTTCCCATTATATCAGTCTGTCCTCTTTTAGATCTAGGAAATTGTATTAATTCCATCTAGACATAAATTAGAGATAGTAGTTTCCATAACCTATTATAGCATTTAATTACACAAAAATGATGCACCAGTATTTCCTATAGAAACAGGGAAGACCTGAAGCATGAGCTCTGATTCAGATATCTGAAGAAGAAAATTCTTTTGCAAAATCTCTTCAGACAGAGAGAAATAACTACTTTTTAATGCACTACTTACCTGAAAACCCTATGAACCTTTTTTTTTTTTCCTTCTGGAAGGCTTCGTCATTTACTTTGCTTATGGCATCAGACACAGTGTTGAAGGTCATCGTGGTGATGGATATGATGATTCTTCAGAAAATAGTGGGTTGCAAGAAAAGAACCCAGTGGAAGAAGTGGATGACCCTGAAAACACAAATGAAAGGGATCAATTTCTTCCACATGAAAGGACAAGTGAATGTTAAACTCTGCAAGCACACGAATCTTTTAAACCTTCAATTGGGATTTTACAAGCAGACTGAAATTTCGGAAGCTTTCTGCCGACACTGGGCCTCTTGAAAGTGTTTGCTACAAGGCCTGACTAATATTTTGGACAAGCTGCTAATCCATCATTTCAGAACTGACAGCATGGAGATTAATATTTAAATTTTAAAAATAAAAACTACCCTTTGGCAAGCAAAAATTTGGAGGCATTATTTGAAGTGTCATCCAAAATCACTGGCAATCATCAAATATGAAGAACTTTAGAAATGTCTGCAAGAAGTTCTGAGTATTTGACAATGCACTGTGGACACAAGTGCCTTTCATACCTTCTCCTTATCTTTGTTACGTGTTTTGGTAACAATCTAAATTCTCTTCTTTCTGTTGAAGTAACTCATGGGAGATAAATTTCATTCATACAAGCCTGGAAAGTATTTGCAAAATGAATGGTAATTGTATGGATTAGATACTTTGTAAAAATTAGAGCATCATATATTTATGTAAAAAGAAGTAATTGCTTATCTTTACTAATCATGACTACTAATCAGTCGTCATGGAGAAGTCAAGCAGTGAAGATACTTCAAAGGTTTTGAGTCTCTCTAAATAGCATTCGAGATTTCTACTTAACTGCATGCCTTTTCTTTGAAGGACACTGTGTGTACAGAATAATACTCACAAGAGGAGCTCTTGTTTTCTGCAAAATCATCTGGGAAATAATCTGTTGGTTACAGTATTGACTTCACTACTACAGTAGTGACAATCAGATGTGATTTACCAAATTTTGTGCTTTTGACTTCAGAAGGGCCAGGATTTTATCTGACTATATAGTTTGGTACTTACCTGCAGCAGTAATCCAGTTTTCGTCCTCACTACTCATTTTTCCCCCTATACTTTCTCCTTTATCATGTTCCAGAACTGATACTGCTGAGATTAGCGTTATACATTGCTTCTCCTAAGAAAAATTAATGCACAAAATCCCAGCTTTCTTTTCAGATGGAAGGAGAGGTTAAAAGAATAGAGGTTTGGACTTTGGGAAAAAACCTTATCAAAACAGTATTTCAGTGCTTCATTAAGTCTTACACATGTTAGCACAGCACTTTTTTGTGAGCCAAGCCTACATCCACAAATCCATTCATGTGGGTATGATGTCTAAATGCTAATTTATGTAAAGAACCAAATTGGTGTGGCAGTGCTGGATGAACAATTATTTTAATGCTGGTAAGATCAGAAACTGTTCCTTCAGCATAAGTCATGTTATCTGTCAAAGGCACCCAAATATTCTAACACTTTTTCTCAGCAAGGAGTAGGTTCAAGTCCCATGAAGGATTCCACAATAAAAAGTCATTCTGCAAGAATATATTTACAAAAAATCCTTCACTAGAGTAAGAACTGTCTTGGAATTTGTCCTGGAGAGTTGCAATCTGTTGCTGGTACTAACCATTGATATTAATCTCTGTTGGTAGGTATGAGAACTTTAGATGCCCTGTGAGCTATATTGGTTGACAGTGAAAAGC